>VXAB01002554.1:66850-85455 GCA_013399175.1 Odontophorus gujanensis | reverse complement strand
TTTTTTTTTAAAAAAAAAAAAAAAAAAAAAAAAAAAAAAAAAAAAAAAAAAACCAGAAACATAACATTTAGGTTTAGCAGTATTTTTCTTCACTGTCCCTCCCTAACCATCCTTTGTTATAACACCTGCTCCCCACTTCCAATGTTATAGCCTTCCCATCCAAATTTCATATGTTCTTCCTACACCTGTACTGCATATATCCCAGTACAGCATTACTTTTCACACACCTCAGGTTCCATACCTCTATTCAGTAGTTCAGTATTTACTTTGAAAGCCTTTTCATCTATCTTGTTTTTATACTTAATCAGGAGTGAAATTGGCCTTGATCTAATCAGGAATAACTTGAAGTCCTATAACAGGATCCACTCATACACTTGAAGTTGTGCAAGTTTATAGTCGATTTACTAGATTTGGATCAGAGTGCATCTTGAAGTACTGACTAGTTAATATAGGATGAAACCAACAACCTGCCAAGTGGTACTGATGCAGTAATGTATGAAGGGTTATATAAAAAATAAATTTAAAAAAAAGTATATAAAAATCTTATATAGAAAAGAAATGCCATATAACAATACAGAACTTTTCAAATTTGGCTGGCAATGACCTGGTGAGAACAGCAGTATGGATTTTCCTCCCACGTGACCAACACTGAGACAGTGGTTTGAATGCATTCCCCGAGTTCATACATTCCCTCTTCAAGAGGGATCCTACTCACTGCAGTTTCAGGCAAAGGTCCATTTTGAATACACTTTCACTAGAAGCTCATTTCCTGGTTTAGCTGACAGATTATTTAATGCAACACAATTATAAGAAGTTTATTAGGAATCCAGAAATATAATATATGAGCAAGGAATTCATGACCAAACAGTTATTCATTAGGAACTTTGTGGGCTAATATTAAGCTAGTACTCATTAATATCTAAAAGATTCTCTTAAAAAAAAAAAAAAAGTATTTTCTCTAGAAGTAGTATGATAACATTATCATATCTCAGAACGAAAACTGACCTAGTGCAAATCATCTTTAGCGATGTACTAAAGAATACACCCTCAGTTTTCCAACACAAAAGGCTTAGAGGAATAAGTCTTTACAGATTAGCCATGAAGTCTGATTTTTCAGACCCCAAATGTGCCTGTAGATTAGGAATAAATAAATAAATAAAGACAAGATCATAGTATCACTTCCTGAAACTGCCTTTTAATTGGAAACCAAGAGGTTCCTGAACATACCATCAATATATGAATTCCCATTCACTACATCCAGACTGTATTATCCTTTACTTTTACACATATTCACTCCATGCTTGGGAGATGGAAGCAAGGGCAAACAGAGTGTCAGGGTCACCTACTTCAGCCCATACCTCTCAAAGCTTACCTACTCTTCCACTAAACCCCTCTGCCCTGAGCCCATGCGTACTGCAAAGGCCCAAGGAACCAGCTTCCTCCAGATTTCTTTAAAAGCTGATTATGAGGTTTTGGTTTTGCAAGGTCAAAGGGGGGCTCATGGGCAAGCCCAGCCGCTGTCCTTCACTTCCAGCACCAGAACTACTCACATGCCTCGGGCTGTCAGAAATGCATCCTTGTACTCAGAAGAAGAGAAACCCATTGCACTTTGATTCACCACTGAGGCCATACATGATCTCTGCTTTCAAGATACTATCAGGCATGACAAAAGGGCATCAGAATATCAAAACCTTGCCGGGAGGAGGCAGGCAAATGAGTGAAATTCCAGTGGCCAGCTATCTCCATGATCTCCAGCTCTCTGGCTGTAACAAATTACATTCACTGTCTTGTTCACTACTGCTCTGCTGTTGATGACCTATCATTTCAGTACTTTTAGCTGACCACCACTTAATTCATTAAATAATTACAGCTAATAACCAACCACCATGGGACTACAAATAGTATCACATATCTCAGAGAATCTCAAGTGTTTGTGAAAGGACATAAGCCCTGCATATCTAATCATTTAATGAAGAGCTGCAGCAGGTTAATAAGGTAAAGAGAGCCTTAATGTGTGAATGTCATCAAAGTACAGGTAGGACTCACAGTTGGTACCACAGGGAAAGTCCAAGCAGTATCACTACTGATCAGGACTTCAATTTGACATCTCCATGTAGATGAACCTACTCCAGGAAAGTGGATTGTGTTGCACATGGGATGTGTACTGCTTTTAACCATGCTTTTCCAAGCTGTTTATTATCATACAATGATTTGGTTTGGAAGGGACCTTTAAGATCATCTAGTTCCAAGCCCTCTTCTCTAGGCAGGGACACCAAGGTAGGGGCATCCACAACCTCACTCGAGCAAGCTGTTCCCGTGTTTCACCACCTACAAAGTAAAGAATTTCTTCCTAATATCTAGTCTAAATCTATCCTCTTCCAGGTAAAGCCATTTCCCCTCGTTCTGTCAGTACACACCCTTATAAAAAATCCCTCCTCGGCTTTCCTGTAGGACCCCTTTTCAGGTACTGGAAGGCCGCTATAAGGTGTCCCCGGAGCCTTCTCTTCCCCAGGCTGAAGAGCCCCAGCTATCTCAGCCTGTCCTTGTAGAGGAGGTGCTCCAACCCTCTGATCGTCTTCATCACAGCCAGAATACCATGAATAGGCCTATTGCTTTGCCTGACATTCTTTGTTCAAGCTATGGCTTTCTAAAGACTATGAAGTCAGTAGAATAATTTTATATATTATACAGAATAATTTGATTGAGTTGGTGCCTATTCATTCATAATAATTATTTCAGAGTACTCGAATACATGAACACATTTATCTTATTCTCAGTTCAATCCCATCACACTGAGAAGTTCCCTCCATGTATTATTTTAGCTTTCTGTTGTCACTAAGAGATGCTTTGAGAGGAACCACATTATTTTGATTTCACAGGAAACCGAGGCCATAAGTCAGGGCTGGCAGACTTACTCTTTCTCACCTTGAAGCTCAATAAATGCTGAACACACATTTGGTTCAATTATTGTTGTGTGTGTCCAAGTTCCTCCTTTGTGAATCTGCATTTCTCCTACGCAAAGCAGTAAATGTCCATTAGAGAGTCCCCGTATTGAATGCTTTGAGTGCTCTTCATATGAAACTATAAAACAACTGTACCTTGGCATAGCCAAAAACAATATAAAGAAGTGTTGACACCTTTATATTATTCATGCTTTACTAAGACATAAATAGAGTTTCGAGTTCTGGCAGGTAGCTGCCTGACAGGCAGCCTTACAGCTGGAGCATAGTTCCCGCTGCACAGCTGTCCCAGCCACAGCATGAGCACACGCAAAGCACTTAAGCACAAGAAACCCCACATTGCATTTAACAGAAGGGATCAGGTTTTTCAGGGCAGGACTTTAAGACAGACTTGGGGGGTGGGGGGACAGGGTGTATACTGTTGTAAGAGGAAAAAGAAAAAGAAGAAAGAACAAGTGCAGAGAAAAAATAAAAAACAGTGGGGAAAAAAAAAAAAAAAAACCTCAGAACTCACTTGAGTCCAGACCAGGACCCTTGGCCAAATTACCTAGAGACTTTGAGAGCAATATTTTCAAATCTCCCAAGTTTTGCCCAAAACAATTCTCAGAAATGATGCAGACATAGGATAAGATCAATTTATACTCTGAACACCCCAAAATGTTATTTAAATTATCTTGAGCCATGTTGTGAGTAACTTAAGGCTGCTTCACTATTTTGAGAGCTCTGCGTTTTCCAGCATGCTTTCTATGTACTTCCAGATAGATTCAACCCCATGTTCTCTATTGCTGCAGCATCTAGAGGGAATTTCAATCCAGAAGAGATATTTAACTGAAGTCTCTGTGCCCTGTGGTCAATAGGCCACTCCAAGGTACAATTATCTTTGTTTCTCTGGGCCTGAGCATCAAAATCAAATTCACTTAATCAACTCACTGATATTCAGTCAAGTGATAATCACCAGGTCTTCTGCCTAGAGAGGTGAGTGGTTAGTTTGCATGCAATAAGAAACTGATTAAAAAAGAATTAATACTCTAACATGAGTGATTTTTCCTCTTACGAAATTTCAAACCTATAAAGCTAGTAATGAGATAACCATGAAACAAGGCATGCCATATGACAGCAGGACTTGCAGCAGATGTGTCAAAAGATGCACGTGGTATTTTGAACCACTGCTGTACTAAACTGAATGTTGTTAGGCTTGAGTGGATGAGCTGGGCCTAAATAAGGTAGTCTACATGCATGCTCCTTATCACAGATGACTTTACATAGGATAATGAGTGCAGCTTTCTAAAGCTTGGGAAAGTTTGTATCCATTTTAATTAAACCTGTTTCTGGCTTAAAGGTTTAAAAAAAAAATCAAAAGACATCAAGCTGATATGAATTAATGAACAGTTGCCTATGAAGAGTCAGGCATTTGCAGATACTTGTGGTTCAAAAAGGAACATCAAGGTCTTTCTGCAGGGAGATCTCCTCCACCACTAAAACAAACAAAATATAACTTACATGGTACATGAAACATACAGACCAACAAAACCATGCAGGACATCAATTATAAGGGAGAGAAAGAACAGGTGAGGTTCATACACTCTGCAACAGAATGAGATAACTGGAAGAGAAAAACAGAAAGACAGAAAGATGAGTTAGGAATAGAGCCACTGAAACAGGTAAAACCATCCACAATGCATTGCCAGGGAGGAAGGAGGCACTGAACACTAGGAACATAACTGCTTGCTACAGTCCTGGAAGAAGTGCCCAGCATCAACATCCCAGAACTCAGCCACATGCTTAATCTTCTCAGACCTGAAGCAGGTAGCAGGATAGATGGTACCAGCCCAAACGCCACCCTCTCAAAGTATTTTATACTCAGTGCTGAGTACATGGTTTGTGTTACCTTAACTACAAAAACTCTACAAACAAGCTTGCTCCAAAGTTATTGTTTTTCATGACCTAAACCAAATTATTTGCTAGGCTTATCTAGCAGCTTTCAGGTAATATTATATTGAGAAAAAAGTTTAATTCCACTATCAAGATAATGTGTTTGGATTGTACTACTAGAAATGAAACAAGCATGATTTGGAAAATGATGCCAAATAAATCCAAACATTTATTTTTGAAGTGTTTCAGAAGTAGTCAAGTGTTTGCGTCAGCCACTTTTAATTGGTGCACCTACGTTTTCCTATTTAAAGATAAAGAATTGTGATTATAAATGTGTGTCAAGTGTGGTGGAAGGCACAGGAGAAAAAGTTATGGAGACCCAGGTGCCTCTTCCATCCCCCAGATCACTCCAAATATACTTCCAAAATAATTCCCTCAACCATTTTGGAACCTCTTCAGGGCAAGACACAGCCTGTGGGACAGCTTGTCTGGAGCATGGAACAAAAGGAGGCTGTGGAAGCTGGAGGAGCAGCCCTAACCTAATCCACAAGGGGAACAGGATAACGACAGTGTGCAGACATCTCTACAGCCTCCCACCCAGCACTGACTGCATCACATCCTTGTGCACACCTGTTAGCACCAAGTCCCTGTGACTATAAGAAGGGTGGGAAAGGGACAGAAGGGAAATGAGAGGTCTCTCAGCCACCTACAGTTTTTTCTGTCCCTGGTGTTACACTGGCTTTGCACAAGTACTGCTTCCAATTAGATTAGATTATTTCCCTTCCCCCACTCCTTCTTTGGTTTGGCCATGAGATTAAAAATCCATTATTAACACAGCTTTGCTCATTAATCAAGGTAACCTTTTTTTGCTTTCCAAGGTTTCTCATGTTCTTATCTTTGCATAATTGAGCATTTACACTTCAGAAGAACATCACCTGAGGGAGTGGGGGCAGGTTTGGAAAGGGTTCCCCCTCCCCCGTGAAGTTTCAAGCTTAAAAAAAAAAGAAAAAACCTTTGAAAGGGGAAGAAGTTAAATTCCCAAAGCCTTAGGGCAGAGCAGCTTAAAGAGTGATAACTTGCAAGAGTTTCTTTCACCACAGAAACAAACGTTTCACATGACAGGAAATCAACAAGAAATAGAATTCTAACATTTTGTCCTCATGTAGTAGCATCTTATCAAGAGGTACCCAACAGCCTCACAAATCTTAGTTTTTGCTGTTCTACCTTTGAGGCAAAGAATAAAGTGGATTTTCCAAACATTGGCATCAGAAAACTTCATTGCACCATGTGGGAATATTTCCACAGGATGTGACAGACCCGGGTGAGCTCTGCCCTGTCAAAGACAAGATCCTAGCATAGACCTTGGGCAGTGTTCCATGGCCAGGCTCTTGGTGCTGCCAAGAGACTCAGGCAACCTCATCAGGAAGGCTCTACTTCAGCCAGGGCTTATTTCACAACCCCAAGGCTCTAAAAGCCCCAGGTGAGGTGAGGAGCACCAGGGCTTTTAACCATTCAGCTGTGGGATGCATAGAGCCCTGGAAATCCTGCTGCAAATTAATACCTGAGCATCTAGGCTGAAAGGTTCAAGCAAAATACCAGGAAATTACCTCAGAGCGTGGCGCTTGGGGACCTCTTAACCTTGTTGTGGATATCAAGACAACTGTTTATTAATTCCTAGAGTTTAAGAGTGAAAGCTTGCCACCAACAGTGCAAAAGTGTGAAAACAAAACACCTAGATGGCTACTGGGTCCATACCACCACCTTCGGCATTGCCCTTGGCCACAAGCTCACCACCTTAGGTCTCTATTTCCTCAAAGATCTCCACAGGCAACCCATGTCACAGCACAGAGGGGAGTTAGGGGAAGTCAGTTATGAAAGCAGGAAAAATATCTGTAACAACTGACTTATGTCTGTTTTATCACAATCCTGGAGAGGAAAAAAAATAAAAATAAAAGTAAAAATAAAAATAAAAATAGAGCTTAGCTAGTTTGTTAAGTGATATTCATTGTTTTAGGGTTCATTTTTATGGAGGAGAGTAATCTATTTCCTGCCACTGCTACCAGTGGTGTGAACAAATTCATTGTAAATACCAACAGGGCCTAGGAAACAATCCACCTGTAAAGAAGCTGATGGCTGTGATCAAGAAAATATCTGAAGCATTGACGGAAAATCAAAAAATGTAAAACAAAAAGCCTCATTTTTCCTCAATCAGTTATGAAATATTTGAACAGTATAAGAGCTACAATTTCATAGAACTCTTTGAAGTGGAAGAGGCACGTTAATCTAATCTGGCCCAAATCTCCTGCAATGAACAGGGATACCTACAGCTACATCAGGTTGCTCAGAGCCCCATTCAAGCATGACCTTGATTGTCTCCAGGGATGGGCACCCACAACCTCTCTGGGCAACCTGTGCCAGTGCCCCACCACCATAAAAGACTTTCTCCATGTACAAAAGAGGTGGTGCCCCAGCCCCATAGTGAGAGGGCTGGGACTTTGCTGCCAGGGACTGGGGATAACCCAGTTCTAAATACCACTCCTGCTCCCAGGTCAGTACACCTAGATCCAAGTACAAATAATTATAAGCAAGCAATAAGAAGTTTGACAACACTCACTTGGTTATGTACTGGCTGTATCAAAAACATTCCAGACTTAAGCCTCCAAATTCTAGCATTGTCCATGCTAGCAACTTCCTAAGAGACCACTGAGAGATGTATTTTTTTTTCATCACACAAATTTATTCACTACTTCCTTGCTGCACTTCACAGCTTTTATAGGACTAATTGCTGGGATTCTGTTTCCTAGTGCATTTTGCTTCAGAAAGTTTAGAAAATGGAAAAAATCAGAAGCTGTAACAAAGCCTAGACTGCTTTGCACTTATTATTATAATTATTTTAACTTCAAAACAAGGCATAAGAGTCTCAGAATACCTCAAGCACTGCTACAGCCACTATTTCCTCTAATGCTGGAGAGCTGGCTAAATTTAGTTCTTGTTCTATGTCTTGCAACACTTGGGCTATGCTTTTATTCACAGATAAAATTTACTGAGCATTGTAAGATGAAAAAAACAAGACTTGCTTAACACTCAGTGCACTTTATTGAAAGTTTGGAACATACAAAGCTTAACTTAGCTCTAAAGCTAATAAATACTTTAGTTGTTTTGTGTTATGGTTAGCGTTCAGTGGCTTGCATGACTAATTAAACAATCTTGAGTTTGCTTTGAAGGCTAAACCATCCTAAATGGCTTTAAATTACATTCCATCAAGCCAAGCTTAGAATTAAAATCTTAATTTGTAATAAGGAATTTTACTGTTGATGCCATTAGAGGGTCCGCACTAGAAAGTTTAGTGAGCTGGATGGCTTCTAGCCCCAGCAGCAAACACACAGACACACATCCTTGCTTTCTCAAAGTTGACGACTGTGGTAGGAGGTGCAGAAGGAAAAATGCTTCTGGGGAATCTTTGCATAGGACAGGAACTCAAGGAGTAGGGGGGGTTGAAGCCATGATGGGGACAAGCAGGAAGCCATGAGAAGGGGCACATAAGGGGAGCTGTCCTGATATTCTATTCCCTTCACATGGCCCACAGTAAGCTCTGGGAAGACCTGCAATCTGTGATTTACAGCACTGGGAAGTAATCTACCAGTGCATTCTAGATCTGTTTGGGCTTATAGGACCATAAATAAATTATCTGAGATCACAAAGTGCAATAGCACTTCTACCTGCAAGTGCTCTACAAATGTTGGCAACCATTGCCCAGATCACAGAGCTGGGCACATGCACAGCACTCAGGGCAAAGACAACACTTTTCTGGGAAGGATTTGCACCACTTTCTTACCAGCCATGCTCGTTGCGTGAGGGATAATCATCCGAATGCAGTAAAATTGCCTCCCAAAGCTGTCAGTCTGATCCACAGTCAGTGCAGGACCAAACCTTTGTATCAGGCTGCCTCCCATGCCACCACTCCGAATTAAACAATTGAGCACAACGAGGACTTTTTCTGAGCACATCAATTTTAATCTCAAACTATCTGAAGGCAATGAAGACATTCCAATAAATAAATAAATAAATAAATAAAATCCGAAGTTTTTGGAAGTTACTGCTCCCCCTAAACACACCTCCATCAAATAACGACCTTCCCTTCATCCAGCAGGACCCAAGCTAAAGCTGAAGTCAGAGGAGAGAACCAGAACATTCATCCTTTAAGCAGCATCACATGCTGTGTTCAGGCAATTTGAGTATTTGCCCACTGAGCAACAGTTTCTTTAGTTGAGACCAGCCTCAAATTTTTGCCTAGTGTCTCTTTGCTGGTAAGTGGATTTTTCTGTGCGTAATGAGCGTGGATGCATGGAGGAGAGGAGGGGAACCTTTTCTAACAGTTTAAGCGCTGACCTGGTGTTTGAGAAATAACATGCATTGTCACTGTTGTCTTTGTTTCCAGCTCTCTCACAAACCAAAATGTGAAGTGATCCGTGCTCTCACTGGTACAGCTCTGCCTTGTTTTCTTTCTCCCCTTAATGGACACATTCATGTGTAGGAGGCTTTTGATCCCAGGTTTAGGGATTCATCCCTACTTTACATAACCATAAGCAATGGCAGGTACTTATGTAAACTACAGTCGTGTCCTTGTGTCCCTGTACATTTAAGCAGAAGCCTTTACAATTTGAAGTAGAAGCCATCAACAGCTTCTCTTTGATTCTAACTGTCAATTTGCAAGATAAGGCACAAGGAACAGTGGCAGACCAAGAGAAACAAGGCACGAATGAAATGACAACAAGCGAAGGCAAGAGGCTGTGTCTGGGCTCTCCCATCCCTCTAGCTTGCTTTTTGTGTCCCTGAAGTATCCACACTGAAATGGAGACTTAGGCCCAGTGTCACCAATCACATCACCACCACTGCCACCCACAAGTTATCCTATACCGGGGGAGGAACCCCTTGCTGGGCCACAGTAATCTAAAGTAGCTCTAGAGTTTTCTTCTTCACAAGGTAATAGTTAAGGGCGAATGGAAATTATCAGAAAAACAAGCGTTTGATAGTGTATATGTAAGAAGTGACTTATTTCAGTTACCTCCACCCACTGAACATGCTTTTATTACTTGTCAAGTTCTCAGGAAAGCCTTCCCTTCCTCACCTCTCCTTTGGGAAGGCCAGAGGTTCCACACACAAATATTTTATATTTCCTTCAATTCATAGGATGGCTTGGGTCAGGGGGGATCCTAAAGCCTATGCAGTTCGAGCCCCTGCTATGGGCAAGAACACCACCCACCAGCTCAGGCTGCCCAGGGCTGCATCCCACCTGGCCTTGAACACCTCCAGGAGTGGGGCACCCACAGCATCTCTGGGCAGCATGTGCCACCGCCTCACCACACTCTGATTGAAAAATACCCCCTAACATCTAACCTAAATCTCCCCTCTTTTAGTTTAAAGCCATTCCCCCTTGTTCTACCACTATCAGACCATATAAAAATTGCTCCTGCTTATAAACTCCCTTCAATTACTCTGTAATAAGGTCTCCCCAGAGCCTTCTCTCCTCCAAGCTAAAAAACCCCAAGTTCATTCCTAGAGGAGGAAACATGCAGCCTTCACACATTATCTTCACTGAAAAATTCAAACAATTAAAGTACAAGAAACTGAAGTTACTCACCATAAGGCTCCAAGAAGTCCACTATTTAAGGACATTGCCTGCTCCACCAAACAGTCCCTTGGTGTACAGCTGTGATCAGAAAGGAGTCCCTGAGACTCTAGGGGCTCTGAGCAGTTTTTGGGTTCTCTCCAATAGTAGTTACACTTCCACCAGGCTGGTAAGAGTATGGACTACATTCACTTCTGTAGGTGATGCATTCAGGGTGAGCACACACGCTGAAGTCACCACAGTCAAATCTCCCAGAAATGCTCCAAGGCAGGGAAAAACAGCAGAGCATTTTTACACTGGGGAGCATGGTGCACAGTAAAACAAAGTAACACGTGACTCAGTAAAGCTGCGCTCTTCTTTGCAGCACTCAGGCAAAGAAACTACCTCTCTGGTCTTGGTTCTGCTGCAAGCCACCAAAGGCAGGGACATCCAGGCAATCAAAGGCAACAAAGGAGGAAATAGTATTGCACCAATCTGAAAACCACCCAACGCACAGAGTTTGAACACAGGTGAGAAGGGAACTAAAACTCAGCCATAGCTAGAGCAGCTGCGTAGGAGAAGCAGTCACCTGGGGGGCAACATGCACACTCTCACTTGGGGAGGATTTCAGTTCAAATGCCAATGACCCCCACACAGTCCATCCATTCTTTAATGGTAAATTCACAATTCATCCCCTTAGTACCACAGCACAGAACTAAAGCTTTTATATTCCTTGAGCAGTACTGCACCTTGGCCTCTTTTATTTTGTGGTGTATCACCTTTAATATCTGTTGATGATATCTCTGAGCTGCTGTAAAGCCAATATGAGGTCTAAGAGAAAACATTGCTCCACCTTTCACTACAGAGCAAGAAACAGAGAATGTAACTACTGTTATTAGATATGGATTTACTTAGGGAAAACTTATTTAGAATCTAAACAAACCTTTACAATTCTGTAGTGGATGGTGCAATTATGAAAAATATTATTGGATATAGTGGAAAGTTTTAACATTATAACATAACATTGGCAAGTGAAAAGAGTTATCAGTCATTACCTGCAATACAGCGGACACCCCTGTGATTTCATTTTTTCATTACTATTTTGATGTCGCTACATGATAAAAAGTGAAAAAGAACAGTAAGAAGTGAGCATCATGAGAACAAAATGGGAATGGTAGAATTCAGAGGTTTAGATAAGTTAGTGAGGAAGTGTCCAAGATTCCTTGTGAGCTTAATAGCACCCATTAGCATCCAATAAAGGATCTAATAACAAAAGCATAAAAGTAATGTGAGAAGAAAACTTCAATAAACACAAATTATGGAGTATATTTATTCACATATCACTGTTTTGCTATAGAAAGGGATTCAAGAGTCAGAAAATATCTGTTTTACTAGGAAATGATGTTTTGCAAACATTTGCTCAGAAGTCACACTCCTGTGATTCAACATAAACAATGTATTCCACATTCTCTCATGAACCCTTAACTCTTGCAATATGTTCTCTTGTAGTGTTGTAAATTACGAAAAAAAATCCATGTAATTAAACAGACTTACGCCATAGTAAACCTGGTTTGAGAAGTTGATCATACTTCATCGTGTTTGTTGGGAAAGTGCTTACAAACATACTCTGGATGTCTTCTGAGACAGGTTCATAGGACAGCAAATACGATCCAGTGCCACCTCTAGCTTGGTCTTGAGTTCAGGTCAGACAGGTTTCCAAGACTAAGCAGAATGAACTGGTGTAAGATCCCATCCAGCCATAAGTCTGGTCCTGGCAATACTTAAAAACAGCATCAGGAACAAATCAGAGCTTCTTGACCAAGGCCAACTCTTGATATTTCCTTTGTCTCAAGGAGAGTCAGTGGATCTCTCTGATTCTCAAGAAGTCAGTTAAGATTTGTAAACTATTTTGGAAAAAGTTTTGCCCTGTATCCCATAACTATATATTTGTTTATTTAAGTGACCTTATGGAGCTTTTTCAGTGATAATTAGATTCCTCTATGATCTTCAAAGTCTTAGTAGTAGGCATCCACATTTGAACATTGGCTCATGAATCTGAAAACATGGAAAGCCACAGTAGAAATGAGTATGTCTAGAAGGAAATGATGCACATTTGTACACACAGAAACTGTCTGAGAGCTAATAGATGACACTGTGTTAATGCAGATGAAGGAAAACTCCAGTTAGCCACAAAATTGTCCTTACCAGTAATGCTTCCTTCAAAGCAGAAACTTTCCCATAGATGTTTTGATTAGCTTGCACAGCATTGCTGTGTCTGTAAAATGTAATGAAGGACTGCCTGCTTGGGGGAGATGAAGGGTCTGATTAAAAGTTAAAGAAAGGAATGGGGGGAAAGGACACTTTGAGGCATTAGGAGACTCATGATTCAGAAATACTGAAAATAAGTAGTAAAAATATGATCAGAGGTGTAGTGTTCTTTAATGGAAGAACCTTGTCTTTGTGCTCCTCATAATCAGCAAATAGATTTTTCTCAAAAAACAGTAGGTCTAGTGTGGGGGAAATAACAAGAAACCTGCACTGTTCAAGACACGAATTATGTTCACAATCTCCAAAATTACACCCAAGATTTTCCCAAATTACTTTCAGCAATGGCAAAAGCCATTTGTTTTCTTGGATACCTTTTGGACACATTTGCCACTAATTTCTAATGTTGCTTTTTGCAGCATTTTGAGTCACCTGAAGCTTGCAATATTCATGCTGGTAGATGCAAACCATCTGTCTCCTTTTCAAAGAGTCAAGCTTTCATTCACAAACTCTCCTCCTCTCTTTCACATGCACTGAGATGAATTTTCACCACCTGAATTTTTTTTTTTTTTGGTTTTATGAACTGTGTCATCTGCAAGTGAATACCCTCAAGTACCTCTTAAGCTTATTTCCACAGTAAGGAAATATTGGAAATAACGGCTCAAGTACTCTCTGATCCCCTTAGCAGCGTAGAGCTTGATTTGCAGCAGTAGTGAACAAGAAAAAATCTGGCTGGAGTAAGTAGGAGTTATGTTAGCTCAGCCTCCTTTACTAATCATATTTTGGGTATCTTGAGATGAAATCTGGAAAGGGAGGTGCCACCACGTGCTTTTGAAAATCTAGCCCTATTTGTATTTGAGACTAAAAATTAAAATCCTGGTAGCCATTTGGTACTCATGAAGTTCTTTCAGAAGTCTACAGATTATAATAGAATATTTGGTCTCTAAATAAATACATTTATTATTCCTTGAGAAATAATAAATATTTCTCTTGGAAAAGCATGCTGAAAAGGTAACATTAAATGAATTGCAATGGGCAGTATGTGTGTTTGGTAAAATCTATTTTAAAGATGGGTTTAATTGACAAGTCTATCCCTGTTTGGAAAAGAATGAAAAACACATGAACCCAAACACCTTTGTTAAACTATTAACTGTGAATTCATAGCTGGACACAGTGCCTGTGTACACACAGTTCATCAGCTGCACAGCTATTTGGTCCCAGGCATTTACAAGCTTTTCTGTAGAAACCTGGGAAAGAGAACCTACAAAAAAGTGAACCAAGTTTTTAGATACAGCCAATTGCTCAGCTTTGGACTAAACTCCATAAACAGTGTTTGTAAATCCACATCCCTACTAGGTATGGAGAGAAACTGTTGAGGTTCCCTGAAGAAGTCAATGGGGTTTTCCGGTTTGCACAAGCCTTCCAGTCCTGGGCCAAGGGCTTAGTAGCTAGCTGATAGTGTAAGCTGAGAATCTTCTTTGCCACTCCAAAAAACATAAATACAAGTACCAAAAAATCCCATGCTCTGTTCTGAAAGCAAAATGCTCTGCTTTGCTCACTGTTCAGAGGACATCTCCCACAGGGCTGTGTGAAGACGTTCATAGAATCACAGAATCATAGAATTCTTAGAATCATAGAATATTCCAAGGAATATTCTATTCCAAGGGACCCACAAAGATCATCGAGTCAATTCCTGGCTCCATTCAAGACTAAAAATCAGACCCTATATCTGAGAGCATTGTCCAAACACTCTTTGAACTCTGGCATTTGGGGCCATGACCACTGCCCTGGGCACCTTGTTCCATGCCTACTGCCCTCTGATGCAGAACTTTTTCCTCACCCCCAGCTGCCCCTCCGCTGGCACAGCCCCATGTCATTCCCTCAGGTGCTGTTGCTGTCACAGAGAGCAGAGCTCAGCACTGAACCTCTGCCCCCTTCGTGAGGAGCTGCAGCCGCCATGAGGTCTCCCCTCAGCTTCTGTGCTCTGGGATGCACAGACCTAGGGTCCTCAGCCACTTCACATACATCTTGCCCTCCAGACCCTCCATCTTTGTAACCCTCCTTTGGACACTCTAATAGATTATGCACTTTTTGTACTGTTGCTCGGACATCACCAAGGGCAGCACCAGGTTTGGCTCAAACAATGTGAGGGCACCTTTCCTTACAACACCCAGCACTGAGCAATCTGTACTCAGTACTCAAGCAAAACTTGATAAGGAATAGAAAAGGCAGGAGAATCAATCCACCCTCCAATCTCTGCTGTGTGCAGATGGCTTCTTTTTCTTTTTGAGGCACGGTGTCCTAAGATCAGATGCTAAAAATGTGAAACTGCATCTGAACTGCATGGGAAGTACAAACTTTTCATCTTTAAGGCATGCAGCTGATCCCTGTTTTTGAACATCTCCCCATCAATGTGGCTGGAGATTGCTAAAAACCCTCCTTTGACGTTGGAGCATTTAGGGCTGACATTCTTCATGAGCATAAACCCAGCCTTGCACCCTCCGAACACGGGCCCTGTCCAGGTGTACCATCAGAAATCCCACTTGTGGTCTTCCTTAGATAAAATCCTTCTAACTCAGCCCTTGACAACATGTTTGCTTGTTTACTACATCCATTGTTTTACTTCACAGACAAATCACATTTGTTTATACTTTTTCAGAAACACTACATTCATTTGAAGCTGAAACAGCCTTCACCAAAATTGCAACAAGACCACACATTTACACACAGAAACCAGATTTGTACTTGGTGTGTATTGTCTGCATGTTTACTACAGCGCTCATTTTCATCTTTGAATAAAAGAGCAGTTTTTTCTTCCATTATTTGCCAGCACTATTAACAGGGCACATTCTTCCTTTTGGTTGTACAATGTGTCCTTCTCTGATCCTCCCTAAAGCAAACAAGATGGCTATGCCCATGCCACTATACCCACATGGACTTCACTTTCATCCCAGGACATTGCTGAAGGAGTTATGGCAGGTGATCCCATGATGGTCACTCCCTTTTTGGCAACCTGGGAAAATGAAAGGGCTCTCCTTACCTGGGAGAGGACCCCAGGGCTAGGGAAGGAGAGTGTTGGTGCTCACAGAGGTGGGGAGCTCTCAACGGGTACTGCCTTGGGGGCACACATCAGCCAAGCCAACATGGAGGCTTTGCAGGGAAAGGCACAAGCTGGTTTTATTGGGCTGTGTGGAGACCTGAGCGCTGGCTGGGCCGCCTGTTTAAACACAGCCAGTAATACTAGCAATGTAAACCTCCTGTTGTTACACAAGAATCAAACTCTTTTTATTCCCCCTGAACCATGTCCGAGGCTTTATCAGGCAAATGAATCAGATCTTGGTCTCTAATATCACAAGTTTTCTTTGAATGGGCTACTGTTCCCCAATGTGAGTCAAGCAAGAAGGCAGCATAACAAATCCTTGCCAACCCTCTTAATACTTTTATTATGGCTGGAGGATCTGCCCTAACACAGCTGATTCCCCCTGCAGCCCCCACATGAGTAGCTCAGGTTTGGAAAAGGAGACCCATCCAGTGAAAGACTATGCAGCCTTTGGGAGCTGATTTGGGAAGTGCTGACTGTTTTCACTCTGCACCTGCATCACTGGCCAGATATTGGATTCATACTGATCAGGCATGGAGTGACACCTCACCTTGTCGATAGTCCTCAGATTTCTGAAACCTGAGAAATTTAGGAATTCTCCAGGAGTTGGGTCTCCAACCAGAACCTCAAGGGCACTTCCAGATATCCACCCACAAGAATAGACCTGTCACAGAAGTGCTCACAAAAGGCTGTGGGTCCAACTAGCAGGTCAGATGAACAGAACACCTTCCCAGCTGATTGCCGAGACTTCTGGGCAAAGATTGCTTTCTTCCTTTTAGCCTTTTGAAAATGGTACAGTAGAAGAACCTTCCTTTGTCACAAAGAGTGACAGCATCTCACCTCCCACCAGCCAAATCTCCCACCAAAACTACATCCCAGGAGAGCATGAACAACCATACAAGGTCCACAGGGGCATATTTTTGGAAGAAATATTTAGTTCTTAGTTCTGAGGTATCAAGCATAGTAGCAAAATTGTTCACCTCTGACACAGTTTTTGTGAAGGCTTAAAGACATGACTTGGTATCATTACTTCAGGTGAGGTATCCTAGTCCCAAACCTTATACACATGCTCCAGTCATCTGGGTTTATAGCTTATGGCTTAATTCACTGCAAGTTGATTACCGATACTTATGTTAAAAACATTTGAAGAAGAAAAGTAGGGAATAGATGTTGGTATGGATACTTTTCAAGTACAGGAATAAAAAATAAAAATAAAATTCAACAGTACAATACAGGTGAGTCTTTAAATAAATAATTTCCCTTAGTAAAATTCTTCATTTCCGCTGATACTCCATTCCCACTCTGAAGATTGATACTACGATTTAAGTAGTTTAAAGCCACTTGTGCTTTTCTCACTCTTTAGATAGACAGATAAAATTCCAATTCACTTCAGTTGAAGGGTTTCTATTTAAGCCCTGTTGGTATAATCAGTCTATTAAAATGGGAGGTGTTAATTTTCCAGTAATCACTACACTTTCTTTCTCTTCCTGTCTCCCAACTGAAAGGACAGCCTCATCCTACGTGGTTAAAATGTAGTAATGCATTTAATGCCAGGCCATGATTTTAGACCTCCAGCTGTTTTACTGGTGGTGTAAGTAAAAATAAGATAATGTTATGCTTGGTAACCATGGTTTTTGTAGGCATTCACATTTTACAAATCACTGCACAGTATGCAAACCATTATATATATTTAAAATGTTTAAAATCAAGCCTACCAGGAGTCTACCACTTCCATTATTTAAGGAGGAGGACTGCTAGACTGTGAAGAGTGATATATTCTATCAAGCTACTCAGTGGAGTTATATTATCAGTGCAAATCATGTGAAAATATGAGCTTCAGCAAGACAGGAAAGGAGTATTCTCTCCTATAAAAAGTGTACTACGGGAAGCTAGACAGAGTCATTGGTTTGGTATAATATATGAGTAAAATCTTGTATGTTCAAATAATAAAAAGGGAGAAAAAAACAGCACAGAGAGAAGGCAACCGTGAAGTACTTGTTTATTCTCTCCCTGTACAAAAGCCTGCTTCTACTTCAAACAAAGGCATCGATTCTCATCTCCCGCGATTTTAGTGAGGTGTAACTACACATGTGACTAGAGATCCCTCTGATTTATACAGGCAGAAGCAAGAGCAAAGCCAGGGTCACAAGGAAGAAGCTTATTGATTTGTTTCATGCACACGGGCAAAAAATATTATACCTCACTGGCATGATCACAAGTATTTAGTTAAATACAAGAAAACCTTAACTGGATTATTTTTGTAAGAAAACACTGGTAATGGAGCTACTGACAGCTTCATTTTCAAGAGTGTCTGCTTTCAGAAACAGCAGCCATTCAGAACAAATGCTTTTGGAGGCAGATTATGTTCCTCTGATTAGGACTACAGCAAAGATAATAGTTAGTATTCAGCTGCACCAGAAATTGCCTTTAAAGTTCAATATGAAATTTGTGGCAGGATTAGAAAAACACACGGCCTCTGCTTGTGCTGTAATTGTTCAGAGAGCAGGCATGTCACACTCTGGACAGTTAGAGCTCTCATTTTTAATTAAAAAATTGCAAGTATTATGCAGTACATTCAGACTTGATTAACTGGGGTGGAGCTGGTTTATGCGTATGTCTGGGAGGACAAATGCTTTGGGTATTAATTAGTGTTACCATATTTGTTTACTTTATATATTTAGATTGATCCCTGTTTATCAATTTCCAGTATTCAAAATAATGAATCAGAGCAAAATCACTTTGCCAGCTTAAAAAAAATAATTATATATATATATATATATATAAGGAAATGGGGAAAAGA
>VXAB01002554.1:16826-65770 GCA_013399175.1 Odontophorus gujanensis | reverse complement strand
AGAAAAAGAAGGAAAAATGAAAAGAAAAAAAGAATAAAATCTTTTTTCAAATGTTGGTCTTTGTGTCCTTTGTTCTTTCCATCATTAAGATGCATTTGGGTCAGCTTCAGAGCTCTTTCTTCACCACAGAAAGGAAAACAAACCAATGTGTCCCCCAGCACCCCACTGGTTAAAAAATAGCACTCTGAAGTTTCAGCCAAAAACTTATCTTCATGAATAGGAGTAGCAATTAAAGCTTTAACTACTGCAGGAAAGCACATGAGAATGGTGGCTACATGGACTGTCACAGGCATTTCCTGATCTATGCCCTGAAGGTCCTCCAAAGGTTGCTTTAACAAGAGCACAAAGCATGTGTTCTGCCAACCATGTTCTGCATTACTTTTTTGAAGGTAGATTTCAGCAATGTAAAGAGCGCATTTGCTTAGCCTTAAATCAGGAAAATCCCCCACTGCTGGTCTCCATCAAGAGAGGAATTTCTGCCCAGCGTTGAGTTCATCTTCCAGTTTCTTTGTGAATGAAAGATTGGTAAGCACTCCTAAACTGCTCCTGCTGCTGATCTAGGCGTAGTCTGTCTCCTTCTTCCAGGCAAAAACACGTGACATCAGAAAGAAATGTTTTAGTAGCTTGAGCCAACTGGGAGAAGGAATGTGTTCGGCCTGACATGGGAAAGTTGCAACAGCTCCCCAAACCAGGAAGAACAAATTTCCATTGGGATTGACCACATTTGTTCAATTTCCTTGGGGTACTTTGGTATTTACATTCCCTGGACTAGTACATTCAACTACCAAAAGAACCTGGAGATATTTTTTCCTCACAGTGGACAATTTAGACATCTCATACAGCTTGCCTCAGAAGGAAAACTACATAAATGACATTCTGATTTTTGGTGTTTTGACCACAAAATAATAATTCTATACATCACTCACACCCTGTGCATTCTACTAGAGATGTCTTAGAAATGTTTTAATAATAATTTTAATGCACTACATCTGTGAGAACCTGCTGTACAAGTGTTATTTCCTTTTAACAGACATCTGACAGCTTTACTCAACAAATGCATCCACACAATGTGAGATTTTTATCTACAAGTTTTATATTCATTAATTCCCTAGAATACTAGGAAATAGCTACTTACACAAACAGATTCCCAATATCAGCCTACCACACACATTTTTGTGGGTATAACTGTCTGCTAAGTAAAAACCAATTCATCTTTATAGGGTATTTTCAACTATAAAACAATTCGCTCCTCGTAGTGCAGTAGTCATGTCTTTCCATTCATTCAGTGTCTTGAATATGTAAAGACATAAAAGTACTGTCATTACATTAAGCTCAACCTCCCTGAGAAATAACATCTGCTAACAAGATGCCCCTGTGCTGCACATGGGCACCCGCTTCCAAACTCAACTAACATTGTAAAATATGTGTATATTCACAAGCTAATGTGTATGTGGTCTTCTGTGTCTGTTCTAGCTTCAGCGGAAACCACTTGAGATTACACAGGTTTCCAGCTGATGAAACAATGTGGTCTCATCATATTGTATTTGCTTTGTTCCAGAGCGAAATGCTTTTATGCGCTTGAAGAAAGTGGGAAATAAAATTGCACATGCTGTCTCTGAGACCAGAAAGATGGGTCTGAATTATAAAAGACTCCGATTTGAATCCAATCTTTTATTGGCCCACAACTCATCACTGGTAATCAGAATAGCTTATGTCATCAACCTCTTTAATTAAAAAAATAAGATTAAAAGGCCAGCTTATCTTCCTGAGTTCTCATCCTGGGAAATCTAGGCAACCTTCAGAGCCCCCAGAGGATCTCCCAGGGCTCCTCCAGGGCTGCTACAGATGAAGAACCTCCGTAGCTCGTCAGCCTCCTGCGTTTGGAGGAGTACCCTGCGGACAGCTCGCAAAATGGATTTGTCCTCTGAAGTAGGCTTGCCCTTCCTATTGGCTTCAAGAAACAAAGAAAATCTACTTTTTCCTCTGCTGAAGCGTGATGTGAATTCGTTACAGAAGGGTAGTCTGCACAGGGTCCTGCAGATGATAGGGCAGCCAGGCTGAACTCTGTGGGTAATACCCACACTGTGACTCTTGATCAGACCTTAATGGGGGGAGATATTACCTGACATCCCTGAAAAACTGAACTGTCTCTGTGTAAGCCTTCTCACTGAGGGCTCTTATAAACACCCCGGAAATGCCAGTCGCATGCATTCCATCATCCTACAAAGACAAGTTCACTTTTCCAGTGGCAGTGACTGGGGGCATATTGTTACCTTTCCTCACCACTGTGCAGCGTATCTCTGAACTGACCATAGCACAGTACAGGAATGATGAAGTCTGATAAGGGTGTTCCCTTAGCCCCACCAGCTGAACCAAAGCTCTGACTTCTTAGGGACATGTGGAAGCACACTGTGGTTACTTATACCTATCTGTCCCCACATCTCTCCCAGTCTTTGCCCAGCTTCAGCCAAACATGACAGAGGGTCAGAATAAAAGTGTTCTAATAAGAGTTATGAAAATAATCAGACAGGAGGATGTAAGTACTTAGTAGGGTAGAGGAGGTAGGGGAAAAGCTCATGAAATGTCTCTCAGCCAGGAGATGATTCATGTAGGAAGAAGCCATTGGCTTCAGTATTCCTGGTGCTCATGAAACTATTCGTTTAAATGTGCTTTGTCTTCATAAACAATTTCTATGCTAAAGGCCAACACCAGAGCAGCCTTCCTTTTGCAGCGTGTCCATCTCTGTGATATCCTCAGTGTCCGATTGTATTGTTTAATGCACATTCACCAATTTTGTATTCTATACGTAATATTTGCTCACGTCTGGTTACTTCCAGTGTTTTAACTTGGGCCATCAGCTCTTTGAAGAAGGTGTTATGGAAACAGATGTCACAAGTTTTTCTTTAAACTTATGTTTCCTTTTTTTAATTCTGATTACCAAAACCATACAGGAATACCCATCACCACCAAATCTATGTTATGCATAAGTACAGATCCGATCCTTTTCTCACAACAACCCCATGCAATGCTAAGGCTTGGGGAAGAATGACTGAGAAGCTACTTGGAGGAAAAGGATCTGGGGATGTTGGTCAGTGTTTGGCAGAACATGAGCCAGCAATATGCCTAGGTGGCCAAGAAGGCCCATGGCATCCTGGCTTGTATCAGAAACAGCGTAGCCAGCAGGAGCAGGGAGGTGAATCTTCCCTCTGTACTCAGATCTGATGAGGCCGCACCTGGGGAATTATGTTCAGTTTTGAGCCCCTCACTACAAAGAGGACATTGAGACACTGAAGTGTGTCCAGAGAAGGGCAAGGAAGCTCTGAGGGGTCTGGAGCACAAGGCTTATGAGGAGCAGCTGGGGGAAGTGGGATAGTTAAGTCTGGAGAAGAGGAAGCTCAGGGGAGCCCTCATCGCTCTCTACAACTGCCTGAAAGGGGGTTGTGGAGACGTGGGGAGTCAGCCTCTTCTCCCAGGTGACTGTTGTTAGGACTAGAGGGAATGGCCTTAAGTTGCAGTAGGGGGATATTCAGTTTGGATATCTGGAAAAAATTCTTCTCAGAAAGAATGGTGAGGTATATGAGCAGGCTGTCCAGGGAGGTGGTGGAGTCACTGTCCCTGGAAGTGTTTAAGGAAAGCATAGATGTGGCACTGAGGGATATGGTTAGTGGGAAATACTGGTGGTAGGTGGATGGTTGGACTAGATTATCTTAGAGGTCTTTTCCAACCTTAATGACTCCACAATTCTATGATTCTACAAGAAGTGAGCATATCACAAAATCCTTAGACACTTATAATCTAGGGTCTTAAAACCTTATAACCTAGAGTCCCTTGCCTGTGTGGTTCACCACTCTACAGAAGGAAGAAACATGTGAAGGAAAAAGAAAGCAGAGTGTTTTTCCCCACCTATGAGATCCTGGTATCCCTTAATGGTACTCCCGGTGTCCAAGAACTCAATGCTTGGAAGGATTTATCTGGGTACCAGGGAGAAGCTGACATTGTTCTACATATGATTCCCAGACAGTTTGGTAAAATCTGCATGGCCAGAACCTGACCAGTTTCTTTTACTCTACAGTAATTGTGAGATCTTTTTTTAACAAAAGCTGGGGAACAGGTAGAATTGTGTTCAGAATCAATTATAATATTGTTTTTGAAATATAAAATACAAGAAGCTCCAAGCTCTTCCTAGTTACACAGTTTCTTCCCACAGCTCCCCATCCACACACAAGCAGCCAGCCTCAGCCCTCTGACAGCACCCTCCCAGTGTGCTCAGCAGAACGCTATGTGGGCCCTGGGGCACAGGGATTCCCCTGAGGTAAGGTAATTTTTACCAGGAACTCTCAGCAAAAGCATTCAAATAGCACAAGCCTGCCCGGTGGAGCACCTCACTCCATGCCTGGAAGGCCCTTGGAAGACGTGGCTAACTGGATGAGTAAGAGTTGCCTCATTCCTGATATGGGAAAGATTTGCTAATAAGTGGGAACCAATGCAAGGAATGTGGTGGCAGCAAGATCTCTCTGGAGGTGTGAGCATCTTTCTGAGGACTTCGTTCTCTTGTGCTGCAGTGCCAGAACTGCCTGCCTGGGAGGTGCTTCTGTGGGTTTCTCACTCAATAAGTGGATTATTTTCCAGCAGACAGCTGCTCCACAGAAATAGGTCAGCCTGGGGAACACGCTTTGCCTTCCTCTGTTTGGCCTTAGAACCATTCAAGAGGAAAAGGGGCTGCTTGCAGGGTGCTTGTCCAGGGAACATTTATCTCGTGAGTGTGCTTGCTTCAGCCTTCTCCCCTTGCTACTTACCCTTCTGCAGCCACAACCTGGCTATAGCCCTGATTTCTGAATGGGGGTGCACACCAAATAAGGGGGAGCAACAGAGCAGCACCAGCAATGCAAATCCACATCTCATGAAAGCCATCCCCACTGGCAGGGGGAGAAATAACCTGTAGCACAAGCAAGAATAACAGAACAAAGCATTGACATAAAAAGTAGGCAATGTATCTTTGCTATGAAGATTTCTCTGTCACTCACACCTTTTCCATACCATTGTAGTTCAGCCGATTGATTTGAAGCACAGAAAGCTTTCCAAGTGTTCATTACTGACTTTTTCTTTCTCGTTCCTCTATGTAACCTCTGCACTGTGATTAAAAACACTGAAAAATATGGTGATAAAGGCTTTTTCCCACAATATTTGGTATGACTGGAGAAAGATAAAGTGAAAGCTTAACACGAAATACTGAGAAATGAGAGTAATTTGCAAATTTTCCAGCATCTCTGCAAACAAACCCTTTTTGCACATGTAGGCACCTCTGCAGTGAGGAGCTGATCCCCACTTGCTGCAAACTGATCCAGCTCTGGGGGTTTTTAACGAGTGAACACAATTCTTCTGCCCTTCAGACCCTCATCCCACAGCTGTTCTGGAGCAGCACAACATATTTGGAGCCCTTGTTTCCACACTCCCAACACCACATGCTGTGGAGCCTGGGAGAGCTGCAGGTGCCTGACCCTGTAGCACAGAAATTCACCCCGAAAAGCCGGCTGTGAGCGGAGCCCAGCCCAGCTGCAGAGAGCTCTGGCTGAGAGAGGACATGCTGCCGCAGCCCCAGATCTGCCCCCGAAAAAGCTGCTTCAGCACTGGATAGAAGTAGTGGAGGAATTAATTGTGCCATTTCCATGACATTCTGCCGTAGCTTAAACATATTAATAACCGCTCATCCCCAAAACAGCTTTTTCCTCCCACATGAGGGGGAAAAATATCCATCTGAATTTTTTAGATTATGTGACAGGCTTGCAAACTGTTGTTAACTTTATCATTTGGGATATGGATTAGACTGCAGCACATCAATTTGTCGGGAAATAAGAGCTGCCGGTTCATCTCTTCTCCGTTATGACATCTGCAGTGAAAACACGGTGGGGGCCAGACAGGCAGTGAGTAATAGACTGGAATATGAAGTTTGGTGGGGGGGGAAATGGCAAGGTTTGCCACAGATATAATTGAACCCATTAAGCAAAAAATAAAAAAAGCAGTCAGTGGTCCTTCAGCAGATATTGTTCTTAATGAAATTGCAGATAATGAAACCTGCCAGTTAAAAGCTATACCAATTCACATCCATTACGGTCAGCACAGGAAAGTCAAGGGACGGCTGATAGTGCATTTAAGGGGTTTTGCTGAAGCTCTGCAACCATCTCCTTCACCCCATTACCTCTGGGTTCTGAGGGCCACAGCTGATGGGGCTCCAAGGTGGTCCAAAGGGACTGTGTGACAGGCAGGTCCTCGTGGTCAGGTACTTGGGGCTACAGGGCTTATGTCCATGGGCTTTTCTTCTATTTGGAGGATCTGCCACATAAACACAGCAGTGGGAAAGAGGAAAGGCTGTGTGTCAAAAATAATGTAGTCAGCAGGACTGGGCTCTGTTGAGGCCATGCAAAACTGATGAGGAGTGGCTGAAGGAGCTGGGATTGTTCAGTCTGGAGAAGAGGAGGCTCAGGGGAGACCTTATCGCCCTCTGTAACTACCTGAAAGGAGGTTGTGGCAAAGTAGAGTCATCTTCTTCCAGGTAAGAGTGATAGGATGAGAGGGAATGGCCTCAAAGGAGGTTCAGGTTGGATATGAGGAAAAATTTCCTCTCAGAAAAAGTGGTGTGGTATTTGAACAGCCTGCCCAGGGAGGGGGGTGGAGCCACCATCCTTAGAGGTGTTCAAGAAAAATGGCACTGAGAGAACATGGTTAGTGGGCATGGTGGTGATGGGTGGATGTTTGGTTGGACTAGGTGATCTTAGAGGTCTTTTCCAACCTGAATGATTCCATGACTCTGTATGTGAGTTGAGAGAAATGCTAAGGAGTGAAGTGTTTGTGAACTTCAAGGCTGAGCTGCCCAAGTCACAGCAACACAGTAGCACTGACACAGCAATTTACAAGCACACATTTCCACTCTTGGTGCTAGCAACAGGGCACAGGGCTCTTTGCAAAGCATGCCTATACTTCCCAGCACTCCAGACTCCAAGCACACCGTCCCAAATCCTTTGGGATTTCTCTCCTCAATAACGAGGCACAGGGAAGTTCTGCATATGCTGCTAAAAACAGTTCCCAAACCTTCACTCAAAGCAAACCCAGCTAATTCATGCTGAAGGTGTTCCCAGGCCCTTCTTAATTCATATTATGTGAACAATCCTACCAGCCACTTTTTTTCTTTTGTTCCTGCTAATTCACTGGGATGAGGGCATGTGTGTGCAAGGTAAAGATTTATGTCAGGAGCATTCACACGGCTTCCTTCTCATCCCTTTGATTTCCCTCTCTTTATTTGAGGAAAGTGTCCCTCACAGAACAATACTGTGTGGGAACAAAGGGAAGCCAGTGGCGAATCAGGCCATTGTTCTGCCACGCTCCGCACCGTCTCCATCAGCAGCCAAGCCCAGCTGCCGCAGAGGGAAGTGCACGAAACCCCGTAATGAATGGTTATGGAATGATCTGCCCATAGGGGAAGGTATTTTCCTAATTTTCATCAGTGAGCTGCTTCCTAGTGCTGTGGAGCATGAGAGTTTGTATCCCTCGTATTTTGTTAATCTAGTCTAATGTAGTTCTTGTTACCCATATAAATGCCTGGCCTGTTTTGAATCCGGCTAATCTCTTGGGCTTAGTGGTGTTTTATGGCAATGAGTTCCCAGGGTTAATTAAGTGTTGTCTAAAAATATTTCCTTATCAGTTTCAAATCTTCCTTTGTTTTTCCCTTTGTGCTTCCTTATTGAGTAACTTGCTCATGAATTTGGAAAAGCAGTCAAATGAGGTCATGTTTCCTCATCTTTTTTGTATTTTTCATTCTCTTCTCAGTCTCTCTCTTTTTATTTATTTAATCTCCAAGTAGAAACAGTAGGCCCATTTCAGTGTCTTCTCCTAAGGAACCCTTTCCAGGAGTAGATCACATGCCTTTTTGATATATAATGCCAATAAGCATCCATCCCATTCATGCAGCCTGATGCAGAACACCTCATAAGGATCCTGTCACTGTAACAGATAGATTAAACCATCTCCAAAGGCAAAGATCCACAGTGTTCCGGACATCATCCTCCAAGGACTGACTGCTGTTCCCTCAGACATGCTGGGATCAACAAGTTTGCAGTAGGCTTGCAAACAACAGCCAAATGAAATTCATCTATGGCTGTGGATGAATGGAGCTGACCAGATCAGCTCCCCTTTGGTCATGCAGCCTCCCATAATTGCCGCTGTGCTGCAAAGCCGCACGCCTGCCCGCCGAACAGATGCAAGTTTCCCGTGCTCCAGTTCAGCTGGGAGCCCACTCAGCAGAGCAGAAATAAATCACGGGGAACTTGCTGTCACGCTGCTACCTTCCCGCACGCCCTTCGCTGCCTCTGCCTGGCTGGCTGGAGCTGGCATGGGTTGTGAGTGAGATGTGGGAGGCTGGCATTGGCAGCCCTGCTTCGCTTTGAGCTAATACCTCCGTGGATTCTGCGCTCGCATCTGGCCGGCGCCACCACGCTGAGCTTGATGATGACGAGCTGCTGCTCCTTGCATGCAGGAGGCCAGGCCCAGCCGTGTTCCAAGCACAACAGCCAGCGAAGGGTATGTGGCGTGGGACTTCTCCCAAGGCATAAAAAAAAAGAGGAGAGGGAGAGAGAGAGAGAAATGTGTTAACTGTGCTAACAGTGCCAAGTAATATGCTTCGTTAAAAATTTAATCACCTGCAAGTGCAAAACAAGTGCAAAGCAATCATGTTGTAATTAGCACAGCAATTAACACCTCCCTTTTCGATAGCACATGCATCCTAGGAAGTGCATGATTGCAAGTGTTTATGCTGCTGACAGACTAAGTTCCTATAGAGAAGAAAAAATTGCTTAAATAGATTTTTTTTCCTCTTGTCTTTTTGGCATTCGGGCTGCTCTGTGTCCACAAAGTCTCAGCACCAGCTGCCTTGTTGGTCTTGTATGCATGCTGCTCCGTTGCATTTTGCAACCAGCAGTTAAAATAAACCTGGGTCCGTGGTACACTGGTCTCTCCAATGTGTCCCACCATTGAACAGCTCCATCTCCCCAAGGTCTGTGCTGGAAGCAGTGGCATTAAATGTGATAAATCGGACAACATGGAATGGACTGCGGAAAATGTCCTCAACTGCTTCTCCTTTCCCTGCCACTCCAAGAAGACCTGGGGTGTGACCATCCCAGCTCCCTTGCTGGCATTGTTGAGCACTGGAAAGCAAAAGCCATCTTTGAAAACAGAGACCATGCCACCAGACCAGATGAACCTCCCTTCATTAGCACTAGGAGTGCTGGAAGGTGTTTCCATCACAGGGTTCAGTACTGGGATCTCTACTTTGCAGAGTCTAAATCCTCAGTAATGTTATTATTGTGCCTGAACCAAAACAGCAAATAAGCCTGCAATAACTGCCGCTCCTGAAGTTACTCCCTACGTAACTTTGCTGCTGATTCTCAGAAATTCACATTTTCCGCACTGTTAATTCCACGAATGCAGACAAAATTAGAACACAAATTCAGCAATAATCATTGAGCCAAGTAGAAGAAGGCAGGTAAAAAACAAGCTAGGAAAGAACAGTTGTACTCTTGCATTCGTCCCATTGTATTTTCTCATTTCCTGACCACTTCTGAACTGGAGCAGAAGCCATGTCTGAAGTACTACCAGTTTGACAATGATTTCAGCAGTTTCTGACAGCACTGGGGCCCATCTTTCATTCCCATACCTCCAGCCAATGGTCTTACGATTATTTACAGACCATTGAGTATCCCCATCATATTTTAGTTGAGGTTTTCTTCCCTGGTTTTCTTCACTGGCACTATTTTCTTACTTGCTGTGCACTTCCTCAAAGCCAAAAGTCTTTGAGGTGGTGTCACCCTCCTGTCTGGTGAGACATCAGCACACACTCATGTTTCCTGGCATAATCGTCCCATTGCCTTCTTGTCATTCACTCTATATCTGAGCTACCTTCTCCTCAAAATATCCAGTGATTGATACCTTCAAATTGGCAGCAGCAGGCACTTATCTCTAGCCCACAACATATTTTTTATTACTATTGCAAGTCTCCAGTGTGATGGAGGCCGTAGAGCCCTGATTTGCATCTGCTGGGGCTGTGCTGCAGAGAGGCAAGAAGAGACTCTCATTATCTGTCCACTATCCCCTCTGCGAAAGGGTTGGGGTGGTTTCTCTGCCTCTGCTGGTGTTCACCTTCTCAAAGGCACACTGCTAAATCATCCCTGCCAGAGATGACTTACCCTCAAGGCTCATAAATGTACTTCTGAAGAACAATCATGTTTGTACTTGAAACACACTGAAATAAGTTGTGTGAGAGGGTTGGGGTGGTCCCAAGGAGAATATCCCTGAAGTGCTGACCTGGGTCCTCATCTTGGCTGACAGCAAGTTTCCACTGACTCAAATACAAAACCTTGCTGGGCTATACATGGCATTTTATTTATTATTATTATTATTTTTTTTTTCAAAAGAACTTTTGCAACACCTAGCTAATAAGGCCTGATTGGACTCCCCAGTGCCAAACCCTGCTCTGAACACTAACACTGTGTGCATCAAGTAAGGGAAAAACTTTGTGTGAGTTCCTTATTAAAATTTTTGCAGTACCACAGAGAGTTTAAATCACAGGAGCCCCTGTTCTCTTCCAACCTTGAAGAGCTGATATCCATCACATACACAAGGTCAGGAAAACCACCGTGGCTAACAGGAGCCTCACATGCATGGAAAAACCATGGCAGTACAAAAGCTCATGGATCAAAGTATATGCAAAATTCATCACAAACCTCTCATCCTGGGAACAAGCAAAACAGTTAGTGCCCATGGGAGGCAAGCACAAGGTGCAAGAACCTCTTGGGGTCAGAGACCACAGCAGAGAAAAATCTCAGGGGAAGGTTAGTGGATACTTGCTAGTAGCTGTCAGTAGGGATTTGTTACAGGACCATATGGAAGCCACTTATATCTGGCTCTGAGAGTATGATGGGGCACCTACTAGCACAGGTTAGGACCTGTGATCTGCTCAAGGACAAAATCAGCAGAAGTTCGGTCCAGGAATGGCTCCACGGTGCCATCACACAAGTCTCCCAGTGGTTTCAGCTGGGTCTGAAAACAAAAAGCCAAAAGAGAAATGTAGTTTCATCAAAGTACAACACAACTTACAGCATTGGACTGGCCTCTTATGACCCTCACAAGATAAGGTTTCTCTTCGAGGAGTCCTCAAACAAATCCTCACAGACAGAACACTACCACAGCATAGTTTCACCAGCAGGATCCCACAGCTTCCCGTGCCTTTCTTCCCTGAACTGCCTGGCCAATTCAAGGGCACCACTGTGTCTCTTGAGAATGTTAGAGGTATTCAGCATTATAGATGTTGAATTACTTATGTTCAAAAGGATAAAGTGAGTGGTAAAAGATCATGGGAGGGTTATGTGGCTTTTTCAGTTAATAGAACATACATCTTAAAAGTAAGCGATGAGATAGGAAGGAAGAGAGGAAAGGAAATGGAAGACCCAAGAGTACCTGAACTGTAGGTACACATGGCTTGGGGGGTATTTAAGAAACCTAGCCTCACTCCAGTGACATATAGAGCAAGTCTTACAGATTTTGTTAAGTGCTATTTCAGCACCTGCAGCTTGGCTCCCTCTTAGTGGGAACCATGGAGTCTGGATGTGTAAGACCCCCCCGACACCCTCACTGATAACCTACCTCAACTTGACAGGCACTGCTCTCCCACAGTTGAGCAAGATAACCCTTCTCACTGACATTTCTGAGACTGGAAATAAATAAAAAATAAAAATTTTTTAAAAAAATAGAAAAACTCTGAATTCCCACTCATTTTGCATATCCAAGTTCCCAGGCACCCATCCCTTTTTTTTTTTACTAAAGGGGGGGAAGAAATACATTTAATAAAGATCTGGCAGGAGTATGATGAAATAATGAGTAGGATGAGACCATGTTACATAAATTGGCAAGGCTCCAGCTTGTAAATGATTAAAACAAAAGAAAAAGGGAGTTTCCATGAAGACTAACGTAAAAAGCATTTTATAATCAAAAGGCCTGAAACTATGGGGGCTGATGGGAACGTCTAGCAAAACAAGCCTGTTCCGAAGGTTCCAGATGATACATGGAAACTTAATCAGCTCATCTCAGTCAACCTTATATCAAAGAGAAGACTGATTGGAGGGATCAAAGGGAAGAGTGGTTTTGTGGCTCAAGCACAAGAGCAGGATACTTTCCCGATTCTGCCACAGATTTCCTTTGAGATCTTGGGCAAGTCACTTGTGTGATATTAATTTCACAGCTATTGAGCACAATACCTTGCTTTATATGCATATTCCAAGTGGTCCCTGGAAGTGGACAATTACATTTATGCCTTTACACCCACGTATACCATTCATACAGTGCAGTTGCTACCAAGCAGGCCTTCAATTTCCTTCTATAAAAATTTTACTTTGTGAAGTGCAGAGAAGGCCCGTAAACCTTTATAGCAGTTCTGTCATACTGAATTAGTGCATAATATTCCTAAAGATCCTTGAGCAGATAACATTACAGGAGTGTGAGAATTGTCTGTAATTTACTGCTATGAGATTAAAAGTGAGTGCTTTCCTCTCAGGTAGACACCAAAAAAAAGAAAAAAACTTAAAAGGTTACAGTCCCTCTGCTGTTAGGAAAGCATCTTTTAGGAGTTCACCAGTAGCTTTTACTTCTTTACCCAAATCCAAACTCCTGTGACATTAAAACTAAGAACTGTAACATCAAGAGGCGCAGATCCAATTTCTATTGCAACAGAAAATTTGTTACTCAAAATCAAATGCTAATTGGCCCCAGCCTTTTAAACTAAGCAAGCTGAGAGGCCATGGAGAACGTACAGATCTTCAAGGGAAGTTTGCTAAACATATGTACTTAGAGCCTAACCTTGATGTCTTTTTATCTTCCAGGTTTATAAATGTATGTGTGTGTGTGCACATTTCTGAAAGTCTGTTCCTCTGTACACTGAAAATTCAGATGAAAGTCAAGAAGAGGAAGGTTAGATCAGGGAATCAGGACTCCTTTATACTCCTTCCAAGCTCTGCCCTGATGCATTGTGTAACCTTGGGCAAGTCATTTAACTTGTCTTGCTCATCCATCAGATAGAAAGATGATGCTTATCTATTGCATGAAAATGAGTTAATTGCTGTTTGCCAACTGCTTTCATCTCTTTGGATGAATCAGATTGACTCCATATATGTGAGTGTATATAATTTTGCATGTATATTTTTATTTGAAGCCTACTTATGTCTTGGAGCATAGATTCTTTAGGTCAACACTGGTTATCTGCTTGGCAGAGAGCCCCTATTGTACATTTCTGATGTAATGTAAATCAGAGCAATGAGAAACACATAAGTGAAAGGTATTGCACTTATCACCTTCATTAGTTGTTGTTGTTGTTATTGTTATTATTATTATTATTACAGTTTCATACTTGAATGCTGAGATAGGACCACTTTAAAAAACATGGCCCCAAGAAAGAAGTCGGCTGTTCTTGGGAATAAATCTCTAAAAATAAAAGGAATGGGAGAGGCATAGGCCTGGAACTGCCTCTACACAAATGTGTTAATTTAAAGTTTCCCAGGGGCATCACCAAATCTCTAAACAAATTTATTTATGGGCTTTACCACTCACTAACTGACCTATGCAAGTACTTGGACAGTGGGTGGTTCTTGCCAAAACAATAAATCTCCTCCCTCAGGGAGGAGTCATTACATTCAGAACTTGTTTGAGACAGATAGAAATGGGGGTGAGAGACTCAGAGAGAAGTAATAAGGAGAAAGTCTCTAAACTATGACCACTGCTCTGGAATGACATATAAGGATTTTAAAGCTCTTTGGTGCAAACCTTTTTCATAACCATGTGTGAATGCGCAATTTGCCTTATATATGTGCATGAAGCTGTTGAAGGATGTGGAGATGACTGCAGAGGCCAAAGGGGTCACCACCAGTTTGGAAAGCGGGAACAAAGGGAGCAGCAGAAAACAGCAGTCTGGTACACTGGAGAGGTATGATCTTTAAACATACATCTGCATTAACTATGAACTCTTCCATGCAAAGTATTCCACCCTCTGTGAGTTTCTACAAAAAAAAGGCCAAGTTCTCCAGTCCTATCAGACTTGTGTTCTTACTACGGATACTGCCAAAAAACCAAGAGAGCCAGTGCCGGTTCCTGGCTCTGTTTGCCTCTCCAGAGCAGCAAAACCACCACAACCACTAGCTCTGCAGCTACACTTAGGCTATAGAAGAAGCAGCATCTTAGCAACATTTCTCACTGGGAAGAGAGTCTATGTATGAAAGGAGCAAAACTCTTATCTGCAAATTTCACACTGTGTGCCCAAAGAAGCAGGTAATCCTTTCTCTTGGGTGAAATCTCCCAGTTTATTCCTGTGTTTGAAAACACTTCAGAGATGTTTCCCCACACAGACAGATTGAAAAGCTTTGGAACAGCTGCTCTTCCAGTCCCGTGGACCACAACAGAAACTCAGCACCCTCCATATCAAGGCGTTGACACACTGGGTCTGGACTCATTCCCAGGCCTCATGGCTCTGCCTTTGCTTTTTGCCTTGGAGAAACATACATTTTCTACCCAGTGGCTCTTCTTGTTTCGCCTTCCATAGGACTGAAAGAATAGGGAAGATTTTATCCAGCCTTTCCATGGGTGGTTGAATTCTGCCCGTAAGGACTTGTTTTCACTCTTCCCACACTTTCGTCACACCAAGTATGAGGAACTTAATAGACTGGTGTGCATTGCATATTTATTGGATGAAAAGGCAAGCGCTGTTTAAGTGTTAACGTGTGATTTTTCATTATAGATTGCAATGCTTGTCGTTGTTTAAGTTAGATTGGTTAGTTCATTTTGTTTCACTCTGCTTGCTCTACTTGCTATTTATTGGTTGACTTATATAATGAGTATGACTAAATTAATAGATTTTAGAATGTAAATTAGCTTCCACTAGTGTTTATTAGATACATCTACAGATAGGGTTTAAATGAAAACAGAGCCAGAAATCAGAATTACAGTGCATTCTAACCTTAATGAATGACACGGACCTAACTTGCTCTTTGCTACAGTTGAATACCTGAAAACTCTATTCCACCTCGACTCCAAACTTCTAAAGGCAGACACTGGCACATTTTGTTTTTCTTTTTGTTGCAGGTGGCTGACTCTCCTCAGACACAGAGCTCTCTGTGAAGTAATCATCTTTTGCAGGCTGATTAGTACTTACTCTCTGATGCAATGGCTCCACAGAAACCAGCTTCCAACAGAGGTTTGTGTTCCAAAGGACAGCAGCAGTAGAAGGTACTAGTTACAAACACATACAGTGACATAAATAATTCAAAAAATGTCCTTTCCCATGCATCCTGTGCTTTCTGATGCCTTTTATGCATCACATACATTTTGCTCCTGCTCCTTTTTTTAAGAGATCACTATTAACTGACTCTTCCATACATCCATTTCAACCTAAATTTTATGAAATTTCAGCAATATTGAGAAGTGTGGCTGCCACAGGCAAGGGGGGATACCTGTGCAAATTCATTTTGTTTGCATGCCTCTACCCATGATAGATAATAACAAGGTTTTTGACTCTGTAGAGCTCTACCTGGCCTTTCACACTAGATACCATTGGTGAGAAACAAATTTCCTAGTGCATCATTGTGCCTACTGTCAATTACTTGTTTGATAATAGGTCTATTGGGATGTCCAAGAGAGTCACCCTGGCTGCCAATCCCTATTGAACCTATCCTCCAGAGAGCTAGCTCCAAGTTCATGGTGCAACCACCAGCATAAAACCCCAAACCACAAGGTCTCCCCGGGGAGGTGACCATGCTTCTGTCTTCCCCTGCCCCTTTCCCTTGTTTTCCCTCACTGTAGAAAACTTGCTCCTTGAAAAACAATTACCCAGGGAATGTTAGTGATGTGAACTTGTTTAAACCTGAGCACACAGTTAAGTCAACTTTATAATTAATTGCCTCATCATTTCAGTCATCCTTCAGGAATGTTGCACTGCTTGTTTGCCATAAAATGAAAAAGGGCCAGATCCCCAGCAGAGATCCCCCAAAACAAATGAAGGCACACAGACCTGCAGCAGGTCCAGCTCTGACCCTGAGTGAATACAAAGGAGGAGAAATATCATCAGACCCCATTCCAGTCCTACCATATGCCGTTGGCTACTTCCAGTGAAAGGACCCAAATCCTCAGGGCATAGCCACTGAAACAAAACCAGGGTACTACACTGTGGTGTGACCACTTTCCACCAGTGGTTCAGAACCCTCCAGGGCTCCCACTCCTCCCTGCCACAGGAAGGACGTGCAGTAGTAACAAACCCACTAGCAGTGTATGGGAGCTAGTGGGAAGAGCATGGGACTGAAAAACACGTCACAGATGGCTTGTCTGGAGACAAGAAAGAAGGATGGGGAGGGACAATAGCAGTACCCAGCAACACCTTCTACCTCACCTACCTGCGGTAAGAACTGATGAGGGTGGAGCCAGCTGAAGCTATAAAACTCCAATTATAATTATCTTCCTTCCACTCACATCTAAATGCACCGCAGGTGTGTGTGCATTCAGAAGGTGGTTTTACCCGCACGCTCTCTTATTGACGCTAGTCTCACCTACACAGAGAAGAAAAAGAGGGACTAGTTCTTCTAAGGATGACAAGCAAGTGAAGGGAGAAAACTAAGGAGAGGACAAGCTAAGTCTACAAAGAGGAGAGCGGAGTGTGGTGAGAAGATTACCAAAGCAAGAAGCACCTGGGCAGTGTCTGGAACTGTCCTTTGTACCTCTTAGTAGACTGCTGGCCATTATGGAATTAAAAAGAGCTGAATGGGAGATAGTTATTTAAGAGAAGAGCTGCTGTTAATATTTACGGCTACTTTATAATTGCTATTTACACCCCAATTAAATAACTAAGTGGAAGAAAACACTATGGTCTCAATTAAATATGAGTTGAGTGATGTGGCCAGCACAAACCTCAGCATACCTCCTAAAACAGCCTTCATCCCCACATCTGCCAGTGACCAATGCGTCTCCCAGGTTACAGGTCTCTGCTATGGATTTCTGGATAGAATTTCCATCACTGGGAGAAACAAGTGTGCTCTGGCTACCTCCCTTGCATATCTTCCAGCCCATACAGAGACAACATTTCCCAGTCCTACTCCCATAGCAGCACACAGCAATTCTGTGAGGGTCTGGGGGAATTCTAGCACAAGGAGACAGGAAGGGCAATCAATGCGTATGATCAGATACACTCCAGCTAACTGCTGTAATTTTTCTCACTAGGTTGCAGATGACCTAATAGGCTCTTTTCCCATCTCTAATTTCTATGAATCTGCAATCCTATTATTTATATTATATCTTGAGGGTTTCTTCAAGAGTAAATGATGTAATTATACCCTGCACCGTAGCACTTCAGGATCTAGTGTAATAGAACTAAATATGCAATTATGTGGTTAGTAAATGTAACAGTACAAAACTCAAAATCTATATCCATGTACTGTAGCTTCGTAAGAAAAATTAGTTTCCTGTTATGTACACAGCAGATGTAATGTAATTATTGCTAACTGCAAAGTATCACCAGACATTCGTATGATACCAATGAAAAATGCCGCTCCAGTCAGTTCTTCATTCAAACGTATGAAAATGAGACAATTCCCACAATTCTATCTTATCAGTGGAGTGTAGGCACATGCATCTGATCCTCTACATATCAAATCAATCCTTCCCAGGCTTACATACACACAGAACTCACAAATAATATACACACAAGCAAAAAGTGATGGATTGGATTCATCTCTGGTGCTATTCCAGCAACTTCAGCTGAATTACAGGACGGTGGAAGATAATCCATTGTGCAACCTGTGTTGATTACAGTTGAGAGAAATAAAATCAGGCCCTGACATTTATAAAACACTGTGAGACTAAAGGAAAACAACATGAAAGGAGCCACAGCCCTGTGGTTAAGAAGCTGATCTTGGACTTGGGAAATATGGTTTCTGCTCAGTGGTTCGCCACTAGTTTCACATATGAGAAAAAGAGGAAGAAAAAGGAAAGAAGAAAGAGACAAGTTGACCTTAATCCTAGGTCTTGTTTGCAAGAGGATGCTGAAAAGAATGAATTTGCACTGGTTGCATGCAGCTAGTGCAAATGCCTCTTAATTTCCACTTCAACCCCAACACAAAATGAACCAAACTGTATCAGAGGGAAGTGTGCTCACCAAATGGTTAATAACTCTAGTTCAAAAAAAAAAAAGATTTAAAGGGCTGTGACAGCTCCAGCTTTAGAAATCACACCTGGTTTGGGATTCCCCTTCCCTTAAGGAAGACAGCTGCTGGTTGAGTGGATACAGTGGGAGCTGCCTGGCTCAGGGCTTAGCTACACAACCGGACAGTGAGAAAGGGGGACACTTCCCCTTGTGCCAGCTCCACTGCTCTGTGGTGGAGGTGAGACAATCCACATCCCTGGAACAAGGTTCCTTGGGACTGATATGCCAGAAACTAAAGAAATGCGTGTGTTGTTTCCATATAGAACCTGTTCTTCAATTATCTACGTGTAAAAACAGAGACAGTGCTTCAAAGGAGTGTTTTATTGCTAAGCAAACACTATTTTGGTTTTCAGCTGCTACTGATACCAGGCCAAACACATCCCTCAGCAAATATACGCTTACATCTCCACGTGTATGTCAGACCTATACTTAATAGGGAGGAAAAGCCTGGTAGCCATTCCCTGCCATATACAATGCACAGTGTCACAACAAGCCATACTGCAGCACTGCAGTCCACATTTAAAGAAGCAACATAACATATAACCATAAGCACATTGGAGGACAGTCACAGCAGAAGTGCCAGCCATGCTGGATGCACTGAAGGACAATAAACCTGCACAAATTTTATATGTCACTTACTAACACTGAACGGTCCTCTTACAAATTCTGGCCCTGGTAACTTAAATTTTAAATTATGTAGTAACTGAATTTTAAATAACGTACAATTTGATGCTCTCATGGACATAGGACTCCATCATTTCTCATTTGCATCATAGACACCAAAGAGATGTGCTCCTATTAAGAGCCTCAGAATTGACTGAGAATACTATTTTAATCCTTAGAAGTAATGTGAACCAGCCATAACAGGTGGCCAGGTACTGTACTCACCAAGCCTGAAGACCACAACAGAGCCCTGAGTTTGTTGCATCCTACTTTCTTCTACATTCCTTTGTGAACTTCCCATTTGCCACAGGATAATGAAGAATATATTGCCGTGGAGCAACAGTTCAGTGCCTGGAAGCTTTAAAGAACTGTAATGTTCCTTTCTTGCCTTCCCTTCAGTCAGACATGGCTTCTACTTTGTATGGCTAGACCACTAAGATAAAGGTTAACACACTGTACTGTAACAATGTGTAGGTGCTCCTCTTTGAGCTGAAGTAGTCATATTTCCCCCACTCTGTATTGCTTTCATATTACTGGCACTGGAAGCATCAGCTTTGTAGTCACAATTACATGAGAACTAAGTAAACTGCAGAAATTTGTAAACTGTTGCATTGCTAAATTAAATGCTGTTTTAACTAACAGTTAATAGTGTTTACTGCTGTGTAATAGTAATTTTCATTTTTTACTGTATCTAATGACTTTCTGATGATTCAAATTCTCTGTAGGGATACCAAATCATTACATTAAGGATGAGTGATTTTAGTATGCAATGACTGATCAGTACAATAATATGTAGACTCATGCTTCAGCTAGTAAATTAAATCATTTACACCAGAGCGTTTGTCAACAAGAAGAGTTCTATTACACTGCTGCATTATAATGTAGAGTCTGTTCAAAATAAAGCACATGCTGTATTAAATCTGTGCTACATTACATGCAAAACCCTTAAGGAGCAAGGGTTTGTTGTGTAGTAAGGCCATGGGGAAGGATTGTTTTTCACAGAGTGGATAAATCTAGAATTTTTTATGAGTATGAACAAGCGTCTTGGGCAATATACAGGTATGAGCCCACTAAACTCTGCTAGGCATCCAGATATCACTTGAATACCTGGTACTTAGACCCGTGAGAGTGAAACTGATCACAGACAGAATTTGTGAACTTACAGGTAAAACCTAAAGATCAGCTGGTATAAGGGCTTGATGTAATCATCCCATCATTCCCAGCCATGAAGAATACAAGGGCAGTTTACTTTGGGATGCAAACGTGACAAGTCTGGTGAACTTAGATGTTCAAATGTGTCCTTAGGAAATAGCTCATTATGATAATACTTTAAGTGACTAGGTCAGTTCTTTACTTGAATTTGAGCTAAAGTACAACCTTTACTGGTGTTTAGCACCATTACTTAGAGTAGGCCCATAAATAACTGAAATGTCAAAATGTTCAGAAGAATTGAAGAGAAATATTAGTGTTTAAGTGCTGTGGGGTCTTGATGTTTGCTTTACATACTGAAGGGCCTAACTCCCAACATAACAAAAGCATCATATCTCTCATTTACTGTAATTTGAACAGAGAGTTCTGTACCATTTGGAAAATGTAAGTCAACAGTGTCTCAAGGTTATCTCCCAAAATCAGAGGCCATGTGGCACTGTTAAACCATTGATCATTGACTATTTCCCAGTTATGCTCATGTAAATATATGCAGTGAATCAGAAGCACAGTTTCCATAGTACATATACAATAATTGTAGGCAGAAATTGTCAGTAAGGACATAAAGTTTGCCTGCATGAATTGTCCCTATTGTCTTATAACACATCTTGTGACACACTCTGGAGAAATACTTGGACGACAGCAGGACATGGTGCATCATGTTTGCTGAGTTCATCTCCCAGATGTGGCAGCTCTACTGTCAGAGAAGGACTTTGAGCTTCTCATAATGTGAGTCGTGAGAGAGGGAAAGGCTTGCTCTGTGAATGTATTTAAATCTATATGAATATATTGCTTTTCAGGAACTTAATGAGTCATTTGTTTTTTACCCTTGGGATATCCAGAGTCAGGAAAACAGCAGTATATTGACTTCTAAAGTCTTCACAGTGAAAACTTTTTCTGTGCTACTGACTAAATATAAGTTTTCTCTGGTAAGAGCAAAGAAGTCAAGTTATCATGACTAGTTAATTACACGGTGTGCTTCACTGAAAGACACTCAGTAGTTGAGATTTGTGGCAGTAAACAGTCTTCAGTAATGCCTGAACACCTACCCAAGAGAGCATCTCCTGCTCAGAGCATGAGTCCACATCCATAGTTCTATATGACACATCTAACATACCTTTCCTTCTCAGCAGGATCTGCCCCATGAGCCAGCTCCAGCAAAACTGGCCCCTTAGATTTTTTTGCTGTTCTTCAAAGCATCCTTTAATAAAAGGCACGGCAAGTGTTTTTAAGCCTTTTGTTTAAATTGTGAGAGTGATAAAATAACCAAATAATCTGGAGAACTGCCAGCTTGTAGGCAGGCACTAAGTAAGTTTTAATTTTTGCACAGAAATCAAATATTAGCAAGGGCAACAGAAACACATACAAAAAGACTGCTCATCTGGCCAACATCTGGTTTGATGGGGCCATTATTTCAACAAGTACTTACAGGCACTTTTTTGTTGTTGTTTCTTCCTCCCAGAGCAGCAACAAACTGGTAGTAGAGATTAAAATTTCCGAATCGTTCCCACACACAGCAAGACGTACAAGTTGCCCAGAACTCCTAATACTTCCCCTTTTTTTTTTTTTTTTTTTGTAGTTGTTTAAAAAACGCTACTATATTTAAATAGGTGGGAAGGAAAAGTGAGAGAAGCAGTTAAAATTGTTACTTTCAGTACATTCCTGTGTTACAAGTTACAACAGTGTCTTTTACATGTGTTTAAGGAAAGAGCCAGAATGCAAACCGGAAAACACTTCCTCCAGGTGTAGGATGATGTGAAATCAGCCATCTTAAGACACAGTGGCTCTCAGTTTCACAAACATGCATATATTTGGAAGTTCAGGCCATCCCATTGCTTGTGCTGGGCTTATTGACCTTCATTTGGAAAGGTGTGTCCTTTTTTTTTTCTCTCAGAGTAATTCCTAGAATAATTTATTATAATGGGTTAGTGCTGTATGTATAGTGATGTGTATGGTTGCTTCCAGAACTTCTCTCCTCTCTCTCAAGGTGATGGAGAGTGTGTATCATCTTTTTAAGTAAAGTGGGGGTTATAAACCCTGTGACTAAACTGTGACATCCGCATGTGTCCTGCTGGATGGTGTGTAACTATCAGTTCTTCCAGCGCTGCAAAACATTCAACAGCTTTGAACAGCCACATTTCCAAAGGGAAGCAAAGTCATGAAAACATATCCAAAGAACTCAAGCCAAGCCTTGGCTACAGTTTGTAAAGTAGTGACAGAAAGAAGAGCAATACTGGAGTATATCCATATGCAAGAATGGAAACAAGAAATGCATTTCCACCTCTTCCCTCACTAATTTGTTTTTCCTGGTAATGCCATTTGTTCTGTTTGTAGCATCACCTGTCTTCATGCTGTTTTTTCCTCTCCAGTGTTGCTGTAATAATTTCTGTTGTTGCCATAATGCAACCCATGGCATGAGAACCTTTGATCACTGAACGGGTCGTAAGTCAGACTTAGGTTTGATTGCATCAGAAGCAACTTATGGACACAAACACTGATGAAGACTGGTCTGTCTTGCCATGAAATCTCAGGTATCTTGTTTAGATCTGAAATGAAGGCTCCACTTTCTGTCTCAAACTTTCACCCAAACCAAGCCCATCAGCTCAGCACTGAGTGGTGCAGTAGGTGAGGCCTTGCAATCAGACCTCCAAGGAAGAGGATGTCCCAGACACTGGGCTCCACTCTGGTAGTTATTTGCAGACAGGTTTCTGAGAAACTGTCAGGATTGTGGTTCCAGGACTTTTTGGGTGGGAAGAAAGGAGACAGAATGCAACCTTTGAAGTGATTTGTATTTGTTGGTTTGGGTCTGCTCGAAGCTTTCCTTCTGAAGGTGTAGCTGTACCTCTAACCAGTAATATCCCCAGGTTTGGGGGGGAGCTGGGAGGAGTGCATCTGTGTGGAGAGGCTCATGTGGGGCAGGACATGGCATGAAAATGATATTCTGCCAGAAAACATGAGAAAACAGGCACTGTGTTCTTCCCAAACCAACCAGAGCAGACACTGAGTCAATAAAAAAAGACTGGGAAATAACTTTGTTTTCAGTTGGCCTGCAACTTTGTCCACAGCAGTTTGGGCAGCTCCACCAGCAGTAGGCTCTGCTTTCTGTACTTTCCAGGTGGCAATTAGTTATTTCTCATCCCTGATTGACCCAGTTCTCATGTTTACATCGCTTTCAGACTTCCTCAGTGGACTGCTAGTGGGCAACATGACACAAGGCAAGGTAAACCACAGTACCGGAAATATGATGGCAGGATGGAGTCCCTGCTCTGTAATTGCAGCTTGGCTCCTTAGGCACCCTGCTGAGTTAAACCTCATCACATATCAGACCAGAGTTTCATACAGAGAAAATGTGATGGAAGAACATTCACTTCTATTGCTAGAGACCGCTTATCCTACACAACTGTATTAATTTTCTGCAAACAATTAGAGAAAAAGTAGTACATGCACAAAGGGAAATTGAGTTGGGGTTTCTATGGAAACTCAGAATTTTCTGACTTATAATTATAAGAGATTATGGTGGGTTTTTTTGTCTGTTTGCTTTTGCATTATGTGAATGCTTTCAGTTATCTTTCGTTTTTTCTTCATCTCTCACATGCTCTTGTTCATGCACAATTTTATGCATTATATGTATATCATATATAATGTGTGCTAAATAGATTTCCTAACTCCTGCTAGTATTGACAAGAGTTACTCATATAACTCCCATTTATTTCTGGGACAATAAACCTCAGAGAATGTGAAAGAATTGCACTCATTCTCCCCAGTACTCATTTTTCTCCAAACTGATGTGAATACAGGGTACTGACATCCAGATGAAATGGCACACACAAACCTGTGGACCCACTACTGCTAGATATCATGCATCATGCACTTATCTTTCTGTCATATGCAACACTGAGGGAGAGTGTTCTTAAACAAATACATCCATATTTCCCAGAGCAACATCTCTTGCGAGGGAGGGGGAAGTAGCATTGGTACTTAAAAGCTTTCCACACTAAAACGCCTAGTGAGCGTCTGTAGCTTACAGCCTTTGGCTCTCATAATGCTATATATCACATGCTAAGTAGAAGTGGGACTGATCAGAGTTTGGATAGAGGACCTCTGAGGGAAGCCTGAATATAGCAGGACATGGCGTTGGTGGCTCACTACACCATGCATATCCCTGAGATTTCATCTGTACTCCAGCTGTGATCCATTGATGCTGAAGGAGGTGTTAGTTTATAAGAGAAATATAAAGTCAGCACTTTAAGCCTTTTTGAGGAGAAATACATCCATAAATGACCAACAAGTAACACATTAAAATGAAAAATGGGAGGGATTAGGGGCACTGAAGTTGGGAAGGAGAGAGGCCTTCGTGATAAACTTATGGACAAGATTCTATTATTATAATAAGTCAGGAGAATAGTCTTATTCCACCCCTAAATGTTCTATTTCAGCAGTGAGCGTAAAGCAGGCCATCTAAACCAGGCCCCCATCGTACCCTCTGCCAAGTACATTGGGGATTCAACAGCATGGAAGGATCATTAAAAATGTACAGAGTTGCCATTTACATTAATAAAAACACACATTTGAAAATTAGGTTGAAAAAAAAACAACATTGTAAAAGTGTCTTTAAACCAACAGCCATTTCCTCTTGCAGTGGTTTATTTTCATCTGTTAGGATGTGACTACACCAAATCCAGCTTCTGCTGCCTCATTGCACTGTTCTCTAATGAAATTTGCACTCACCAAAATAAAGTGTGTATTGTACAATGGAGTGTCTCTGCTCTTTTACCTGGCCAGAATTAAAATAAAGCTCTCCTGTGACTGTATTTCAGCCCCCAGACCATTATTTCCAGTGTTCTTATAATGAGGGTTCAGTAAAATAGAAGCATATAATAAGAGCATACTATTCCTTTTTTAAAGGCTGACCTGCAGTTCTGGTTTACAAACCAAATGACTGTAGTCAGGCATATTAGTGCTTTAACCTTTTCATTACATTACATACATGAAAACAATTAAGGCTGGGATTCTTTCCAATGTATTATCATTTTCTGTTCCCTCTGGCCTTTTTCCATCCATTTCAAAGAATGTACATAACATCAACCGAACACTCTCTCATGTTTTATTTTTTTGTTTCTTTCTTCTCAACAACTGTCATGCTTTCAAGATCCGCCAGCTACAGAGCATCATGCAACAGCAGCAGCCGACAAGAGAGGCAGCAAAACAACAACAACAACAAGTTTGGGGTTTAAAACTCCTCATAAAATTAAATCTGAGATTTAAATTCTCCTCTTATTTTATTGTCTTTTCTTTTCTTTTTCCTGTGGTAAATGGTAATTAGAGTCAATAATCTTTTGCTGAGAGAGCACCTTGTCCTCACAGTGTTTATATCATCATCATCAAAGATCTGCCTTAAGGCCCTGGCGTGTTAATAATTTAAGGTGTGCACAGCCTAGTTATAGCAGGAAGCCTAGTTATTGAGTTTGTAAACCAGCTGATGATTTATGGGAACACCTTGCATGAGTCATGCTCATTAAATAAAATACTTCAGTTTAATAAGGAACATGGGGTAAACAGTTCTTCCCGTTACAGGGTGACTGTGCAATTGGAAATTGCTGACTTTTGTCACCAGCTTTGCCACTGCTGTTTTGTCTTAATCGTAACATCAGGGTTAGCTTGTGTGCCTGCCTGTGCTCGCACGCGTGTTCATATTTCCCCTTGATGAGACAGAAACTCTTTTACTGATGCTCTTTTTTCCTCCCACCCTCTCTGCCTCTCCCCCTCTCCCTATACAGCTGTTTCATAAGTTACCCTCTGATAATGAAAATGTTAAATCTCTCTTTAAAAGGCTACTAATTAAGAAAACAGAAATGTTCACGGAAATAAAATTACAAGGGGAAAAAATCAATATAAGGTTGTTAAATGTAGCTTGCATTTGAGAGCCATAACCATATTTTACTTTTAAACACTGGAGTTAACTCTGACTCATTAGAAATTCCTCGGGATATTGAGGCAGTAAAAGCCCTACACATTGGCCTCTTCTGTTTTACCAGGAGCAAGAACAGATTGCCCACTTCTTTCAAACTCTACTGTAGTTGAAAGAGATTTCGGTGGGATAGAGAACAGCATCAACATCTTCCCTCAGATGGTGAACATCTAAACAACATCCTCTTCATCATCTGCTTCTCATTGTCTGCATTTTTTGGTCTTCCAGGAGCAGAGCCCTGGTTCCTTAGAGGTACCAAAATGGTCCTTTCCCACTGAAACCAATGGCATTTGAGCACCAGGAGCAAGAGGAATTGGTGCAGACATGGGCTGCAGGCTGCTCTCAGACAAAACCACTGACATCTGGGAGGAACATGGAACTCACGGAGCTGCAACATTTCTGAGGAGTAAGGGGAGGAGGAAATGCAGTAAGAATATAATAACTGTAGGTAGACTTCTCTGGATGGCTTTCACTAGTATCATGCAAAATGGAAAGGCTACTTGGTTTAGTTAAACAGATAACAAAAAAAAAAATAAGAATTAGATTCAAGAAAATAGCCAGCCTCTCCCAACAACAGACTATTACCAAGCATCGCATTGCCCCTACAGTACTGATTTCTGTGTTCTTTATGGTTTCTTTCAGATGTACTCTTCTGTATTCTTTCCATAGGGGGGACTGAGCTGTAAGTTGATTTTATGATGAATAACTGAAGATCCTAAACTAGAGGTAGCCTGTCAGATAGCATTAAAAAAATTGTTAAAGAATACTGGGCCAGATCTATTTGTAGAGTAACTTCTGGATTCAACAACACTACACAAACATGTAATCCAACAGCCAGCTTATAAACAGTGGCTTGAGCCCTTCTTTTTTTTCCAGGGAAAACAGAGCATGACGTAACAGAGCATACACACATCACTTGGGCCATCCCTTGGAGGTATTTAAACACTTTCCATAGCTCTCATATATGCATTTTGCAATATTTTGTTTGCAATGCTCATACCAGTCCAGGGAAGTACCGGGAACTCATTTTGCAGAGAGCAAGGCATGGAGAACTGATGGTGAGACCCACATACAAGATCAGGTGCAACATCAGTGAGGAGTGTCAGGACTTTCCACAGAAACAGGAAAAGTTCAGAGCCCCTCAGGCCCAGCCCAGCCCTTCCAACCCAGCTGCACATGCTGTAGTATATTGTGCTGTAACATCTAAACTAAATGCAACCTTGAGCGCTTTCAGGTTTCAGGTGTCTCCAAGTCAGGTGGCAGCTCAGTGAGGTGTTTTGGGAACGTAAATTTTGCAAGTAGTGAGAGTTAGGCATGTCCTCCTTGCCAAAAATGTCAAAGGCGCTGACTCAGAGGCATGCAAGGAGCCTGGGGCAGAGCAGAAAGAAAAATCAGCCTCTTCAAGGCCCAGAATAAGTGCCCTAATTCATAAACGTGTCTTCTAAATGGGAGAAATCTTTACAATCTCTCAGCCATGACACTCCTTACTCCTGGAGGCTATAGCAAAGGTGAGGTGGGAAGGAAAGACACTGAGCCAGAGGAGGATCATCTTTTTTTCCAATTCAATCTTAGTACATGAGTGCTTTTTATTATTTTTTTTTCTCTTCAACTGTTTACAGAATATTTTGTGGTTATTTCCTAGATACACAGGAGATAGGAAAGAAAATACTGGTTTCCTTCATACTTTCATGCTCTGCTTGGCGGATGGAACAATTGCACCAGATTTACCTCCAGTGGAGTGGCTACTTCCCTCCCCAGCGCAGAGACTGTGTTCAAGCAAAAAACAAACAAACAAAACAAAACAAAACAAAAAAACACATCCCTGTTGCCACCTGAGAGTGCTGTAGGAATGACCACTAAGTTTAGAAAGGCAATTTTCTAGTTATTTCTACTAGTGCACTTGTCTAAAGGCGCAAGGTAACCAAGGCCAGGCATGCTGCTTTTTACTTCACTTCCTCCTCCCTAATGCTGAGGCTCAACACTACACCTTGGCCATTAGTATTTTGAACATTGCTGGGTATAAAGGAAGCACTGCTATTTTCCATTGCAAATGTCTGAGCTTCACTTCCCTCTTTGGCTGGAGTCGATTGCAATAAAAATGGATGGCATGATTACTAATGTTATCTAGAAAAAGAAGTAAAGAACATCAGAGGAAATAGTGTCCATGCTGCACTGAAGAATATTTCCACTACTGAATGCAAGCAATTGCCTTTAGCCAATCTGATTTGCTTTAGGGCAAGGGGCTTCTTTCAGAGATGGACAAACTTCTCACTATGATTGTTTCACTACAGTAATACCTAGAGGCTGGATATCTTGACTTTTCTATCCAGTATAGCAAGCACTCTATATGGGCAACAAGGATTCTCCACAAAGGTTTGGGTCATGAAGGTTCCAGATGAGCTGAGATTATTTTGTATGATATGAGATTATTTTGTGTGATACTTTGACTCGAGGTCAGAAATAGTCAATGCATATAAATGAGTATAGAACTCAAAATCTAAGAGAAGAAGCTAAATTGGGCCATAAACTTACAGAGCACATACTGAGAAGAAAAGGAATTTGACACAACCAAGTAAACCGTAGATTATGTAATGGAAAGATACCAAAACAAGACAGTTTCCCATACATTCACAGGCAAGTTAGCATACCTAAGCAAATTCATCCTCTAATTGGCTTCAGTTAAGTGCTTTATTCAGAGCATCTTTTGGATAATTCAGGGTACCACTTGGATGCCTGGCAAGAGAAAAGCTCCTGGGAATTAAGCAAAGGAACACAGTCACTTCCCTAATGAAAGACCTTGAGAATAACAAAGAACCTGGTACAATCTCACCTGGCTTCGGAGGCTGTTTTTCAGCAAGATGTAACCTGAAGCACAATAGGACAGCACTCCAACTGAATGTTGAGGAAAAAAAAAAAGAGAAATGAACGTAGGAAGAAATAAACCACAGTAAACACGAGTAAGTCCATAAAACACTGAAAATCACATTAAGGACACCATTTATCAAATTCTGCCCAAACTGCAAAAATCTGTCCAGAAAATTGCAAAATGATCTCATGTTCAGTTTAAAGGGAGCAAAGAATTTCACAAGGCTAATGTGAAGCAAATGTTAGCCCTGCGCTTCCTCATGTTCTGTCTGAAACAAAATCAAATAGCCTCTGTGCTGGGGCAAAACTGGAACTTGACCCAACCTGAGAGGAATTTGGAAGTGTGGCTCCAGATGAGCAGCCAACAGACAAGGCCTAGGTGTCTCTAGATAAAAATCTTTCCTTGGCTAACAGAAGATGAAGGCATTGGGTATCCTGTCATTCTAAGCAGTCAGAAATCTTAGTCACAGCCTTCAGTGTTCAGATGGAGACGCTCCTTTGTAGGTAACAGTGCACTCACCAGAGATAAGATAATGAACTGAATGATGCAGTAATAAATGGAGGAGGCAACACACAGTGGAACTGATGAAACAGTGTGAAATTCCTGAAAGTTTTCAGTACATGACTGATGGATGCCTGTTTGAGTTAAACTAGAAATATCACATAGAGTTCTGCCTCTTATTTGCTGTCTTCTCATTCAAAGTTGGGCGTTTCGATAAGGTGTTGCACAGCACAGCACATAGCAGTGGGTTAGCAAATTATAAAATCCTAGTTTGCATCATATGCATTTCCAGTTAAGTCAGAATCAGCTAGCATAGACTGAGAGCAGTTCCTCTGACCAATTCTCTAATACATCAGTGTGGTCTACAATGCCAAGTGTACGCTGTGCAACACCAAACAGCCTGGCAGATGGCAGATGATAAAGAATTTGATAACAAAAAGTCTTGGTAGGTGAAAAATATTGATATTTCTCATTGTTAGAATATCATAACACACCTCACAACGCTTTATTAAGCTCTCCAGTTTGTGGCAAGTAGGTAGAAGACAAAACACAGCCCTGCCAACTTCTTGAGCAAATACAATTAATCCTGAGGTGTAGCTACAGAAGGTCATGCCAGGACAAGAGCAGCATCCAAAGTTGCCAAATAGGTTCTATCTAAACAGGAGATTTCAGTGTGTTTTTGGGAACCTGACATACTTAAGACAGTTGTGAATGTACCAAACTCAAATATGAGAAACTTAAATGACAGGAAGGCCTATGGGAGAACTGAGAGCTGATGAATGTTGAGGAAGGACATGCAAGTGTATTTGGCATAGCTCCCATGCTGGCAGAAGGGGCATGTGCTCCCCTGCTACTAACAACAAAAGTGAAGGCAACACAGATGTCAGGTGCTGCTGAACAAAGCATGGGATGAGGAAGTCCTGGAGATGCTCAGGAAGTGGTCAGGTAACCCAAGACCGGTGATGTCAAACAGCCTCTCAGCATCAATGGGTCCTGTCCACCCACCCCCCCGTTCCCCTTCTACATGTACAATATATGCATGTGTTTGAGGGGTAAAAGGAAGAGGAACTATTTTGTTCCATTTACATTCTTTTCTATTTTCAGCAGTGACTGGAGTGAACAGACACTGACCCCTGCCTTGTGGCCAGGACATAATCCTCCTCTCCTCATCCTGTAGCAGGAGCTCAGGGTACAAAACTAACAGAGCTCACCCCTGGCAGGGATGCAAAGTGGGGCATCCTCCAAAGGCACACCATGTGGGGAAAGGTTATGGGGTATCCAGCCAGGGGACCACACCACAAAGCTAACAACACATAGAACAAACTGTGTGAGGCTGCAGTCAGAACACAGTGTGAAAAGTGGAATAAAATACCTCATGTGCTTCATGTGGGCCTTCAAAACCCAGCAGGGATAACTAACGTGTAGTGGTTATGCTGAGGTCAGGCTCCTGGCTGCGGTGCAGATATACTCTGACTCGGACTGGGGAAATTATTGACATGGGAGCAATAATGAGAAAATCAATTGCTGAGTCAGATATTATCGACTGCAATGAAAATTTTGTGCATGAAGGATCTGCAAGATAAAGACCCAGGTTTTCTTTTAGGGTAGATGAGTTAGTAGAGATGCAAGAAGAGATAATGTGGTTAATAGTGCTGCCCTTGTTCCCCTGCATTTCCAGCTGGAGTCAGGAGTATGGCCTAACGACTTCGGACAAAGTTTAGGCTGTGAGTCTGCACATTTTTGAAGATGTGCATGAGTGCGAAACGGGAATGTTGTACTGATGGTCTGGGCCACTACACAGTTTCATTAAATTTAACATTAGAGCTAACGTATCGGCAAAGAAATACAGTCCACTGGTGTAACTACGCGTATCCCTGCAACTTAACGTGGGACACTTGACTGCAAACGCCTTCAATTGCTGTGCCATTGTTTGCAGTAGTTTACAGTCGTACTCAAAGCCTTTAATCAGTGCTCCATTCATTCAGGCAGGGGATGAAGTGCAAAAAACTCCACCCCTTCCCCAAAACGACCTGAGAACACTTAATGCCATCATGAGCCATTCACTCCACTTTGAGTGATGTTATCTTCATCTTCTGTCAACAGTATCTACTGGAAGATCATTAGTAGTCCCGAAGAAATGTTTATTATTGCCCTATCTCTCACACCTGCCCAATCATATGTTTGGTCTTTGTCTCAAAGGCAGTAAAAGTGCCGCAAACTGAAGAGATAAGGCTCATGTTATGGGGGTTGTTTTTTTTTTTTGTTGTTGAATTACAGCGGTAATTAAAGACCGTGTGTACATTATTTCTTGTCTAGGAAGTCTTTCTGCCCCAGGAGCCCTCATCACCCACTGGGACCCATGTGTACTTGGCAGACGTGTACCTCGAAATGCCGTACACCGCATTATCTGGGACGCGTTGCAAGTACAGAATGCTGGGGTGAAGGTCTTTCCTGTTTCCACGGTACACAGTCCAACAGGGGTAACAAGAGGAAGGGGCAGGGTGCCCCCAAGTCACACACATGGATTTCCTGCACCTATTGCCACCCGCCCAAATCCAGAGGCAAACGTGGAGAGTGATGCAATCTCACAACCAAAATATTTCTTTAATTAGGCCGCAGCCAGATGAAGAGTGATGTAGAACACTGTGAATGTAATTAGCCATTGTGCATCTGAGAGAGTTGCGTATGGACTTTTTTATCATTTTTTTTTTAAGCAGGAGGAACCTGGAGAATTCAAACCATCCTCGGCTCACTGTGCCAGGGCTGCTGACATGCACAAAGGAGCAACAACAGCCACGTAGCACTTGCAGCACCGCTGGACTCATTCATTCATCGTAATGTAATAATTTCATATGGCCGCTGAAGAGAAGCATATGTTCTAGGCAGGCGTCAGAAGAACAACCAGGCGTTTAGATAAAGACAACGAAAACTCGGTTTTAAAGTTCTAAATCTAATCCCGGCTAAAGAACGAACAAAGGGTCAGGGAGGAGAAATTACGTTATTTGAGCTGACACCACCTTAAATCAGATCTCACACAAACACAGAGCATTCATCGCAGCGAGTCGGCTTCATGACTATTTAAACCACCACTCACTGGCTGCGCACAGTCCATTCATAATTGTCTGCTTTTTCTAATTAATCACCAAAGACTTTTGCTTTGCCTACAGCTAGAGCAGAGGGACTAAGGACAGCAAGCCAAGGCCCATGCATCAGCTGCAGCTGGGGGAGGGTGCTCTGCTCCCCACGTACCATGGGGCTCAGTGCTTTCATCCCAGCCTTGTTTTCCCAGCACAGAGCCAGTTGGGGGATTTGGAGAGGGTTTTGCAATTCAGAGGGCTTGATTTTCCTCTCTGCCATCCATGCGTGTGCTTGTTCCCCTCTCCTTGCTAAAGCAGCAGCACTGGATATGTAGGGCTTCAAAGAGTGTGAGCAAGCTGGGTCAAATATTGCATGAACTTCTGCACTACCAGTGTTTTCTTAATGAGCTCAGCATAATCAGCACATGCTAGCAGAAAGACGAAGTCAGCTACTAGGTCCCTCCAGCTCCAAGGGTATGTGCAATAAGCCTGGTTGCTCACGCCTCTTCTGCACACACCAAGAATAGCAGCTACATACATGAGCAGGACCTCTGGGCTGCAAAGAAACTACTTTATAAGTATGGGTTTGCCAGCTAAAGCTAGAAGACAACAATCTGACCTCTGATTCTAAGGCTGGCAGATTTTTAGGCACGCAGAAGCTATTTTACAAACAAAGAAATAGGGTAGTTTGGCTGGTAACAGAACAAGAGTATGCTCATTCTGCACACATTAAAAAAAAAGTAATTCTTATAAATATATATTACATATATATCCACTTTTTCCTTTGTTAGCATTGGCAGTACCAAAAGTCATCCTGATTAAGATCTTACTGATCTACATCAAGATCAGAAAGTGATAGAGTGATACCATCATTCAGCTGCACTTCAACTTGAGGCTACGAACTGTAACATTTACTTATGTAGATGAAGACTTTCTGATGAGATGCGTCTATCGATGTGATCTTTACGACACTGTGCCCACTGCTGGGTTTGCAAGGAGTCAGCACTATGGCAGGAGAGGAGCACACAGCACAACACCCACAGGTCCAGAATAAAGTTTGTACTGACACAGATCAGGAAACTCCTTAAAGAGCAGAATAAAAGGATAGCTCACGTGAAATATTCTGAGGACTCAAGCCAAACTGTTCTATCCATGGCGCCAGATGCTTGTTTTCCCCTGAGATGCTGGCTGCTTGGTGTGTACACGCATACATGCACACTGGAGCTATTGCCACCTCGCTGTACAGGTCGTGATTTTGCTGGGACATGCTGCCTATTACCCAGTTGCATGCTTAATAATGACTCTGGGCTTTGATTCCTCCTGAGGAGGAGAGGAGCTGAATTAAATATTATTAATGTCAACAGTATTGCATTAACACAGGAGAAATAGCGGTATTCATAATAACGTTATCTAAATGGCAGTGTAAATGTAAGGTAAGTTGAGTACCTGGCTTCTGAGGAGTGTGAAGCCAAACGGTGATTTCCTCTCAGGGCAGCGATAAACAAGTCAGTCATACTGAGTTTACAGTTTTAGTAATAATTGGCTTGAAGGAAAAAAAATACCAAGCGCAGATGCAGATTAACTACATTATAATTATAGGGTGTAATTTCAGCCCCTGCTCCCAGAGTGGAAGGCACAGTTTTTATCTGATCAGCCTCCGTACATAATTCCCTACTAGGTTTGGGGCTGAGCATTGCTCTTCTGACTTTAAAGGTGCCTAAGAGGATATACAGAGAGGCTGCAACACAGAAACCTGGGTCACAGCATGGGAACAGGACCTCTGGCCACAGGCATGTGGTCACTGGAGCAAAAAGCAGTGATGGCAGTGGCACAGCCACCAGCACACAGGGATCACCACACAACCTAAGCAAACATATGGCACTTATCCTGGTGGTTTTGGAAAAGATTCTTCACTGGAGGGTGGTCAGGCCCTGGAACAGGCTCCCCAGGGCAATGGTCATGGTCCCAAGCTGATGAAGTTCAAGGAACATTTGGACAATGCTCTCAGACATAGGGTTTGAATTTTGGGTGGCCCTGTGTGGGGCTGGGTGGTAGACTCCATGGTCCTCATGACTCCCTTCCAATTTGGGATGTTCTATAATTCTGTGATGATATTTTGTTTGGCAGTGCCTGGGTTCTGGTCTTCTGCGGGTGCCACGACCAGCAGTATGGTGTGATTCACCTACTGGAGCTAGGAGAGGATATCTCCGCATAGCTTAGGAAATTCTGAAGCTCAGTCACCTTCCCAAACCACTCAGCTTGGCTTTTCCCATAATCAACCATTAACTGTACATTCTATACCTTCAAAAAAGTGGCCCCCAGAAAGACTTTCAAGAGCAGCTGCCACAGGCAACAGATAGCTAAGGCAGAACTAGGGACCAGTCCTGATGGGATTGGTATCCTCCAGGGGAAAAAAAAAATGCAGCAATTCATCTTCTGTTTTGTTGTTGCTCCTTGAATTTTGGCTCCCACACTTTTCTGTTTTCACTGGAAAGCTGATTGTGAAACGGAACTTCAGAAGGAGGAGGGTTGGGTGCTATTTGCATTTTCTGGCTCCCCAGCTCCTCCCCAGCAGAACTTTGTTCATCTTCTTGGTCTGCCTACAGCAGAACTGTGTGCTAGCTTTTTCCTTTTTTTTTTTGCCTGCCTCTGCTCATATATTTACTTCGGACAGGTTAGACCCTGTAGCAATGGTTGCCTTTTCATACCATGCCCTCTATGATGCCTGGGTCTCCTTACCCAGTCCTCATGCTTTGATGCATGCGACAATAGGCACTGAGCCTTGGCAGTGGAAATATCTGATCATGCTCCCACTTCATTAGCTTGTCCCACAAGAAATTGAGCAAGAAAACTGAATGTTTTCTCATTACACAACTAAAGTTTCTGTTTGTCCTTGGGGAAAACAGAAAAGCTACTGAGAAATGTGTAGAGTACCCTTCCTCTCCCATCAAACACAAAACCTTCATGTCAAACAAGGTCCCCCCACCCCTCATCTCTCATGCTTCATTTTGTAAAAGGACTCCCAAAACTGACAAAAGTACAGTCTTATTTTGAACAAGGATGAGGAATTTCACTCAAAATACCAGGATTTGCTCCCAAAAGGTATTCAGTTATGGGTAAGCCGCACTACCACAACCCTGCCAGAACAACCTGTTTTCTGCTATTTCTGTGAAAAGCTCTCAGAGGAACTAGGTAGCATGAGCAGCAGGGGAGGTGGTGACCTTCTTCTGCCTACTGAGCGTGGTGGGAATTGCCCTGCACATGTGTTGGAAGGGAAAAGTACTATGCACAGAGCTGATTTCTGCCCCAGACATACCCTGTGGATGGTGGGATGTAAACCTAGCTAACCCTAATACAGCTTGCAGGATACAGGAGACTCCTGGATATGCTCTGTGTCCTTCCCGACACTGTGATTTTTTTTTTTTTATCAGGCTAAAAAGGATATATTTTATCATAATGGTTTCAAATCCAATGTGTACAGGGCAACACAAATACGGTATTACAAGTTGAAGAACTGTACCTCAGGCACCATTTTATTAGAACTAGTGTTTACATCAAACAATACATCCTAAGTACTTCATATTAAGCTTGGACAAATCATTTGCCTGAGGATTAGGGTGTTGTGCCATTGAAATGTAATCCTTCTGTTGATTTTTTTTTAACTGCCATACCAAACATGGTAAATTCAGTAACTGTTACAAACCAGGAGAGTGAAAATCTTAGCCTCAGTTTGACATGTTAAATAAAGCAAAAGAAAAATTACCAGGGCGAGTGTGCAGACACAGCATCTGAGCAGCAGGCCGGATTTTCTCCTGTGTAGATCAGAAAAACTCAGCAGGTTGGGTTACATCCCAAGATGCTTCCCTATGCTCCAGAGCAGCCCCAGCAGGATGTAGCATCCCAGGAGAAAGGATGGGATGGCACAAAGGCAACCTTGCTAACCAGAGTCTTTGCAAAAAGAAAATGCACCCCATGCACCTCTCTCCATGTCTGACATACCCACAATATTGACTTTTACATGAATGCACTTCTTGGGCCCCTTTTAACAAAAAATACCCCCAAAGGATGGATCTCTGGGCTCACGTGATGCCTCTACCAGAATCTGTCATCATGTGTTATTGACATCAGGGTATGTAGAATTCTTGCCCCAAGATCACAAGACACCTTCCCTCTCCTCTCAGGGATTTAAGGTCACATAGGAGGCAAACTGACTATTGTAGAGATGCCTTCCCTGAACCAAGACCCATAGCAATGTCATAGAGACTACCCGTGGTAGAAACCAGGTAGTGATGGGCAAGGAACAAGCATTTCCATCCCAGACAGGAAAACTTGAAGCACAGTTAAGATAATTGCATGGTGATCAGACATAATGACATGGACTGATCAGAACATGCCCTCTGGTCTCCACCAATGCATCCAGTCTAAGGGGAATCCAGGAGATGGCACATCAGTGCTGCTCCTACACAAAAACTAATTGATAAGCATCAGGGCACAACATAAGTTCAACAGCGTCAAGTGTCACTCTTTTCCTCAAAACAGAACAGCTGATGTCTCAAAAATAAATCTCTGGCTCAAACCACACTCTCAGACGTGGACCATTTCACTGTCAAGCTGGAGTTGCTGGACGCAGCTCAGCACTTCGTTAAACCCAGTTACATACCAAGACGTGCCTTGATACTTCTTCTCTTTATGGGCCCATTCTGGAAATCTGTGGCTCTCAAAACAGCAGAGTTGATGACACAGAGCTGGTACTAATTGCAGCTCCCACTAGGTCCCATCCTGTCTGCAGCCTCAGCATGATGCCCCTGAACAAGGCACTGCTTTAACTAAGGCTACAGAAATGGCACAGAGGTCACAGGTGTGTGAGCAGGCTCAAAAGAAAAATGAAATGATTCTATTTAAAAAAGGACATAAGACCTGAAAAATTAGGAAGTTACAAGTAAAGAGGGAGCACAGGCAGAAATATTTTGCACAAAGGGCAGTAAACATATGGAATAAATTACTGGAGTAGGCAGTCAAAGCAAAGCATGTAAATGAGTTGCACAGACACCTCCATTTGTTGCTGGAGAATGGGGGAGGAGGATGAGGAAGTGGGAAGGTGGAATTAAAAGGACCTTTTCCTGTTCCCATTGCCTTTTCTTGTGGTTCTTATGTTCTCTACGTGCTGAGGTATTTCTGAGATCCCAGATCGAGTAGCACATGAAATTTTGTAGGTACCATATGTGTGATCATACCTAGGCATGCTGCTGCTGCTGCTGGCTTACAGCAAACGACCAGCCCACCCTTGAGGAGTAGCATGAGGGTCTCTCTCATGAGCTAAAATAGGAGCTCTTCATTGCACTGAATCCTTAAGCATTTGGCATTACTCTCCTCCAAAGAGAGAGTGTTGAGACACCCAAAAAAGAGAAAGCAGGAGAGAAAGATATTCACAGAGGCACGTTGTGACTTGAAAGAGCAAAATACAGTGTGCCTATTCATGGGAAGGGAGTAACAGATTTTATAATATTAAAAATAGCTCAGTCACAAGCTGGAGCTGCCAGAGGTAATCTTATAGCGCTGGTTTTACTGGCACTTTGATGTTTTACCAGAATTTAACACTACATTATTCACTAAGAGGCTTGTTCCCACTGTGGGATGGACGAGTGTAACCACTATTAGCGCTAACCGGTGAGCACATAAACACAGCCAGGAGAATAGCCCCTTGTGCACCTATACTTTTTATGATAATGCTGCAGAATTAACTTGCAGCCCTGGTTGGGGTTTTTCTGTTCCCTCTAGCAATGACAGGGGCTGCAGCAGACAGCCCTGAGGGGATATCGCCCTGCTGTGGGCAGAGCAGAGCTATTGAGGAGATACCTGCAGGTATTCTTATTTATCCAGGTGCCAACACAGCCTTTCTGGTTACCCCAAGCACCAGACAAGGGAAGATGTTCTGTGCACACTGTGAAGAGGTTAGCTGGAGCACTGTGGGGTGGGAGGTTGTCACAGCTGCTCCCCGGGGAATTCTCCCTTTTTTGGCTACTAGGTCAATTTGGGATAAGCACTGGTCTCATGTTCATTACATCCTTAAAACACAAGCAATGCAAAAGAAACACCCACCCATCACTATTTGAGCACTGTAAATCCATATACCAAGCAGAAGTTAAAGCTGAATGGAAAAAACTCTATTCTTATCTTCTGTTTTTGCAATACCCTTACATTCAACTTCTACTTTTCATGAACAGCGAGCTCATAACTGTAGTCTAGCTCCTGACACCAGGAGTAAAAGCACATGGAGATGGTAGTTGTTGGGATTTCATTAAAGCAAGTTTTACTTCTGATCCCATGCATGGATGCAGGCCAAACCTTCTTTGCACCCAATAATTTGAAAAGCAATTACAAGGCGCTTGAAATTTGTTTCCTGAAAACCCAGCATCTCGTGCAAACTCTTTAACATTTTCCCTTTATCCTGTATGTCTATACCATGCACTGGAAATCCTATATAGCCCTACGGGGAGGCAGGATGGTTTATACAAGGTTTTGAAAGGTGAGAGGCTTGCATTTCTTCCCAGCTCTGTGTGGGGCATGATGTTTGGCCTTGAACTGTTCCTTTCTGGCAGAAGACAACAACAGCGCTGCTCCATGTGCTTGAGCAGGAGCTGCTGTGCTGCTGACATCACTATGCTGCAGGGCATACCAGCAAATGCTTGCGCTTCCTCTGCTTAGGGCTGCTCCAGGCCCTAGATCCAGGATGGCCAGATCCCAAGGCCTTTTGCTGATAAAAAGAACTCCCAAAATAAAGGCTCATTTAGGGATGAGCTGGCAGAATTTTGTCTATGGGGCACTGTTGAAGGCACTTGCTTCTGTCTTTGCTCACTGCCCATATTTAGGTTGTACTGCTGCAACAGGAGAAGGAGGAGTATGGTAGACCATGGCCAGACTTAACCAAGTGGTCACTTGCCACTTAAGAATGAGGTAGAGAATCCCTTGTTAAAGAGAGGATGGGATGTGCATGCTCTCTGCTACCTCAAAAGTAATTACAGACAGCCTCTTCCTTTTTCCTTTGTCCTCTCTTGCTACTATTTCCTGTCCTGTATCTAGTAGTGGATGAATTAAAGCCTGGATCTGAATAGAATTCCCCTTGAAAACTGAGGGATTGACTGAAGCATCAAGTGCCAGTGGAAAGAGAGATCTTTTTTTTCTTTGTTTGACTCTTAAAAAAAAAAAATCTGCTGCCTACCTTAGTGGCTATTTCATAGTAATTAACAGAAGAGTCACTTCTAAATTTTGTCATTCTGTTGCTATCATATGGCTGTATCTCCAGATACCTGTATTGTTCCAGAAGGTACAGCTGGATGTAAATGACAGTTCTGCCTCTGTAGACACGGGACACAAAATCCTTAAATTCAGAGCCCTTCAATCTTTTAACCTCTAACATTAATATCTTAACCTCTAATATTCAAAGCCTAGGGTCAGGGACCCGAGAATACATACCCAGACCAACACAAAGAGAGGCGGGTAGATCTGTTCACAAGAGGGCAAATACTCATGCCACCCACTCTACCATGAGTTTTAGGCAAAGCCAAGAGTGGCCAAGTCTTCTGGCAGCAGTGGAGCATGGTGGTCTTGTGCCCTGGGTCCTGGGGGCAGGGTGCTGGCAGCAGACCCTCCTGTGCCCTAGCACTGCTGCAGCTCCAGAAGCCATCTTCTCTGTGCCGTGGGCAACATACAGGCACCAACTCTCCCTGCACTCACAGAGCTTCTCCATGCTGAGCTGACATATCTGACTCATTCGCAACAAAATTTGGAGAAGGAGGACGGATCATGCCCTTGCTTGCCTGGGAGGCATTGCTGAACCATCATCATGAACGGCCTGATTGCTGTGAACAAGGGGAAGCACATTCAGAAGAGGCCTGGGCAGGAATGCCAAGACATATCACGCTGCACGGCTGTGCTCAGAGACCTTCTGTGGGAGTTCATGGAAGGCACTCAGGGACAGGATGAAGGGCAAGGGCTGAGGAGCCACAGGTCTGTCTGTTGTGCAGGGGACCCCCACAGAAAAGGCCACCAGAAAAGCTGCTACCAGTGAGATTCATCTCGGATCTCAGAGGCTGGGTCTGATGGAGGCTGCTGAGTTCAGGGACAAATTGACCCACTTGAGGAGTAGCCAGAGAAAAGCCACACTGTCAGTGAAGAAATGCAGCAGTAGATGTGTGTGACCATTCCCACCCTGGACACTGCCTGTGTCACGGCCAACAGGGATCTGAAGTGACAGTGCTGCTTCCTCGTTCAGCAGGGTCAATCCAGGACGCGGGCCCAGCTCAAAATGTGAGCTCCCTGTCACTTTGGGTCTAAACCTTGGCATTATTTATAAGCAGGGGTGCAGGGTTTGCTTCATCTCCTTGAGAATTTTCCTCCTCATGCATTTTGTCAGCAAAACTGGAGCAGCAGAGTCAGCCATGGAGGTGCAAGGGATGGCACAGTGCCACGGCTGCCTCACCCCTGCTGATCTCCACGTGCTGAGGTGTGGGAGCAGCTTTCCCAGCATGAGCAGCCCCCCAAACCCCACAGGCACAGATGATCTCATGCATTGCTATCTGCAGGGTCCAGCTCTCCATCTGGCACTATTTTATGCTATCCTGGCACGTGTAGCATGGACTCACAGTGTCCTTTTTTCTGTCAGTATCTTCTAACTTGCACTTAGAAACAGGCCAGCGAGTGTTTGTGGTAGTAGTTTCAACTGTTTCCAAGGCAGTCAGGCCTATTTTAAGACAAGGACACAGACACACAGGGATCAGATTTTTAAAGCACTGAAGCACCTGAAAGTGCAGAGAGACACCTAGCTGTTTCCCATTGCTCTTAGTGCAAAATTACCAGTCGCAGCCTAATGAATTTAATCCCAGCACCTCCATACTTGAAAAATAGGAAGATCAAACTCGTCAGCTACAGAAGGGATATGGTGCCTTTCATTTCACTATTGTGCCGACAGCTTATAGGCTTCAAACCAGACACAAAAAGCGTGGTAAACATGTGGTGAGCTGTCATCTCACACATCTCCTCTTACAGAAGGAAACAAAGAGGGTGTGGGGGTAGCAGGTCCTTTCCATCCCCAGCACACCCACCCAGCTGGTGAAGAAACACATGAGGAAATGTGCCCATATAGAATATGCTGTGAGTACTCACACTCAGAAGGGTGAAATGCTGACACATTCAGGCCCTAGATCCGTCAGTGTTTATTTTTATGGCATAACCAATGATTTTGTATAATTTTGGTTAAGAAAATTGGCACTTTCTGGTGAAGAATACATAAACCAAGACTCACACGAGGACAAATTTTTGCAGACAACCAGTAAATGCTTGAAAATTACACAGGCAATGGGACTGCAGCCGTCATGGCAATTAGATGCTATCAGATACGAGCAAGACAAACCAGCAGATCATTTTATTAGCCTGGGAGAGATGGTCAAGCTCCTAAGGCTTTCATTACCATTTCCTTTGGTGATTATGATGATAATTTTACTATTAGATTCAAATTCCTCCTGACGTTTTTATCTCAAGAGTCCAACTGGCCTTACAATGAGATAGCTTTTTAAGTCCTCTCTCCAGGAGCGAGTTGTACACAAAGCTGTTGCTGCACAGTCATTTTTACTTTCAGATCCATCTGTCCATTGCTATTTGGATGCACTTGTCCTGATAGAGGCTCCAGCCACATCAATACTTGCTGGGTCTCTTACAAAGGGAACTAAGGAACGAGCCTCAGCTTCACCAAAATCAACACTCTGTGGGCCACAGGTATGAGCCTAATCTTAGGAGATGGGCAAGGTGCTGCGGAAATCCTCAGAGCATCCCGCTCAGCTCATAAGTCTCTGGACACCCTTCCACAAAGAAAGCACGGAGTCAGAGCTGCCACTCAGCATGCAGGATCTGTGAAGCCCTGTCCAAAGCAGAGCTGCTTCCCCTGAAGATCTGGCAGAGTTATCTTCAATAGCCTGGAACAGGAGACCACACACCCAGGAAGGATGCAGAGCAGCATCCCTGCAATGCCAGATATTGGGGTGCACACCCCCTAGGTTCCCTAGCCAAAGAGGACCACAGGATGAAGCATTGTGAGCCCACACATGCAGCCAGAAAACGAGCACTCTCATCCCTCTATCTCCAGTACTGCAAATGTCCCTAAAAGGGGAGCAGCATTTCTCTGCAGGTGTTCACTGGAAACAGCACATAAATATTTCAAATGCTGACGCATAGGCATCATTCCAAAGCCATAAGCAAAGTGGAAGGCAGAGAGCTCCAGTTCAAGCCTTCGGACACCAGGTATTCTCCTCCCCCCCGTATGATTTTACAGGCTGAGGAGCAATGCTGGTTGAAATCGCTGCTGACAGCTTTTAACTCGAACAGCTCAGGATGAAGTCAGTCTCGGAAGTGCCAGTGATGCTGTCTGGAGGAGACCTCTTGGATTTCCAGGCAGTAATTAATACTTAACTTTCTGCTCCAACACGGCAGCTGTGCCATGGGGTCAGCAGGAATCACCGTGTTGGTAAAAGACAATTGCACTGCATGTTCAGCCCCGAGCTGAGCACCCTGCAATAACTGGGGAAGCTTTCCTGGCCTCCTGCAAAGGCCCTCAGGTGAGGGAGGCCTTGCCAGGGACATGGAAGAGCCCTATCCCCACTACAGCACCAAGAGAAAGACAAGAGGAGATGGGCAGTGAGAAAGACATCCAGCCCGACATTGCTGTACCTGTGGAGAGCAGTGGGGCTGGAAACTTCCCGGCAGCAGCTCTGCCGAAATAAAGCTGCCCTCCGCGGCTTAATCAAACGGTTAATCGCCTGCATGAGCCTTATCTCGCATTTGAATGCGTCTGGCTCCAGTTTTGGGGAAGGTCCCTTCTGTGCTGGGGTTTTCTCCCCGGGGAGGCATTGTCATGCGGGGCTGTGCTGCCTACCCCGCGGGGCAGGAGCGGAGTCACCACCAGACACAGGTAAACACGCCGGCTCAATCTGAATGGCAGGGCTGTCAAAGTGGCCTCCAAAAACAAAAACAAAACAAAATAAAAAGAAAACAAGGAAGAAAAAAAGAAAGAAAAAGGAAAAAAGGCTCAAAAGCTCTGTCGTGTTTGTTTTAGTCCCCCCTTTGCTCTCCCCCGTTGCCCAAGACAGAACGGGAGCAGCGTTCCTTGTCCCCAGCCCCGGCTCCAGCCAGAGTCCGGCTCTGGCCCCTAAGCTGATAATTGCAGCCCTTCCACTGGCACAGGGCGGCTCTCATGCCATTTTGACCCAAACTATGTCTTCTTTCTGTATATTTTTAATTAGCCTCAAGAATGCAGCAAAGCCAGCGTGAGATCCTTTCATTCCCCTTTGTTTAATATCTGTTATTATGACATTAAGTGTGGGTTTTTGTTGTGGTGGAGAGTTAAACATCCCCCTCGGTCCCGCCGCTGTAGCCATGGGTTTGCAACGGTTTTGTGTACATTAAAGTGGTCATTTTCGGATTAGCTCTTTCTTTCCCTTTGATGCATATGAAACGCTTCGCCAGTTACTCGGAGAATGCATTTTGCCTCTTTTGTTGCCCTCCTCGCAACCAATGGCAGCGAGAGGACGAAAGCCCCCTGGCTCTCTCTTTAAATCATAAAGGAATTTCCAAATGGTTTAAAGCTTTACTTGCCACTTCTGTCTGGAGTTTCCTGACCAAAAATAGACCGCGGTTGTTTTCAAGGGGGCGGGCAGGGCAGACCCGCGCCTGGGTCGGGCAGCGGCACCTCTCGCCGCTTCTCCCTGGGATGCTCCTGCCGCACGGGTGGGAGTCAGCGTTCTGAGATATCAAAGAAATCAGAGATGCTGGTTTTGTCATCGTTATTATTTTTTTTTCTCCCACCTCCTCTTCCTTGTTTTTTTTTGTTTTATTATTTTTTAATTATTATTATTCTTTTTGGTCTTTCTTTCCCCTTTTTGTTTTATCGCTTCACGGAACGAAGGTCTGACCAAACTGCCACATCGCACGTACCCCTCCCTCACAGCACGCAACACCCGGTGATCCCTCTCCATCCGTGCTCTGATTCCGTGGGACGCCCACTGCTGCCCTCAGAGCTCCTTCCAGCCCTCCCCATCGCGACCGTTCGTATCACTACAACCAATCCTCAAGGCCCCCGATTAAAAGAAATCGAGCCCAACGGAAAATAAATAAAGCCACCCGCACCGTTCCCTTTCTCATCCTGGGAAGCATCCTAAATACTGGTGGGGGGCAAAGAAGGGGGTTCTGGCGCCAGCACCGCCCCGTGATGGCACAGTGTGTCCTAACGGGGGGGTCGAAGCCCCACCGGTGACAGTGCTGCAAATCCAGGGCGTAGGGAACAGGGTACGGGCAGATTTCGCCCGTATTTCTCACCCACTGGGATTGTTTCACCTAAGGAAGAGCTTTCTTTCTTTCTTTCTTTCTTTTTTTATTTCTTTCTTTCCTCTTTTATTAATTAATTAATTATCATTATTATTCCGGCTCTGACACGTGCCTCATCAGCGAGAGACGCCCTAATTGAACAGCCAACAGCCTGCAGCCGAACGGCGCTACGGAAACCCGATGTGAGGATCATTCGGAGGTTCCGAAGCGCTGAGTCAGCGGCGGAGCCCATCTCCGCTGCTCGGATGCGTTTGTAACTCCTGCTGATGTATTTCGCTTACTGTTATACCGATTGGATCGTGTAATTATTGTTTGTTTTCCAAAAATGTAATTACTTTTTTTTTTTTTTTTTTTTTTTTTTTTTTGCCTCTTTGTTTCCTTCGCGGCGTTCAATCTGCCGCACGCCTGAATAAAGCAGCGTTTGGAGGGAAGGTGGAGGGAAAAAGGGGGGAAAAAAAGAACCACCTAACGGAAAGAGAGGAGGTTTCTGTCTTTGGCCAAAGATGTTGTCTCTCGGGCACCTCTCGCACCGATGGTTTAATACAGATGCCGGAACAAAGCCTTGGGAGCAAGACCTAACTGGGGGCTACTGGGCAGCCTCAGGTTTGGGGGGGATGCTTCTCCTCTCCCAGCAGACACGAAAGCGAATTAATAATTATAATAATATCAATGATTACGCCGCTGAAGGGTGAAGGGAAGGCGGCCCCCGGGACCCCCACGAAGCCGCACTGCCCGCGGCCCCCAGGCGCGACGCGGCAGAGACGGGCGGATCCTTCCCAGACCCCCGGGGGCTGCGTCTCCGCACCCACCGCCGCCGCTCGGCCGCTGCCAGGGAGCTGGGGGGGCGAGAGGGGGAAGGGATGGTGCCGCCCTCCCTTACGAGAGCCCCGTTTACCTCTCGGCTAATGAAGGGTCCTGAAAGGGTGAAGCGCAGTTCCCCCCAGCCCCCTCCTTATAAATTACACCTGCTTGAGGCAGAGAAGGTAAGCACAGCTCTCACCGGCCCGGCAGCAGTGGAGGGGCTTCGCTATGCAAAGGAGGGATCCCGCCCCTGGCCCTAGGGGGGTCCCGGCCCGGCCCCAGCCCCGGTGCGTGGCAAACAATGCTCTGCAGCCAGCGCGTGTGCGAGAGGAGTAATTGTGCTCCGGCGCTTAAATAAATCATTGATGGGTGAAATTACACATGCTCACTTAAAACGTAATGTGATTAAGAGATTAGGGGATCGCGGTTAATGCGGTGCCTCGCAGCTTCTGGACCCGCTTCCCCACACCGGGAATCCCGCGGCCCCATCGGGCTTCGTGCGCCGGGACGGCCCCTTGGGGCCGGACGAAGAGAACCCCCCTCTTCCTCCCCCCGGGTCCACCGTCTGTGGGAGGATGAGCCTTGAAATAAGTAACTTCGAGGTTGTTTTGTTCGGGGGAAATACAAAAACAGAAAGTTAAATGGAAATGGGAGCAATGGGGGTGCTGAACACGCTGATTGCCCCTGCTCTGATAGCGGCCCCATATCCTCGCACATGGGTAAGTCCTTTATCGAGAGGCGGCATGAGCGCTGCCGGGGGCGATGGGTAGCCCCGAGGAAGGAGCCGGGATGGCGAGCGGGACCCTATCGCCGGGCTGCATAATAACCCCGGGCGTGCACAGCTGCGCCGTGACCCTTTTGTGATGGAGTCGATAGCGCTCTCGTGAAATAATGTCCTCCTTTTGGGTGTGAAATTACCATGTTTATTAATTGAGCCAGACAGGAGGTTTACCTTTTTCTTTCCGAGCCGTGGAAATCTGTGATTCAGGGCGAATGGTTCCCTCTCCCCATCTCCCCTCAAGCTGTGATGCCCGGGGGCTGAGCTCAGGACCAGCTGCGGGTTCTGGAGGGGCTGGCGGCGAGTTTGGGGAAGTTCACACTCTCCTTTCCCCCCCCCCCCCCACCCCTTTTTTTTTTTTCTTTTTTTTTTGTGTTGCAATTAGGCTTGTCACGAGCTTGGCACAGCATGTGTTTCTGGGCCAATAATACTTGTATTTAACCTAATTAAAGCCGACCTTTTAGAAGATCTGAAATATAAACACGCCTCCCCCCCCCACAACACCTCCCTTTCCTACTCCGTTGTACCAGTTTAACATCTGAATCTCTGGGCTGGAACACACAACCTTTCACCGAAGCGCGAAGGGAGGGAGGAGGGGGGGGAAGAAGGGAAGTCGCAAAAAAAACCTGCGGACGAAGCGGAGGGGACCGGCTTTGCCCGAGCACCCGCGACAAGCGGTCAGGTAGGCAGCACCCGCACCCCCTTCCTCAACCTCCTCCTTCTTCCCCGGAGGTGGGCAGGATCGGCCCTACTCCCGAGGGACGGCGCGGATCCCTGCGCGCTGTGTTGCGCCGCGATTTTCAGCGCGACTCCGCCGGGCGCAGCCTCCCAGGGGCGGGTTTGGGACCGCCTCTGAACGCCGGCCCCCGCCGGGTGCAGCCGGACGGGCCCGGAGAGTGCCTCCTCCGCTTTCCAGCCCGGGGGGGTGGGCCGGGACCAAGCCCCTCGAGTGAATCCTCAACGTGTGTACGTGGTACGGCGTTTTACGCCCATCACGTGCGACCTGAGCAAGCTTATTTTCAGCGAAAACCCATCATCGCAAAATTGTAGTTTTCTTTTTTTCTTCCTTTCGATTGTTGGCCAATTTTTCCCCTTTTTTTTTTTTTTAATTTCAGAGCAAAACTGAATATACTATTTTTTTTTTTAAACTGGGTAATCAAAAATTGTCCTGGGATTTTTATTTTTTTTTTTCCCGCTGAATGACATTACAAAGAATTTTGTTAAAGAAAGCCAGACTAATTGCTGCCAGAAGAGTCTTTTCATAGAAAAGTCTGGTTTTCATAAGGCAGTTTCTGTGGGTGTTGCGGTTAAATCTAAACCTAGTGGAGAGATGTTTTTTTTTTTTTTTTTTCCTTTTAATTCTTTTTAAGGCGATTTTTCTCAGCAGTGAGAAAGACTCAAGCTGTAGCAAAACCACTCCGAGACGCACGGGGCAGCCCCAGCCGCCGGCGGGCATCTCCTTGCGGAGGTCCTCTTGGACTGTTCACCTGCGCGGCTCCGCGGAGCGGACGTTTCGCTGGTGGGACCGGGACAGCACTCCCGAGCATCCCGCCCGCGTTAGGGAAAACCATACCGACCCCATAACACATCACAGGCAGCTGCGCGAAAGCAAGAGGCGGAACATGAGTTGGATGGTCCCGCAAAGATTTAAAAATTGCGCGGATTTTTCTCTCGTTTTTGTTTTTCTGTTTTATTTATTTACATATTTATGCAGTTGTTTGGGGGTTTTTTTTCAGGTTTTTTTTTTTTTTCACTATCTTTTTTTCTCTTTCTTTTTCTTTCACTCAAGGCTCCAAGGAGGAATTTTAAATCCCCATCTCAACACCCACGGCCCCCTCGCCTGAAGGCGAAGGCATGAAAATAAAGAAATAAACGACCGGGCTGGTGCCACTAAAGCCCAGGAGATGTTCCCATTGCCCCGGTCTCCCTCCCCCTACCCCTGGAAGGCCAGAGCCGGCTGGGGAGGTCTCGGGCATCCCTCCCTTCCCTCCGTCCCGTCTGGTGTGGGCTCTCTCTGCCGGGGAAAAGGGGAAAGCCCAGGTGAAGGGAACGCAACATGCCTCGAAGGTGGCAGAAACTAATCACCAGCAGCACGGAGACCCCGGGGGCAGGGAGGTGGAGAGGGGAGGGGAGGGTAGGAGAGGAGAGGAATCACACAAAGCTACTGGCTGCAGGGGGACTTTCTGAACGGCACCAGGGGGAAAAGGTTAACCAGACTGCCCATTTTTTAAATTCATTTCTCTCTTTTTCTTTTTCTCCTCTATTTTTTTCTTTTTTTTCCTCTTCTTCTTTTCCCTTTTCTCTTTTTTTTATTCCCCTCTTTCGTTTTTCCTTTTTCTTTTCTTCCTTTTTTTCAACCTTTTTTTTTCTTCTTCTTTTTTCTTTTTCTTCATTTTTCCCTTTTCAGCTCAACAACAAAACTGTGTCTTCCCCTCCCC
>VXAB01002554.1:3491-16397 GCA_013399175.1 Odontophorus gujanensis | reverse complement strand
TGGCTGGGTTTAGAGAATGAGAGCGGAGAAAGAGGCTGAACCTGGAATATCAACTATCCGGGAGACAGCCCACCCCCACCCCCCCTCTCCTCCCCGGATCCCAGCCTCTCCAGAAGTCCCGGGGATGGATGGCGAGATAAATATACACGGCCCCAGAGATCAACGAGCACCCATACATACACGCACGGGCACACAGAAAGACAGAAAGGTGGGAAACCCTCACGGGTGTGACAGAGGGAGCACAAACAGCCCATCTACAAGGGGTCCTACTGGACCCACTCTGCTGGAGGTCCATTCCCTTCCCTGGAAACTTTCTGAAGGTGGCTGTGGTGAGGGATGGAATAGTCCCTGTCCCCTCGCACCAGGCCCAGCCTGGGAGATGTGTGGCAAACACCTCAGCTCCTCTTTTCTTCCTGATCCTACACTGCATCCTGTGGGCACCCAGCAAGGCCAGGAAGATACACCGTGGGTTGCTGGGAGAGAGAGAGGGAGAAAGAAGAAGGTTGCTCTTCCCATCCTCCTGGGATCTCCTAAATAATGCCCCAAATATTTCACCTCCACTTCTTTATCCACAGGCAGACCTAACATAGGGGCTGGCAGCACAAGGGCAGAAGGCTCTGCAGGATGGACAAACCAGTAGGAACATAACCAAAACCGTTGCGTGGAAGAAATACACATCCCTGAGAGTGCAATGGCACAGAGTGCAATGGCTCCCGCCAGAAAGAAAAAAACAGCTCCACTCAGAGCCCCTGCATCTGCTTTCAATAGTCAGTTACAAAAGGAATTAACCACACCACAGGCAACAACAGCAGTGGGGCTCAAGAGTATCTCTGGATGGGAAAGATCTCCATGCTGTCTGTGTCCTATGGAAGCTGGGATTTCAGTACAAGCACTTCACACTCAGCTGCCCATCACCTTCCTGCTCCTAAAACAAGGCTATTCCTTTTGATTCAGGATGTGCTTCCCCAGTTTATCTTCATTCACCTGCACCAATGAACTGTGTGGCTACAAACAGCCCAGAGAGTTTGATGGAACCTTGGAGCCCTGGTTCTGAGAGGGTACCCACGTGCTTGCCATACAGGGCAGTGATAGCTTTGGTGCTGGTCCCTGCCCTGTAGGAACTAGGATGTGAAGGAAAGCCAGACTGGAGACCAGTGGGTCCTTCCCACTCCACCGGAAAGCTCTTGGTTGCTTCAGCCTAATTCAGCCTCCTTGTTTTGCCCAGTGAATGTGCTCCAACCATTCTACCTGAGAGATGAGAAACATTGGCCCTTTAGTTTGAGCCACCAAAGATGACCTCTGCATCATGGAGACACGACTGCACAGATGGTAACAGGGAATAAAGGCCACTGATCTGTCACCTTCATACCTATAGCACCAGGCACCAAAACGGAGGACTAACAGTGCGAGGACACTAATCTTTCCTCCTGCTACAAACTGTACTTCTGTTCACCCTTCCCAAAGCATCGCTTTCTTAGCCTGCTCAAGAAAGTCTAGAAACTTCAATCAGAAAAAGAGAAGCAAGACTGGTTTACTCATCTCTACTAGTAAACAGTCATGAAAGACTTCCGCCTTTCTCCTGTTTCCTATTGCTTGTTTTAAATTATCAGTTTTGGAGAGTTTGGGGTTATTCAGCAAAATGCTGTGAATGGAAAGGTTGCACTCTGTGCAGAATAAATGACCTAAGAACCAGGCTCGGTTGTTTCCTTTTTTCCTCCATCCCAGAGATAAAAAAAGGAACACGTTTTAGTAATCCCCACTCATTTTCACGGCCATTCGTGCACCTGTAACTCAAATAATGAAGCCATTTGTTATTTATATTGCACTTTCCCCTCCATTCTAGATTTCTAATGATCTGACCCTGTTTTATGGCCCCGACAAAGCCTGAAAGTGGTGCGGACTTCCAATAATTGAACGAAATAGGGAAAAATCTTTAATTGGAATGAAGCAGATGTTAGCTTCATGCAGTCCTCTAACTTGATTATTCTTTGGACATGTTAGACAAGCATTAGTGATTGATAATGAGGCTAATTAACCCCTTTCCTTTCCAAAACAGCAAACCAACGCCAGCAGGATTCTGCAAACAACACACCCAACGTACTGCATATATCACTATCTGTTTAAAGTGGATTAGAGTCACAACCACACCACCCAAAATCTTCTCCTGCTGACACCAAGCAGGCTCCAAATACTCCCTAAGAGTTCCCAGCGCTGGCAGGGCAGCAGCACAGCCACCTAGGAAAGGCACGTGGGACAGAACCAGACGCACAGTGCATTTTGCAAACTCCTAACCTTTCATGCTCAGCTCTGGAGCTGTTTCCATCCCATTGCCTTCACTGGCTGGGATGGGCTCGATGCTGCTCCCCGTCAGAGCGACGCTTGTTATTTCAGCCACACTCCTGGAACGTGAGGGCTGGCACTCTGGGAACCCAGGCTGGGCTGAGGCACGCACGTGGTGAGGAGGGAAAGGGAAGCGCACACGCTGGGATTTAATGCCAGGCAGGAGATGAGCAAACAAACAAGGAGCTGATCTGATTACGCAGTCAAATTTATCAAGGACAATAAAGAAATCGCTTTCAAATGTAAGGGTTTGGATAAATGAATACTCCTAGCAAGTGAATAAAATGTATTCAATTAACTAAAAACCTCGTGCACTTCTGAACTGAAGTGGAATCGACTGTAATTGATTTATTTGAAACCAGAGGTTAAGGACTGAATTAGCTAAGTACAACTGGGTATTTCAAGCCACTGACTTCTCAAATGTCAAATCCCTTCTATTTTAAATATTATTTCAGCTGCGGGGCATTGCTGTCCTGATGGCTGTTCCACCAGTTAAATCTCAAATTATATTAATATTCGATTTTTGGAGGGTGGGGTAAATTACGGTACAAAGAGGAGGGCTGTCCTTGTTCACGGCGAACGAGCGCCGGAGCTGTCGTTAGGTTCACGTGCAGAAATCAGCACAGCGTGGCAGCCCCGGTCTAACGTTCAGCCACTCACCCTCATTTCAGCCAATCTGGAGGAGAAAACAACAGCAGATTTCTGTTGGTGTCTAAAAACCTGCTCTAGAATTTGAGTGCTGTGTGTCGAGCACAGCAAACGCATCCAAAGAACGGTGAAGTAATTAGCACGTTTTAGCAACTGCACCTCGGTCACGGCAGAAGAGGCTGAGTCTGATTTCCACCCTCGCCTGCAAAGTCCTTCCTCAGAAATAATAGCCATAAAGAAATCTATGCAAGGTCATTTCATTTCTGTTTTCTGGTGGCTTGCAAATGCAGCAGAAGGAAGCTTGAAATGCGCTCTCCTAGCATAAAGTAGCTAATTATATCTTTAAAACATTATTTATTATGACCTTATAATGTTCTAGCATAAGACCGCTTTATACATCGCCCAGTATAAAACGATTATACTGGGTACAGGTTTCAAAAAGTAACAAGCATCTGTAAATCCAGATATGAATGAATGGTATATAATAAGATTGTTTTCGTTTAAAAACGAGTATTTATGTGTTGCTGTGGAAAGAGCAGCAATGTATTGCTGTTTATGAATGCTATTGTGCCTGAGGTTAGGATCCCACACACAATCTGAGATGCAGCCAAGAAAAACAGCCCTGATAGACAATGCTTCACTTCACCTGCTACAATACTGTGCATTTCATTTATGTCAAGAATATGTACAGTTAGGGTTCATTCACCTCATTATTTTGTTACATCTACTTTACAGTTAACCAGTCTCTCTTGGAAACAATAAATAACTGTTTTTAAAACAATTGTGGCTTTGCATTCAAAAGATGCACTTTCAATTTATAAGAAAAAATATTCACTGTTTTTATAAACTGCCTGGCTCTCGGAAATAGAATTTAGACACCACCAACTCTCTTTCTGCTTGGCAAGATTGATTTTACACTGCCTTCCATAAGTAGATTACCAAAGCAAAATGAAACATCTTGGGCTTTATCTAACGTTTTGCTTCACCAGCCCTACCAAACGTCAAAATATATGAGCAAATGTTAATTCTCTTTGCAGTTTTACTGTAAACACCTCCCTCTTAACCTCCATGATTTTTGCCTGAGAGAAAAGGGAAAAAAAAAAAAAAAAAAAAAAAAANGGAAAAAAAAAAAAAAAAATAAAAAAAAAAAAAAAAAAAAAAAAGGAGAGTAAGAGGGGGGGAGAGAGAGAGAGAGAGGCAGAGACGGGAAAGAGAAAGAGAAAAATCAGCCTCCACCACCAAAATATCATCATCACTTCAAGGAGACCATCTCTTTAAAAAGCCTTTACAATCTTAACTGCATTAGTCTCTTTCCCTGTGATATAACATAATCCAGTACGATCCTGACTTCACCTACCCCCTGGGCCAAAGAAAATAGATTCAAAGTCTGAATTCTCCCACGTTTTTACAACCCATCTACAAGACGTACGCTCCATTTTTTATTAGTAGTATTTTTAAAGCAAACTTCCCTGTTTTACAACCACAAGCAGAAACTTCAGATAAAACCCGCAGTTCCTCACAAGCGGAGGCAGCCATCTCAAAATGTCAATCTGCGCCTTCCACTCAAACACAGACCATCCATCAGGAAGTATCTGTCTCCTGCAGGATCTCACTGAAGTTCACAACCACGAGGTGATGCAGGCGCAAACTATGGAGCTTTTCGTTTCCTCCGGGGGTGGGAGCACCCAGTGCTGATTTGCCAGCACACTTCTTTTTCTTTCAAAATGCCTAATTTTCAGTATTTGCTTAGCAGTAATTCTTCTAACAACATTTTTCCTGAGATGTGACAATATTTCCTTTTCTCTCCGCTCTCCTTTAGGACAAATCCACGTACAAAATTTTATAGGCTTTCTAATTCTGTACGCTGCGGATAAACATAAATAAAAACCTAGAGGTCAACATAAATAAAATAAAACTTTATTATTTTTTCTTTTTTTTTTAAATAAAATTATGTTTTGGTTAAAGAAAAGATAGCGTGTCATTTTGTTAGTAGTACAGACAATTCTTTATCCAAAAGAATACATTGTGCTTTATTGTGTCGTTTGTCTGAATACAGACTCAGTGGAATATCTAAATGATACCCTGCTCTGAACTCCAAGTTGAAAGTAAGTTTTTATTATACTTGAGGGAAACAATGGGTTCAGCTGCTTATTGCAAGGAGCAATTGTCAAGGGAGAGTTAAACTCAATTACTGTAACCATACTGAATAAAAAATACTGCCAAGAACAAAAATACGCCTGGGTAAAGACAGCCACTGAATAAAAAAATCGACATAAAGCGTATCAAATATTTATTTATCTGGGCAACAAAGGACTATGATACATTGACAGGCATGGAAACTACTGCCGGCACAACTCAATACAACACAACTATAACTGCTTCCAATATGGCCAGTGGAAATGCAGGATACCAGGTGGTCCCGGATGTGTGAAGTTCTTTGGTTAAAAAAAAAAGAAAAGAAAAAAGAAGAAAAAAAAAAAAGCAAAAACAAAAGAAAGGGAGGAAGGAAAAAGAGAGAGAGAGAGAGAGAGAGAGAGAAAGGGGAAAAAAGAAAAGGTAAATCTTGTTTTAAAAGACAGTATTAATTTATTGCTCTGATGGTGCTTTGGGGAAAGGGACAGTGGATGAAAATAACTTCTTCTTTCATTTTTCACAACATATAAGGGTTGTAAAACCACTAACATGTTTAAAAATCTTGCCAGGGTCCAACATCACTTTATGTTTTCTTCGATGAGAAACTAAATGTCATACTAATTATATATAAAAATCCATGTTTTTTTTTTTATTTGTTCAGCTGCTTCATTGTCGCCTTTAACATGCTACAACAGGGCTAAAAATGATGAATCCCAGAGAAAAACCCCCAAAAAACCTCTGATATCTAAATAAGTACCATGAACCACATGATGAACTAAGAGGGGAAGATTTAAAACCCACTAAACAAGAGGTAAACGAGATCACCAGATAAATAAAAAAAGGCTTAAAACAGACTCACCATATTTACAATTCCCATTAAATTACACATAAATAAATATATACATACATGAACACTGATTCCCTTATATAATAACCGTGAATCATGTTGCAATAGAAAGTTCAAGTTGGTCTCTTTACCTTTGTCAGGAAAAAGTTCTACAACTGAAGATATGACATGGAACTGCTTGTGTTTTGTGTTCAAGTTTATTCACAATACTGATAAAACGTCATCAGTCCTTTTTGCCTTTCGTTTGCTCGCTGTTGCTGCTGCTGTCGCACTTCTCTCGTTTTTTCTTTTTTAATATGGCTACAATCTTAACTGAAGTTTATGTAAGGGAAGGTGGTGATTCAGTCCAGTGAAGCTCATAGAATTTTTTTTAAGTATTTCTTTTTTTAGGGTTTTTTTTTTTTTTAGTTTTTTAATATTTTTAGAAAAGAAGTCCTTTTTTTGTTTTGTTTTGTTTTGTTTTTTCCTCCTTTTGTTTTATTAAAAAAAAAAAAAAGTTCACAAACTCGAGACAGAACTTTTACTTTTTGCTGGCTCCATCCCCCGGTTTTCTGTTCTCTTAGGCTCCAAACTGGGGTAGCAAAACGATGGTGGTGGCAGCAGGGAGAGGGGGAACGAGTTAAAAGGGAACAAATGGAGATGTGGATGCTGGGAAGGGGTGCGGGGAGAGGGCAGAGCAGTCCCGCAGAGTCAGAGGACAGGACTGGCAGAAGGATGCTCATTCTGTTGCCGTAGCCTGGGGTGCTGGGTGCAGGGCAGAGGGAGGAGGGAGATGAATGGACTGATGGGCTGCGAGGGGGGAAGGGAGAGGAGTGGGAGGGAATCCTCACTTTCGGTGCTTCTCCTCTTTGTCGCCGCTTTTGGTGCTGTTGTCTGTGTGGCTGTTGGGGTTGTTGCTGAGGTACATTTTGTCCATGGCCTTGAGTGCCTCGGTGAGATAGTTCTGGAGGGCGGTGACGGCAGCACATACCGCCGGGCTCCCGAAGCCGTGCGAGATGAGGTTGAAGTGGGTCAGGCAGCTCTGGATGCCCGGCTCCAAAATGGGGTTGGGCCGCGAGTTCCCCAGGGGAGATCGGTCCTGAGCCAGCAGGTCGGTGAACTCTTTACAGATCTGTCTATAGCACAAATGGAGCAGAGACACGGAGAGGGAGGGCAGGAGGGGAAGAGAAAGGGAGAGAAATGAACCATCGCTGTCAGCAGCAAAGCCCGTGCACGCTCCCTCCTAGGTTACACAAGCCCACAGATGAAGGGGGCCGCTGCCCCCGAGTGCACACTCACACACTCTCTCCAACGCTTCCTCTCCTCTACACAACATTCCCTCATTCTCACACTCGTGGGCACGCACACGCCTCTTCCCTTCACCTTGCACATGTGCATAACTGCGTGCACACATCATGCCCCAGCCTGCACAGACAAAAAGCAAGCACACACACCAGAGCAGCTCCCGCCCACCCCACCGATCCCCCATCTTGCACCCCTCATCTATTCCCTGCAAACATACATCCCTTCCCAGATGGATTTTGGAACGGAATCAATACGCAGCTTAAAGTTCCCCCGCAATGCAGAATGGAGGAGACGGGCCGCGATATCCAGAGAGGACTTGGGGGATTTATTCACATTTTGGAAGATCCTTATTTGGAGAGAGTCTCGGGCCTCTTCCTTCACGAGGCTAAAACACACCCGCGTGTGGGGAGGAAAGAGTGAAGGCAGAGAGGGGAATCGAGGCTTTAAATTAGGGTGTTCCGAAACACTTATACATGTACATCTCTATCTCCAAATCCAAAGGGACCTTTCCACAGAGGGGAAGGCTGACGCTAACCAGGCTCTGGAAATTTCCTTCCCGGGAGGTGAGAAGGGAGGATACAAGGGCACGGTGCAGAAGTTAGGTGACACCATCCGCCCACCGCACAAAGGGCTGGGGAAATAACACACCTTACAGCAAGGGCTTAGAGGCACACTGAAACAGTTTGGATGCTGAAAGCCACGTTAATGTCTTCCAGCCATAAACTGGCTCCCATCTTCTGCCTGCGCCCTCTGGCACTGTGCCCTTTCGTGACACCTCCACTGGTAATTAAAGGCCACTAAACAACCCTTTTAATTTCCAGCAAACATATCAAAACAATCATTTTCCTTTCACGCGCCACCTGGAAGTCTAGCCAGCCCCACCAATGATAAACTCTGCTAGTATTTTAACCGTGTACAGATTGGCATTTAAAATACATTTTTAATATCCCTACGTTCACGAAGTAGCTGAGATCCTTAGGTAGAAAGAACCGCTGCAGATCTTAATGAAAGGAAATCAGTTTAATGTGCCAGTTTTATTTTATTGTCAATGGGAAACTTTACCCTTCTATCTCAATTGATAAGCTAAGTGAAAGGACCTGGAATATTTTTTTGCTTTGAGTAACTACCACTTTTTCTTTAACCAAACATCCATCTACAACTTCCACAACTCACTCTCAAGCATGCAGATGTTCTGGATGGAAACCAAGCTGAGTTACGCAGACCTCCCAGAGCAGGAGGGGACATACAAGCCCCCACAAAATGCAGCACCAGAAACCGCCGGCTACGTGGCAAACATTTGCAAATAAAAGCTCCAAACCCGGGTCTGTCACCCTCCCCTCATAACTGAACCACATGCTAGGAAGGTAAATGTCTTACTTTGTTGCTAGAAGCATGTTTTTTCTTGTGACTTGCTCGTTTGGATCGGAATGTTGTCGGTTGAGAAATTCAGCTACTGCTTTGGCAGGAAATTCTGTCTCACAAACGTACCCAAAATCTCTAGCTAGATGCACTGCTTCCCCTGCAAAGGGAGAGGAGGGAGGGGACGGGGAGGGAAACACACAGCTCATCAGTACACACAGCACAGAAGCAAAAATCCATCACAAAAAAAAAAAAAAAAAAAACCCACAACTTTCTACTTGGGCTTTACTTCTAAAAGACAGGGACTGGTATCTTTCTATCTCTGCAAAAAGGTACAGTAAGAAATGCTAATCCCATTTTATCTTGTAGGAGATTCCTTTTGCTTCAGTCTAGGGCAATGCAAATGTGTATTTTCATGACAATCATTATGAGAGAAATCTCACATTCAATTTTTTTTTTAATTTTTTTTCAAGTTTCCATTGACTAGCAGACCTTAGACAGACAGGCTCCGTGCACCTAAAATGTGTGCTTACATTTACATAGCCACGTGTATTCGCAGCCATTTATACACAGCTCATTCAAAGCTATTTACTCCGGAAATATTTGTTTGCCTCAACCACGTCTCTATATTCTTTCGCAATGCATCAATGATTAATATTGATCATAATTACTCCTAGAGCTCTTCTAAATAAAACGCATTAAACAGCTAAGTGTTTAAAATTTAACTTGATCGCATATAATTATATGTTCCCCCCCAAACGATTAACCATGAGAATTTTAGGGTCATTCCGCCGAGTCTGTCTGTTTTGTTGATTTTCAAATCTTTGGTTTTAATTTCCTGAACCAGTTGGTTTTTACTGCAGGGCTTCCTGCCATTAGCTCTAGCTCCGGAAGAACGCATGCGCCAATTAGAGCTTCAAAGCCTCAGTCCAGTGAGCTTGTTTCCATAAAATGGAGCGGATCATAAACAATAACAGTACTCCAGAAAATGCTACAGGACTCAAAGCCCGAGTGGTGTTTACACTATCATCCCCCCAAAACCAGACACCGCTGCTAAGCTAAATGGAGGGAGATCGGGCCTCTGTTTTGCTTTTTGTTTTCATAAAAATCACTCTTTTAAAGCAATTATACACCAACGACAAACAGAACAATAGATTACAATCAAACGCTCTCCATATTCATTAACATCCCCCAAATTATTAGGCATCTACCAAAGCCAGACTTTTCAGAAGTTTTCCCCTTGCAATTTGTTACTATGGCATGTTGACGCAATGGCATAGCCTTATTAAAAACATGAAGACGCAGTAATTTCCACGCGGCATAAACAGTGTGCAGCTACCTAACCTGAACGTTGCAAAAAATTAAGTCTGGCAGCGCTTCTTTCCCCATCCCTTTGAACACAAAACGTCTCCAGCAGAAAGCAAAGTGACAACAAAACAAAGCTACCAATTCCCTCCTACACAGCCAAACTTAACGCAAACCTGCGCAGCTCGGGCTGAGGTTAAAAGCACTCTGAAGACCAAGCTGGCCCAAGACATTGTGAAACCCACGAGCGGAGAGAAAGGGGGAGGATTTATTTTCTGGGCGTGGGTTCACTTTGCACCAGTCAATGTGACAAAGTAACCGCTTCAAAACTAAACTATAGCAAAGGCTCAGGCTTCCCAACTCTGAGTTCTGAAAGTACAGGGCAACTGAAGGTGCTAAAAGCAAGTAGTGGGTTCACTGGACAGACCGAAGTGGAGGGGAATGATATAATGAAGGGAACACATGTTCTGAAAATGAGAACCAAAAGGGAGGGGGGTGCAACTCGGAGGCTTTCAGGACACCATTAATTCATGGCTTGGGTCAAGGATTCCCAAATTAATTCAGGAAGTAATGGTCACGCATTTCTCCAATGCAGATGTCAGAAAACTTAAATGATTTACTGTTATGTGGCTGGGGGCAGGGGGAGATGAATCCCAAAGCAGCTGCAGTTTTTTGACATTTCAGTTGCCCACTGATGGGAGGGCGGCAGCACCCTGCAACTTTCAGCCCTGTGAAATGCTGAGTTTGCAGGATTCATTTTAAGTTTAGGTTAAAACAAAAGGAAGAGCTTCACAGCCAACTGTCTTTTCCCAATCGACCACAAGAACACCATTCCGATTTCAAACAGATAGCACCAACTCAGAAAAAAAATAAATAAATAAAAATAAAAAATAAACAAGCCAAGACTTGTCCCACTGTGCAGCACCACAGGCAGGGTTGAGGCACTTACCCTCCACCAGCGAGGTGAGCAAGGTGACATTAGCAGCTTTGCGTCTCCCAGCCGGCAGGTTCAACCCTATTTTGTCCAGCTTCTCTCGGAGGGACCGACCACCATTTTTGGATTTTGCCCTGCGCCACAACAGAAAGCGGTCAGAGGAGGGATGGTAAGGGTTGTGTAGCACCCTGACATGCCATAATGTCAACAGAGGAACACTGAAGGGAGATTTTTGGGGGGAAAGCTGATTCTAAAGATGGAGCTGTGCAGTGACCGAGGTGACAGCCTGCTCCAGCAGCACCATGGCCCAGAGGGGACACGTCGCAGGGTGGCTGCATTATTCCATTGATAAGACAAGGGGTGATGGCCTCAAGTTGCACCAGGGGAAGCTCAGGTTGGATATTAGGAAAAATTTCTTCTCAGAAAGAAGCGGTGAGGCACTGGCACAGGCTGCACAGGGAGGTGGTGGAGGCACCGTCCCTTGGAGGTGCTCGAGAACCGTGTGGATGTGGCATATGGTTAGTGGGCATGGTGGGGACAGCAGACTGAATTATCTTAGCGGTCTTTCCAACCTGAATGATTCTAGGATACTGTTCTGCGATTCTATCATTATCGAGCAGGCTGACGTGGAAGTCTGGGAGCTGCCGTTATCGCACTGAGCTCTGTGTGGCAGAGCTGGCACGCAGAGGATGGAAGTTTGGCGAATTAACTCTGGATTTCACACCCTGCCCGAGCGCTCTTGAATCGTCTGGATTAGATTACAGCCCAAAGGCCCCCACAGGGCAAAGTGACGCCAAACTCTGTACCCGTGGCTGCCACCACCACGAGGGCACAGGGTCGTCGGGCTGCCGGCCGTGCGCTTCCGCGCCCCGACGGCCGCCGCCACCGTCCGCCCGCCTCCCCGCCTTCCCCCGCCCCTCACCTCCGCAGCACTCCGCCCAGTAGGGAGGCGTTGAGGCACTCGGGCGGCGAGAGGCGTCGCTGCACTTCCGCCACCGTGNATGATAATTTAAAAAAAAAAAGAAAAAACGAAAACGAAAAAGTTACACCAAAACACAGCGGCCGGCCCTGGCTCGAGAGTTGGGAGAGCGAGGCGGAGGGCCCGGGGTTGGGGATGGATGGCTTGTGACATTAATAGCTCGGGGAGGGCTAATGGATATACACCGGGAGTTAAACGAACTCTGGAGATTACTAATAAAAGAGCCAATTATCATGTCGGCTCCGAAAGAGCATCTCTTCAGATTTATCCCTCGCGCGTCTAATTTGACGTGACAAAGGCTTCGCGGGCGGGGAGGGGAACGGGGCTCTGGGCCGCCCGCTACCCCCGTGCCCGTCCGCCCGTCCGGGCGCTGCAGGGCGCGCAGCTCCGCACGGAGACCACCAGATACCCCCGCCCCCCCGCTCCCCAGCAGCCCGGACGACCACCGCCGCGATTGAAGCACGGAACCGCGGGAGGAGGAGCGCTCCTCCGGAGCCCACGAAAACCCGAAGAATGAAGGAGGAAGGGCATGTTCTCCCTCCGGTTTAGCGACAACGATTTCACACCGCCGCGCGGCCCCGTGCTTCGGACAAAACGCGAAACCGAGCCGCTACCCAACGCGCCGCAGCACCGGAGATGATTTTGCAGCCCTGCAGCTCTCGGGCAGCTGTACGAGCAGTGCCCTCCGCCCGCTGCCCTCCCAAACCCGACCCGCAGCGCCCGCTCTCGCCGCTCACCTTTCTTAATGACGGTCTGATCCGGGATGTTGATGCCGGGATCTTCTACGTGCTGCAACACAACGAGAGGCGGCGGTCAGCGAGCACAGCGGGCACCGAGAGCCGTCCCACAGCCCCGGGCCCCGCATCCATCCCTGCCTCCCTCCCTCGCTCCCTCCCTCCTTTCCGCCTCTCTCCGCCGCGGGCGAGGCACAAAGGAGCGGCCGCAGCCGGGCACACGGGGCCGCTCCGACGGGGCGAGCTGCGCACCCCCGGGCGGGCTCCCCCCATTGTCTGCCCGCAGATGGGGTTCGCTCGCAACGTGCCGAGGAAGCCAAATGGAATGGTATTTTTGCGGGGG
>VXAB01002553.1:0-10061 GCA_013399175.1 Odontophorus gujanensis | reverse complement strand
AACCCTCTGAGCTCTGCCAGTCAGCCAGTTCTCAACCCACCTCACTATCCACTCACCTGTTCCACACCTCCTCAACTTTGTTATAAGGATGCTGTGGGAGACAGTGTCAAATGCCTTGCTGAAATCAAGGTAGACTACATCCACTTCTCTCCCCCCATCCACCCAGCCGGCTATGCCATTGTAGAAGGCCACCAGGACTGATCAAGCACAACCTTCCCCTGGTCAACCCATGCTGACAACTCCTGGTAACTCTTCTCTTCCCATTGCATGGATACAGCATCCAGAACAAACTGTTCCATCACCTTTCCAGGGATGGAGGTGAGGCTGACTGGCCTGTAGTTCCCCAGATCCTCCTTCTTGCTTTTTGAAGACCAGAGTGACAATGGCTATTCTTCAGTCTTCAGGCACCTCTCCCATTCCCCAAGACCTCTAGAAGATGATAGAGAGCGGCTCAGCAATCACCTCTGCCAACTCCCTCAGCACACGTGGATGCATTCCATCGGGGTCCATGGATTTACATACACTCATGTTGCATAGACACTCTCATGTCTTCTCACGTGTCAGATTTGTCTGACTGCAACAGGGCAGGGCGTCCACCACTTTTCTGAGGTTATCTCCCTGGCAACCCTCTCTCTGTCCCACCAGCGAGTCACTGCAGCAGTCAGTCTCCTGCTCACACTCCCTGATGGCTCTCAGTCTCTCCACCTCCTCCCTGAGCTCCACCNNTCCACCTCCTCCCTGAGCTCCACCACCCGGCTGAGCAACTCATCCACCTGCTCCACCTCATGCAGGTGGAATCCTGGCCACCCTCCCCCAGCAGTAGCAGGCTCAGGCACTCCCTGCAGCCAGAGGCCTGAACGACCACATTTCTAGGCAGGCCCTCCGTCTGAGTCACCTGTCTTCTTGGGGCAAGCCTGCTGTCTGGTGGAGACCATGGTTAAACCTACAGTCTCAGACACTACCAATAAGAGAGCTGGTCACCTGAGCAAAGAGGGACAGCACTTGTACACCCTACCATTCGACCCACCTCCCACGCCTGCTGCTGCAGTACTGTATGGGCAGTGTGGGCTGTTCACACACTCTGAATTCTCCTCCCTGCAAAATTTGGTTTTGTTTTTTTACTGACCACTGCAAAATTTGGTTTTGTAGTACAACACATACAGATTAAAGCATAAATACAAGCTTGACATATCAAAAATGGATACTTTTATATAAACAAATTAATCCTTAACTCTCATTATATATCAAGATGAGTTCACAGGTGCTCTAAAGTGGATTTATCAGGTGAACTAAGTTAAGCTTAAGTCAAATTGACTGACTTCAGTCTGGAAAAATGCATACTACAATACCATTTAGTAAAAATATTGAAAAGCAGGATAGAGATTAAACAGTGTTAAGACATAGCAAGTACTTGTTTGATCTTTACATCTTCAGTATATTGATATTAAAACACCTAAGCACAGCAATTTTAAACAGAACACACCACTTTTCTCAACACACTTTCACTTTTTTAATTTGAAACAGATTTTTGAGACATGCTGTTTAACTCACTACTCTTAGAAAGTAGATTATGCAGATATGAGTTTACTCTAGGTGACCCTGAACTTTTTAAAGAAGCTTATTAATCTTTCAAAATATTATAGTTATAAGAAAATTTTCTTAACAGAGACAATTTCTTAGCTAAAGTATATGCTGCTAGTAGCATTTGCCAAAAAATGCTATACATAATAGAAATTGTTGTGCTAACTGAATAAGTATTTTATACAGTTTGAATATAATGTGATCCCAGTTATCACTGCTAGCATATTGATCATTTAAAGTTTTCCAAAACTTGTTCCATCAGATGAATAATTCTAGCATATATCAATGCCAGGAGATACATGAAGAAAACCACCTGCTAAGTAAGATACTTGAATATTTTTTGCTTTCTAAAAGACTACAGACAATATTTCAAAGATACTAAAAAAATCAAGTTTTGCATGCAAACTAATTGAAAGTACCACATCAGTGATGTTTAGTATTTTCCTGGTCATTGCTTCTTTGTCATGGTGTGGAGTTGGAGTGAACCAGAGCTTCTGGAAAGTCTCATTTACTAATTTCTGAAGGGAAAAAAAAAAGCATTAACACAAATAAGCAAACTTATCTTGGCACAAAGGTGTTTTCCTTAATATATCCATATAATATAATGTGCTGTAGACATAATCTACCAAAAATAAAAAACAAAAAAACCTGCAGAAAAAAAATTTTGAATAATTCATGAGGAATTATTCAAACTAAGACTGTTGCAGAGAATATTATCTGAGACAGACAGATCTACTATTACAAAAGTTATACCGGTCTCTAAACGAGTAAAGTACCAAATGATCACTGGGAACTGATGCTACAGAAAATGGAATTGCAATTTTCCTGCACTAGTTTCCATTCATCAGGAAAACATAGTACCCTAAGGAAATTACAACTGAACATGAGATTATGAGATGTATAGCAGAATTAGCAGCAGCAGTAGATTACTTAGGAGTTTTCAGAAGTTGTGACAAGATGTGGTAGAGAACCCAAGTCTTTACAGCCAAACTTAGGAAGTAGGTTTCCTTCCAATCTTTTTGGATAGTGGAAAAGGTGGAATAAAATCCAAGTGTACTACACTATTCCTGCACTGTTTATAAAGCATACAGTTATAAAAATCTCTCCTCAACCTTGGAGATATAGAAAATGTATTGTAGGTTGTTGAAAAGGCAAGAGAAAGAAGGGGAGAGAAAAGGTCATCCTTCATTCATAGCAGCACATTACATCCAGCTTCCAGCACCTCAGATCCTGTGTCTTGATTAACAGTCTTCACTGAAAGCCACTTAGCATTAACACATTTCAAGTGATAAAAATATATGCTGCAGCTTTAAAGGTGCAGATTTCAAATCCCACTGAAAATGTGACACAGAATTATTACAGGTGTATTCTTAATTACCCAAATATTTTTTAAATTATTTTTTTTGAGTCAAACAAACAAAAACAACAGTGTCAGGTTTATTATTTATCATATAATCTTAGTTTTGCACCCTTCTGCATACACATTGCATGAAGAACAGAATTTGATCACATCAGTAACATTTCAGGGGAAATAAGTGATTTATTAAATGTTCAGAAATAATACAAAAAAAAAACCAACAAACACAAATAGTTTATAAATTTTTATGTGTAGAACTTAGATATCTGTAATATATATGTTAAGCACTTCATTTTGACCTAAAGCTTACTTTGTTTGCAGAAAGGACTTTTATATTCCAATTTCACTTGTTAGAGAAGTATCAGAGACAATGCTTGAAAGCAAAAAAAAACCTAGAAAATACCTCTTAAAAAAATTTTTTTTTGATTGCCAGGAAAAACTTGAAGAAAACAAGAGCAACAAAAACAAGTGAGCATTTAAATTCAAGATACTAAATATCTCAAAAATTAAAAGTAAATAAAACTTATACACCTTACAAAGAAGCAATGAAATACTGTGGGCTTTCTTTTGGTGAAAATATAAAAACACTAAAACAATGGTAATTAAAATCCTGAAGGGAATTTTTTATTATACCTTAATGCCTTCTTCATCATTGACTCTCCGAATCATTTTCACACACATCTCTGTAATTTTGGGAAACGTTGGTTGTTCAATGCAGATATCCCTAAGTATCTTTATCACTCTTTTTCTGACGCTGATACCAGTATCCTGTGAAGAGAAAAACATTGCAACTCTTGAAAACAAATCCAACATATGAATTAATTTGCATTATATGAACTAATATTTGAAGATCAACCAATCCAATGTACAAAATATATTTAAAAGAAGCAGCAAAAATATTCTGGAGTGCATTTATATTAAAGGTCAATGTAACTCTTGCCACTTTATTTGCAACAATTCTAAATGCCTGTCTGAGTGCCCCAAATGCTGAAATGCTTCCTCCGCTTATATCCTCTGATTAAAGAGCTCATGATATTGCAAATGTATAATTCCATTTCAAGAGCTTACAAGCTAGATGCAATGATGTTTTAACTTCTTTGCTGGAACACACAAGACCCTTTGCAGATCTGGATAGTAATCTTTGTTCCAAGGCTTGAATTATTATGTATAAGCCCTGCACAACAAGTCTCCAGGTTCCTAGCCTTCATCTAAGGAGATGGACTAGGAGCTTCACTTCATATAATCTTATTCAAAATATGTTTAATGTGAACATCTGGATGCATTATTTTATATGCATGCTTTATAAGCACACAAAACTACCCATCTCTAAAGCCCTTCAGAAACGTTTTATTATGTAACTATAACAAATAACAAACTATAGCATTTGACTAAAAACCCGTATAACATGAATTCTAAAAGCTAGTGTTATCTTACAGTTAAATTAACATTGCATTTTATCTGAACAACTAGTCAAAAACTTAGCGCAAAAACTCTAACAGGAAACCTTTTAAAACGCTAGAACGTAGCACAGAAAAAAAAAGTTTTCTTTTTTCTTTTGGATTACAAATGGCAAATTTAAATTACTGTGCTGTAGATGTTTCTTCATTGTCCCAAACTTCCTTCAGAGATCCACATCTCAAATTTCAAACATGTGGAATAACCACTTCATCTAATTTGTGCCCTAATAGTGGAATAAAAATGGAACATAATCCTGGTTCTGCCAAGGTACAACATTTCTGTGTATGTTCATGTTTCTGACATAACGAAGTCTTTATTGGGAACAAGTGATGTGTTTTACAGGGTTAGTCTTAGCAAGATGATATTTCTCACTGAAAACAGTGAAGTACAATTTACTTTTGGGGTGATAATTCCATATTATTAAATATATAAACTGCTGAAAACAAGTTTTCTGATGCCATTTACTTTATCACAAGTCACCATACCAATATTCTTTCAATCAGCATGTCATAATACTGTTCAGCAAGCTGAGGACGGCAGAGCACAAATCGGCCAAGTAGCTCTACAGCTGCTTCTCGTACGCTAGTGGAGTAATCCATTAATCGTCCGTGAACACCTCGTTGCATATCCAGCTAAAAAGAACAAATAAAACACAAATCCAAATTAAGAAATAAGGATTTTTTTTAAGTGTGATAAAAATACACAGGATGGATATTTCCTTTTTTACCCTGGCTAGAATACTGGGATCTACAGCAACAACCTCAGACAAACACTTCATGGCTTTTGTTCGAACAGCAATTGTATTTTCACCAAGCACACGCAGGATCTAATAAGAAAACAAAAACAGAATCTCAATTGCTTTGGGAAGGCAGTGAACAATGTTTAACATAGGCAAAAATGCAGAATAATATTCACACCATTTAACTAAAATAAGAATAACTATCTACTAAAAATTGAATACATGGAATCATAGAATAGTTTGGGTTGGAAGGAGACCCTTAAGATCATCTAGTTCCAACCCCCCTGCTATAGGCAAGGACACCTCCCACTAGACCAGGTTGCTCAAAGAACCACCCAGCTTGGCCTTGAATGACTCCAGACAGTGAAGAGGCTCCATTGTACTGATCACTCGAGCATGGAAATTTGCTAGAATTTGCTACACCTCTAAGGCTATTTCAAATAGGATTTATACAGGGTCCATATGCTCACTTTAAGTCCCCTTACTTTCACCTCTAATTTTGCCATTCAGATATGGCTTCCACCATGGTTCTTTTAACAGGAAAGTTGTATTTAGACACTGTAACTCTATGACCGGCTTTGTACACAGAAAATATAAGTAATGCAACCTAAACCATTACTGGAGTTCAAACATGTCACCATGTCCTCTTTTCCCAGAAAAAGGAAATAAATCATACTGGTCAAACAACAGCTTCCAAATCAAGAGTAACATGCACTTGCGCAAGCAAATGATCAATTTGGCTTATATTTTCAAATCAAACTAAGATATATTTCATGAGTTAGCACTATCAAATGAGCATGTATCTTACAGAAACTGTGAAAAAGATTTAAACATTTTAATTATCCTTTTACTGTTTACATCTAACGATTTTGCCACATACATACACAGACAAAAATAATATATGCACAATATGAGATATGAAATGCGTGCAAGAAAAATAAGCACTTATGGCATCACTACAGAATATTAAAGCATGTGGTGTTACCATGGCCTGTTAAATACTTGTGCTCAACAATGAACAGATATTTCACAGTATCCCAAATGTGTCTGGAGTAAAAATCAACTGTGTTTTACTGTACTAAGACTTGTGGCACAGTTTACCTGTGTCAAATAAATATCGAAGCTCTGGGCAAACGGCCTCATAGAGGCCAAGTAGCGAACAATCAAACATGCATCTTCATAATCCACAGTATCCGAATTAATTCTGCAACAAATTCAATATGTTAATTAGGACATGTTTATTAAAAAATAAAATTAAAAACATCATATGCATGGTTAATGAAAATATCAGCAGTACTGAAACATACTTTAATGTACTGAACTGAGATGCAGCAGTTGTAATGATGCTACGAAGAAACTTTTTGCGACTTTCTGCTCTATGCATGATTTGTCCTGTGGTCTCAACATCCTTAGCATGATGTGTTCCTTCAGATGAATCTTCATCTTTTTGAGATTTAATTGCTTTCTCTGTCTCCATAGTTGTGTCACGGAACCACTGAGCTATATAAAACTTCCGAGAAAACTGTAGAGGTACAGTAGAATGCACAAAAACCAAAAAAGAACAGATAAAGAAGAGAGAAATTAACTGATTTATAATGAGATTAACTGAGTCTAATGTATCAACCATATTTTTTGAAAAGATGATCAACAGTATATGATAGGGTGACTATTTAAATTGAGGCACTTATATGCATGACTGAAAGTCATTTATTTCAGTAGACATATTATTGAAATTATTTTTATATACACTTGTCAACGGTTTACGGGCTGGTTCAGCTCAGTTCCGTGACAATTGGGGTGGGGGACCCATGGACCCACGCCACACCCCAGGGAAGGGGAAGGGAGAAAGGGAAAAAGGAAAAGGGAGATGGGCCTAGAAACAAAACAGCATCAATGATCTGAGGAGGAAAGTTAATGCACTAAATAAAAGATATCGAAAAACAAAATAACACAATATAATACATTATAATTGGAATTGAAGCTAATAAAAAAAATAAAATGAGCAAGAGAGAGTGTCCAATAAAACCGAAGGCCTTATGCTAAATGCTGAAGGCAAGACGGCTAGTGAACACCTGCTGCTGGGTCAATCCCCAAAAGGAAAGAGAGTGTCTCTTGACACGTGAACAGCTTTTATCTTTCCCTCTTGAGTGGAAAAACATAAAAATACAAAGCAACGCAAAGTCCCCTGGGGTATGTAGTTCTTCTTCTCTTCTGAGACAGATATACTCGGAGCTATTGATGATCCACGAAGCTGGAGCATTAACTCTTTTACTCCCAATGCACTACATGATGTTATGAGGTAGAACATCAATAACAAAAATCATAAAACAATGACAACACTCAATATCAGAAAGCTGAAAATTTACCACTAATGATGCATCGGTTTCTGTATTCTCATCTAGATAATCTAGCAAAGCCTTTTGTAGCCGCTGAATTTCATCTTCTCCTCCTGAAACCTGTCAGAAGACAGATAGTAATAAAATACAATATTTCTCAGTCAGTGGTAAAATATCATTTGACAATCTGTATGTCCACTTATGAAATATAGTGAAGTTAGTTTTGATAACTGAAGAACATTAACAGTTTGCTAAGCAATTCTCTGTAAACTGGATACAAGCTAAATAGAATTTGACTTTGGGACTCCAAAGTCTTAAGAAAAATTTAAAAGTTAAAAGCAGCATAAAACTGGTTTTAAAACAGATTGACTGATTTATTTTCATTCTACGATCTTGTGTGAAGATTCTCCATCACTGAGAAAAAAGAAAGGCTGAAATCGTACAGAGTGACACAAGGTTCAGCATTTAAAAATCATTGTTAGTTGTCTCACTGATAATAAAATACTGAAACGGTGACTTCTTGGGTAAACAAGGGATAGAAAACAAAAGTCAAATGAAAAGAAATATGAAAGTATAGACAACAGTAGAAAGGTATGGAAAACAAAAAAAACCCTTTGTAAAAATATTTGGCATAACTTCTTTGAGAGATAAAGCACCTATACAGAGTAAGTGCAGCAAGTTTACTCAATCCATCTAGGAAAGGAAAACTTACAGAGGTTGTTTCCAAACCCCTCTGAGCTCTAGCAATAAAGAATCATGCTGAGATTAAACTAAGTTTCTGTTAGTCAAAAAGCTCATGAACAAACGCATTTATAAAAAATGCCACCTACCACATAAAGCCTATTTACAGAATAGGATAATAATTTTCCTGTCAAGTACATTTAAGATGCATAAAAAGCATCTTACATACTGTAGTGGGATTGCCTGGTCACAGCCTGAACCAGTGAATGAGCATCTGAATGACCGGAGCAGAGGAGCCCAGGTCCACCCGTCCTCTCGCTCTCTCCCTCTCGGTGGTGCTTCTGGCGGTGCTTCCGGGAGCACAGATACGCTCAGAGCCTGCACGGGTTGCCCCCCCCTCCCTGACTCCCTTTTTTCCAGCGCGCCAGTGTTCGAACGAGAGGCGACTGCATTCCTTAGCCTAAACGGTCACCAAGAGGGGTGAGTTCATTCCCCTTATCTCTAATATCTCTTTCTGTAGCGCCTCTACCTCAAATAAAGGCTCTGTCAACGCCTTTGCTCGCTTTACACATACTAAACTGTAACCTAAGAAAGTGTGCTGGAGACATGCTAGTGTATCACATTTGTAAATAAATGAACCGTATGAATGTTAAGACAAGAATGTATTTTTTCCAAGAGGCTATTCTTATAGGAAATATGCATATCTTAATCTCTTAAATAGTTCTAGCCTATATAAATGGAATAACAACCTTGCATTTGACCAACAGACAACGCACTTCTCCCACATAGGGGTTAGAGAATAAATCAGTATTAATGATCTTGTTCATTAGTCAGAAACTAACTAACCTTCTCAATATCTACTGTTGACACAGCATAACAACAAAAACATACAACACTTTGCACTATACTGAAATATAAGGGCACCATTGACATTCATTGATGCTTGCTGAATGATTATGGAGATCAAACAGTGGATGTGTGCACAGTGAGGGGTGGGTGGTATATTCCAGCAGTAGCCTCAGTGACATGGAAGAAAGTCACATTCTGGATGGCCATGCAGATTTGTACAAGCACAGCATGCAGGCTCTTGTTCATTGTTGGCAGAAATTCATAGCTAATAGTGTTGACTATGTGAAAAGTACTGTTTTGTAGTTGAGAATTTGCTCTAATGAACAGTGTTATTGTGCTCTTTGTAGCTGTTGCAGTTTCTATGGAAATAAATAGGAGGCGGTACTTTCAGAGCAAACTACGTATATACATATACTTTTAATTTCTCAAGACAGAATTCAACTGTTATTGTTACTCCATTATTTCCCTCCCTACTGTCACAGTAAAAAAAGTTTTTACCACTGTCATTAACAACTTAATATGATCACTAGAGGTGTATTGCAAAAAAGACAATGGCAAGCTAAAAAAATGTGATATTTATAAACTGAATGTGTTTGATTCAGAAATATGAACAACAAAAATTGTTTTTTTTTAAGTGGAGTTTCTGTTTTTAAGCACCTTTTTATAATTTTCAAATATTTGAATGAATACATCTCTATCCAACTCAATCCAGCTGGCATAGGATCTCACCTGTTTGAGAATTCTGGCTAAAGACCCTTGATCCATTTTGCTAGTGAATGCCTCCTTCCTCAGTCTTGCAGCTACAGTTCCAAGATAGTCAAGTGATGCAACTCTTAAAGCCATTTCTGTTGATTTGTTTCTGAACTGATGAACCTAAGAAAAGCAGAACACAGTTTTGTTTTTTTTTTTAAATACATATATTCATGCAGCTGAGCTTCATAGATTCATAGAATGGTTTGGGTTGGAAGGAGCCTTAATGATCAACTACTTCTAGCCTCCCTGCCATGGGGATCCCCAGATAGGGATCTCCTGGATACAGTCCAGTGGAGGGCTACAAAGA
>VXAB01002552.1:472317-518505 GCA_013399175.1 Odontophorus gujanensis | reverse complement strand
GATTCAGCAGTTCCCCTACAATAGTCAAATGAGTTACATCAATTGATTTTAAAACCTGTGTATGAGCTAGCATCTAACAATGCAGTGCTACAGTAAACAGGGATTGAAAGTCTTCTCAACCACATAAATGAAACAGTAAAATTCAATAAAAATAATCAGCCTTTCCTCTGTTTTTGTAACTCATGCCAGAAAATTCATCCTGTCTCAGCAGAAACCTTGGCATAGATCCCATATAAAATCATAGCATTCAGATTCCCATGCCTACCTCAAACAGTTTTTCTTCATGTTGCAATATTCAGCAGGTCATTGATTTGAGCCGATTTACATTTAAGTTCCCAAGAGCGACTGGTGAACTCTTTCCATTAGTATTTTCACAGAAGACAACTCTTTCAATTTGTGAATTATCCGAACACATTCGAGCTTTACAAATTGGTTTGATGTTCATATTTACAAGAAGAAAAGTCCAAGTATAAATTCCAGTAGCTAACTGCTTAAATAGAAAATGCTACAGAAGAAATTATAGATAACAAGTGCATGTACAAACCACTCAGGATAGGTGGTGGTAATGTGGCAGGAAAATCTTTTCATCTTACTGCCTAACTAAAGCTGAATTGATCCCACACGTAACATTCTAACATAGGCAGCAGACAGCACTAGTGCCAAGCAGTGAAGAGTTTTATCAAGTTTGAGACACTTCCTTGAGCAAGCCAAGAAACTGCTCATGTGAAAAGATCCGCAGCATCCAGAAGCCGCAAATCTCAGCTACAATCCAGAGTTCTAAAAAAAATGGATCATTTACTGCAGTGCTTCAGCCGGTTTTCTACCATACTGTGCCAAACTGAAATGAAAGTCTTGCAAAATTAGGTTCTAGTACCACTTAACTTTGGCAAGTTAAACTAGAAACAGGCATATCAACACTCTACTGATGGGGAGATGCTCTAATCACTCAGGGGCAATCTATTCTGCCTTCGTACACGCTCGGAGTAGCGTCCTTCTGCATGCCCTGTGCATGAATCCACGCACGTCAGAGTCTATGATGCCAGTATAGGATTACATTGTAAGCTACTGATGTCCATCATAAAATTATGCACAAGTACATGAGGAGTAGCAGAAATACTTTCACAACAAAGCAGGTGCAGAAGGGAAGAAACAAAATTAAACCAAACATCCTAAATAACGTACAACTTTTGAACAACAGACACTTTAGAACGAGGTTGTAATGTACTTGCTTTTTTAACTGTACTCCACCCCTTCCATTCACTTATTATATTATACTCTTTGCATAACACGCTTTGCCATCATCTTCCATCTTTTCCACCACGATATCAGGACACCATGGTTACTGTCCCTGAGAACCCACACTCTCCCTTCCTGATAACACTTCTGTTTAAACTTAAAGCATCAGCTAAGAAGAGATCTGACACTTGATACTCCAGTTAGAAGCAAAGACCAATGGTGACATCAGCATTCTATCTCACTGAGTCTCTGTATCCTCTTCTTCACACAGAACTGTGTTATTCCCTCACCTTTCCATTTTTCAAACCCCAATGGCTAAATATTTTCTCCATTAAATAGGACAACTTAGTGCATCTATGACATTAAGCATCTTGAAAGCATCCTGCCTGACCTTCCTGTGCTTCTCCCCACAGCATTCCTAGAAAAAAATCTCCAGTTGCTTGTTAAAAAAAATATGAAATATATATACATACGTATGTACACATAATATATATACATACATATATAATGTAGGTATGTTGAAAAAGCTCCTTTTTTAGATAGTTAATATGAAAAAGAATCTCAGCTTAAGTTATTTTTCCAGGCAGCTTGAAAAAGTTCAAACATCCCCAATACTTCTGTTTCTTTTTTCAATGAAAAAAAAAAAAAAGCATATTTAAAACTAGACTTACAGAAAGCCATACTGATTTGTATTAAATTTGGTTTTCAGGAACAAGGTTAAAACTATAAAGGGATGTTCAGCTCCTTTACAGTTTAGTAAAAATATAAAAGTGTATATGCTAAGTTCCTTCCTCATGTATCATTTAGAAATTGGACAAAAATCACTTTAAGAACAATTATGAGGTAAGGATTTCTTGCATTATTTATTTATTTATTTAGAGTCTATAAAGAAGTGAAAAAGCTCTATAAAATGGCTCAGCATTGGTTCAGCCTACTTCTCCAGGAACTCAGAGAAAATAGTATAATTGTACCACAAGAAAATGACACTTTAATATCGGGTCTGAACACTGAAGCACTCTTTCTTGGATCATTAAAGAGATCTCTTGCTGTAATTCTTTTCTGGAAGGAGGAGAGTAGCAGTGAACTCAAACACAGTTGAGTTTGCTTTTGCTTATATTCAAGAAGCTAACCAGTTAAATTCTTTGGCTTCCTTTTTTTCCCCCTCCCCCAGGGACAGACTCTGATGGGCTTCCAGCACCCCACCACTCCTTCAGTGGAAAAAAAAAAGATAAGCAAATGAGTTAGATGAAGCATTGTATTCAAATTCTAATAAATTCAGCACCAGATGATAGTATTGCATATTAATCATGGTATATGGGGTAGAAGTTCCTGCAGCACAGAATTCACCAAGCATTGAGAAATCAGATGAAACAGTGATGATACCAGCTCAGTTGATCAACTTCAGGATAATTTAACTCACATGAATGATCTTATTAAAGAAAGATGTATAAATGTCTGCAAGATCCAATTTTTCATCATTTCTTTTCCTTTTGTTCACAGTTTGTTCAGATAAAGTGACAAATAAATAGGCCTAGGTAACCTGAATGCCATAATGGCATATTGGTAAAGTGAAGAGCGAAGAATAAATGCACTGCTCTACTATTCTGTTCTATGAATATTCAAGAAGTGTACAATTTTCATTTGCAAGTCATCACAAAAAGAAAATCCTCACACAAAAGACTCAGGGTATACAGTAGTAATTGCACTTTGACTCTACTTAAAACACTTATTGACATAAGAAGAGAAAACCTGTTAGAAGTTTTATTACTTTCGGACATTGTTGATTTTCCCTAATTACTGCATTTAATAATGCAACAACTAGAAGATGCATATTCTTTTATGTGGTGTAGCTCCAAACATTTCTCTAAAAGCTTCATGTGCCCTTTTGCTAGGATATATTTCAAGAATTTCATTTGGATTGCTAGATGTCCAGCACCTACATGTGATAAAATAATATTCAGGAAACTTTTAACAGTGAAGAATAATTTGCTCTCTTCTGCAACTGAAACTTTTACTGGGATAAGACACTGCTCCTGTAGGAGGAAGAAGGGACAGCATCAACTTCAAACACTCAAGGATCATCTCAGGATAACTAACAGACAGGTCTCAACTGATTTAATAAAATAATTAAGCAATATTTATCATACATCTCCCACCTGCCTATCCAACCACTATGCAAGGTGGCTACTGAATCCTCCGCTACAGCAAGCAAGTCTGCTCAATTATCATCCTAATCCTACAGCATACTTGACAGAAGCAACATGGTTATTGTACTCAATGTGTTCTGCAGTTTGCTCTGACTGGTTCTAGAAGAGAGACTTTTTCCAGTGTATCACCTCCCTTCCAGGTCAGTAAATTCTATACAACAGTAAGCCAGTGTAAAGACAAAGGGACCAGCACAAACGAGGAGATGTTACAAAAAGAAAGGAAAATGAATGCTCACCCATGTCCCAGAACCTAGGCTCACAGGAAAAGATCTCTAAGAGGAGGGATCTCCAACAAGAGATCCTTCCTCAGTGGCAGTCAGCCCTTAAACGAGGTCTAAGAGGGGTGAAGCCAGCCTTTACCTGTGCTCCCAGGGATGACCAGCTCTTCTCTCCAGGTGCTCAATCAGTGGTTCAGGCTTTGACTCAGCAGTCCCCACACAGCCAGGTATCTTGAAAGATGGCATGATGTCTGTAACTACACCATCGTGTACTAGTGCAGCATGCTTGAATGGTGCAAATGCAATCAAATCCAGTCGTAGATCACAGAATGTCAGGGATTGGAAGGGACCTTCAAAGACCATCTAGTCCAATCTCCCTGCCAGAGCAGAACCACCTGGATTAGGTCATGCAAGAATGCATCCAATCTTTTTGAGTCAGGTGTCCTCGTTTATTGTAGGAGAGATGGAGTAAATGACCTTTAAAGGTCCTTGTCCCTTCCAACTCAAACAAGTCTATGAATCTATGATATTACCAGTTAGTATATAGTTATGACTAATGCCTGCTCTTTTTCTTACCTATACCCTCTACCAGAAAGCTGGAGAGACATCACTACAGTTTTGCAAAAATAAAATAAGCTGAGAATGAAGCTGATGAATAGTCTGGAGCACAAGTCTTGTGCAGAAAGGCTGAAGAACTAGGATTGTTCAGTCTGGAGAAGAGGAGGCTCAATGGACACCTTACCACTCCCTACAACTATTCAAAAGGAAATTGTAGCAAGGTGCGAGTCAGTCTCTTCCAGGTAACAACAATAAAATGAGAGGTAATGGCCTCAGATTGTGTCAGGTGAGGTTTGGTTTGGATAGTAGGAAAAATGCATCTCAGAAAGAATAGTGAGGCATTCAAACTGGCTACCCAGGGATGTGGTGGAGTCAGCATCCCTGGAGATATTCAATAGAAGGGTAGATAAGGAGACGCAAGTAGACATGGAGGTGATGGGTTGACAGTTAGACTAGATATCTCAGTGGCCTCTTCCAGTCTTAATGATTCCGTGATTTCACAGAGATGAATATATTTAAGTAGAGACAATACCAACTTGAGGGTAGCCTAAGTTTGCCTTATTTCAGCAACAAAAGAGACTATACACAGAAATTGTGTTTAACTTTAAGCAGTTCTACCACCATCAAAACATGATGCTAAATTAGTGGCATATCTTTTTATGAGCATGACAAAGACAGGGAAGTTTCCATATTCATACTCAGTAAGTTCACTGTAAACACTTCACTTTGTTGAAGTGAAGCTCTATAGTGTCCAATTCACATTTTTCAAACAACTACAAGATCCAATAAAACAACATTTATCTAAAATACTGTTCTGCAGCTTAGAGCAATATGTTTAGCTGTACTTAATTCTGCCAGTGGTATTTAGTGCCTTTTTCTTTTAAATGCATCTGAAACTACAGCTGAAAGGATGTATAATAGATTGTACTAGATACTTTCTTTTTATTTTCCACAAGGACAAATTGTAATAACTCAGCTACAGTAAAATACATAGTAGTTAGAGATGTATATTTTTTAATTACTTTCTTGTACTTGGTATTGCACTCTTACGGCCAAGTTTGTTTAGATAAAAATTTTAATGCTGAACTCAGCACACACAGAAAGCTATTAACCATAGGAATAAATATTTGGAAGCTCAGGTTTTTAAAACTGCACTGATGTTATTATTCTACTTAATAGCTTTTTCATTGTAATTTAAAAGGCAGTTTATCTTGCAGTTGAAGTAATAAAACGTAACTGTATACAATAAAAAGCCCTTTTACAAACCACTGATTTAATTATACATAGCGATTGCTGCAATGTAGCCTTATGATTCTATCTTTGCCTTATATTTTATTTGTCAGTATGCCTATATATGTACACAGAGGCGTGTGCATTTTAGTAACTCATTCAGGTTGCAGTGCTGTACTGTGTAGGTTAAATGTCTTCAAAAGCTGAATTTTGAAACTGGTCAAAAAACTCTGTAGTACTGAATTCCTGAACTTCTACTTATTTATGTGAATGTAACAGGTTTACACAGTTAAGAACAGGAGTTATGAATTGAACTTTGCCAGTTGATCTTCCAAACTTCCTTTTCTAAACTTGACGTGACTGTCTGCTGATTGTCAATACTTGGAGAGGTCCATCTGGATATACAAGTTTTCTACTACATTTTACTTTCAGCGTAGGAGACAAACCTAGCGGGTATCTCATGGACAGAGTTGAAGGGGAGGCCATACATACAACCTTCTGATGTCCTAACAGGAGCTGAAAAAAGGATGGAAAAAACTAGGAAAAACCTTTGCATTCGCACATTCAAAAATACAATAATCTCCATTCTAGGAAAGCAACTCACAGCCTACTTAGTCTGAAATAGGTTTACCTAACAGCATGTGGGAACACTGACAGCATCCTTTTGCTCTTGTTGCTTTTGATCACTGCTTTCCATCCACCAAGCCTTGTTAGCATCTTTTCTCTCCTACCATCTGTTTTAAATCACTGCCAGTACCCTGGCCCAGTTTCAATGACTTACAACTAAGAAGGAGAGGTATCCTTGTGAATTCCTCTGTGCTAGCACAAATAAGATGAATTTTATAGCATATTTTTCATCCAATACTTAATGAGCACAAGTGCTAACTGAATCCTCTGCAATTTCTGTGACTAAATCTATGAGACATTCAAGGCTTGAGTCCTCCTTGGTGTCAAGGAAAGAAGAAAGCATCCAAGAATGCTGAAGAAGGAAGCAAGCTTCGCATCCAACATTTCTTTTCTACATAGCAAAGTTTGTATCACAAAACATAGCAATCTCCAGAATGAGACAATTAACTGTGCCAAATCCTAAATCATCAGCACTGTGTAGAAGTGAATTGAAAGGCTGCCCTCTCAAACCTACAGAACTGATTACCTACAAAGCCGAGGCATGTGTTCAGCTAGAGAAGCAGCCCAACATGGCCACTCCCAGTCCTCACCTCCCCTAGAATCCCCACTCACTGGTGGAGGCTGTAGAGCTGCTTATCCCACCACTGCATTCCCTGCAGCACTCACATCACAGCACTTCGTGGCATGCACAGATCCACAACGATCTCTCCTCTCTCCCCCACAAAAATTAAAAGTCAAAATCAGCACACAAAAAAAACAAACATTTCACTACTTACTTTGTCAGTGTTCTATGGGTTGGTTAGCCCAGTTCAGTGATGAATGGGGGGAACACATGGACCCATGCCTCAGGAAAGGGGAAGGGGGAAAGGGAAAAGGGAGATGGGCCTAAAAACAAAACAGCGGCAATGACCTGAGGAGGAAAGCTAATTTGCTAAATAAGATATTGGAATGCAAGACAACAATACAATACAATGGGAATTAAAGCTAATAAATCAAATGAAATGAGAGAGAGAGTGTCTGAAAACTGAAGGTCCTGTGTTAATGGTGAGACGGCTAGGGAGCACCCACTGCTGGGATGATTCGCAAGGGAAAAGATGGATCTCATGACACGTGAACAGTTTTATCTTTCCCTCTGAGTGGAAAATGGAAAAATGCAAAGCAATGCAAAGTCCTCAGGTATATACCCAGAACTGTCAACAAACCACAGAAGTGGAGCATTAGCTCTTTAACTCCCAGTGCCCTACATGATGTTATGATGTGGAGTATCAATAATAAAAATCACAAAACCATGACAATCGTGCAGCTTTACAGTTATAACTGCAAATGTGTCATCAATACTGAGAGGTAGAAACATCTTACAAAAGTTTGGTCAAGGAACAGATTTTATAGTGATACATGAAAATACACCTTTCTGTTGCAATAAGTTCCTTCATATTTTGGGATGGTTATCATGAAGGGACAGAGCGTGGGTATAGCCTAGACATATTTAAAGTCCTTAAAAACTAGGGAGACACTAAAAATGGCTTCTGATTCCTCTCAGCTGTTCTATAAGGTGAATCCCTCTAGAAGTTCTTAATGTGCAAAACAAATAGTTTGGGGAAAGCACTGCTAAGTTTAACTGCAAATGAAACAATATGTACTACCTTGAAAACTGTTGAGTTCATTTCAGAAATGTCAAAACTCGAGAACTACTGATGAATGTCACACAGGTCTCAGATCCAGCAGAATTACATTTCCATTTATATCTTTCCTTACTTGGCTGTCAAGAGTATATTTAATATTAAATAAGAACTTATATTTGATGAATCTGTGCAGCATTCATACTTAAATGATAAAATCATTGAGTGTTAATGTGGGTAAAAAGAATAAAATTAATTGTCAGTAGTTAAGATTATGTTTAAACATTAACACAGTTTATTCCCCTTTGACACTAGCTAACCAGATGTGTGCAACAGTAGCCTCAGTTATGCATAGATTAAATACAAGGAGTCTGGATGAAACCCTTTGTAGAGAGACAAGAAGGCAGGAAAGGGGAAGCACTAGTATTGACCTTGAATTACCTTTAGCTCACATTTTCTTGTCAGAACAGTAATTTATATTGCAAACTAAAGAATATTGAAATATCCAAGATTTGACAGCAGGCAACTTCCTCATACTGAGCGAGAAAAGTCTTTTAAACTGTTAAGAGTACTTTCAGACAACCTAAAGTGCAGTCAATAATTTTCTGTCATTGCATTTCAACTCCTAAAATATTCTGAATTAAGCTTTTCACATCTACCAAACCAATATCCCAGCACAGTTCTCTGCTCTATTTTATGAACAAAGAACTTTCTTATACAGATGAACGGCACAATTCAGCACATAATCTAAGTCATTACTGAAGGCTAAACCACTCAGTTTAGTATTACTATCTGCATTAATGTTCTTGGAATAGGACTGTTCATTTGCGTTCTTTATCTACACTTTATTTTTTATTTAAGGAAAGAGTTATCTGTTCTGTCACAAAGTAAAGCTGAAGTGAAAAACAACAAATAACTGCTCAGAGAACAGAAGAGTGTGTTCAAGTTGTGATAAAACTGTAACATGAACACATGCACATACAGCCACAGCCCTCTGTTATCATCTGGCCTCTCCCTTTTGAATACATCATCTACAAGTGAGCAAATAGCCAGGAGACTGTTCCATATCTGTCTCTACATAGTATAAAATATTTACACGAAACACAGGACTATCAGTATATGCAGTACCTCTATGTACCTATGAAAACACACAGCACCATGTTCTCTGAACAGTTGATTAAAACAATCAGTACTTGCATGTTCAATGAATGGAATTCCTGTGCCAGTATCTCATTAGTCTGTAAAATGTGTTTGAAAGGATAAGTACTTCATATTTTAAAAGTCAGCTAGGGTTTCATGCATCTTCATAATGGTGTTACATAGTGCTCTGAAACCTAAAAAGCTGAATGACAGAATGCCAGCATTTCAGAAACTCGAAGACTGATGGTCTGTAAATCACTGACTTAGACTGCTGTGGCCTTGCTTTCTTAAAACAGTCACACAGTTTTATTTTCCTTGGCTTTTGAGTTTTTAAACTGCAATCTTGCAGAATAGTATTCTTGCTAAGTGGACAGCACTCCACCTCCAGTTTCCCATCTCAGTGCATTACATCAGCAGGGTTTTCTTACAATCCTATTCACTTCTTGCCACCTTTCAGTTACTGTATTTTGCATTTCCCCAAACATCTAATTTTGTTTTCATTAGAGATCTTACTTTTGCCAACATTTGCATCCAGAAAATCTGTTCCGTAAACAATCCTTTTGTTTGGCTGTCTAAAAATTTCACAACTTTAGACAGGTAAAGCCAGATCAGCACCAGAATATTACAAGAACTCCACAGTTCTCAGCAGAAATTCTGTGTTTGGAGAGCTCTAAACTGGAAGGAATATCCATTTTGATCTATGAGCTGAACATTTGACATCTGCAGATGTACTACAAAAGATGTTATTACACTGTATTTAGGCAGGTAAGGGTGAAATGGGATTGTTAGGTGTGCATTACACAACTGATTTTTCATTTTTAATTTTAAAAGACTTAAAGCCCTTTGTTCATACAAGTAGACGCATCTATTTTACACCACTACTCCTCAAGAGGCAAGAAAATAGTTTCAAAAAAGCTTTCTGTTACCTGTTAAGTCATTAAAATATTACTAAAAATGCCTCGAATCTATGGCATCATAACAGAAACAGGAGCTGCTATGTTTGAAAACATTCTGGAAGTTTCTGAGGTCTGAGTGGATGGACTACAAAAACAACAAACAGGGACCATTCTATTTGCAAATGCTTTCCACTCTGGAATTTTAGATTCATTTGATAGTGGTGTACTCTAAGCTTTATGGAAGTCTTTGGAAGCACTAAACTATCACTGCTAATCGCCTTTTTTCCCTGCAATACCTTAGAAGTTACAGAATATGTAGACACTGGGTTATTAAGAATAATTACCTGGCTCCTCCAATGTTTACAGCAGTCTTAAAAGGTGATTCAGATGTAATATCAGTAGAAATCAATTTAAGGACATATAATGCTGATGACTTGTACTGAAAAGAGCAAATGTACTAGGATATTTTTTATTTGGCATGAGATTTAATAGAGTAGAAATTAGTTAATAATGAATACTTTATGCTTTCTAACTGTATTGTTTCCAATAACCTCCACATTCAATTTATCATAACTGCGTTTTCAAGTATAACCACAACTCTCACCATAAAACATTAAGAGTACAGAAGATTTTATTAAATCACTTAATACACCTCTTCCACCCCATTGAAGTAGTTAAATGAAAGCTTACCCTCACTGTTCCATAGGCAGCAAGTTTCAAAGATCAGCAGATAAAACTACAAAAACTAACTGATGCAAGAGTAATACTTTGAATAAAGAAAAGCATTTTTGAGAATCCTGCAGTACACTGTGAACTATGTACATTGTTTCCTTCTCAGAGAAAAATAATGATTTCAACAACACACTAATACAAAAGGTATGTTTGCTTAATACGATAACCACCGATCTTCATTAAGAGATGGTCATAAATAGTTCATGAGCCTTTTCAAATAGGTATTCTAAGAAGATTCCAGAAAGTAATTAACTGGAATCAGCCTAGAGCCGAGAGAATTACATGTCACAGTGCACCACAACAGCATACACATCAAGAAAATTGCTTTTACGCTTCCTCTCTCCTACAAAACCTGAGCTGTTATCTGATGTTTAAAATTAAAATAATAATGAAAAGAAATAAAAATGAAAAAAGGTCATTCAGAAGACAACACATAAGACAGAAATGAGAAAGGCACTGTCTGGAACTTCATCATTCAGAAGACTCATGGTGCATCAGCACAGGAAAATGTATTCAGAAAATCTGTATCTAAAAGTCATGCAGGTGTTCAACATTTGACTTTTAGATTCACATTATTACTGCTATAATTTCAAGAGATGAATGAATACACATGCTCTCATGTTTCACGTAATGAGTGGAAAAAAAATGTTTTCAAGTTGTAATAAGAAACATTTGCTAATTGAGTCCAGGGGAAAAGAAAGCGCTTACAATTGTACTTGCATTTCTGAAGATTAAATATATAACATATAAAGCCACCTAAACTCAAGATGAAATAATCTGGGTCATCTATTTAAAGATGATAATACCACTCAGTCCACTGAACTAACTGTAAGACAAACTGAACCAAACTGGTAGCACATCACTTGGATCTAAATTGTTCCATCGTTCCGATTCACAGCAGGCTGTATTTTCTGTCATAATTACTGATGTCAGTGAAAAAATAGAAAAGCAAATCTCTATGGAAAAATGTAATTTAGAAAACTGTACTACACTACCAGTTCACACAATTTGAGTTCTATTTAAATCATACAGTTTTAATACAAACAGCATGATAAATTAGAGAGCTAGCTTATTGCATCTATTAGATGCTGTAAAGGCAAAGGGACCAGCACAAACAAAGAGATGTTACAAAAGGATGGAAAAGAATGCTCGCCTATCTCCAAGGATCTAGGCTCACAGGGAAAGTACTCCAAGAGGAGGAATCTCCAACAAGAGGTCCTTCCTCAGTGGAGGTCAGCCCTTAAGTGATGTCTAAGAGGGATGGAGCCAGTTGCACAGGTGAACTGCCTTCACCTGTGCTCCCAGGGCTGAGCAGGTCTTTTCTACAGGTGCTCAGCCAGTGGTTCAGGCTGTGACTCAGTAACAGTGCAATCCAAAGAATGAGTCCCTAGTACACAGCCCAGATATATGTGCAGATGTTCAGGTTACCATCACCAGGTTCTTTAGTTAGAACCATTCATATGGCTCGCAGTCCTATGCATTGGCTACTCTGACCATCCCCCTCTTCAAACCAGACTGTTTCAGTGGAGGGATGGTATGCCACTGCTCTCCACTTGCTTGTGTTATCCTTGCTGAACCCATGCATATACCAGACATCTGGAACAGGATATTTTCCTTCCTGAATGGAACTCTTCTCTGGATGAGCAGTCATTGTCTCTTCTGGCACATTGCTGTGATTCTGTTTTATATGTAATGCAAGTCTAGGACACAACGGTAGGTTTTTATTTCCCTACTCAATGTGTCATTAGGGAGGCAAAATTGGTTGTTTAACTCAGCAGACATTCAATAGTTACAGAAGTTCTTACCAGCAACAACTACAGAAAACTATTTCATAAACCATCTTCAGTATTGAAATTAACAAAAATTATGCAAATCTAATATTTATTCCAGAATTATTCCATGACACTCAAAAGTCTCAAGTACTTGCATGAAGACAGTTCTTCATAGTAAGAACTATCTACTCACTACTTTTCACCTTTAGCTTCTACGTTTCAAGTTATGTAGACTGCTCCAAAAGTAATGCCTTCTTTTCACGTCCATGGAAGCCACATACAAGGAACACAATAACACTAATAGAGCAAATTCTCAGCTACAAAGCACTATTTTTAACATAGTTGTCACCACCATTAGCTATGAATTTCACCAGCAATGAACTAGAGCCCACACTTCATGCTCATGAAAATCTGCATCAGCAGTTTCAGAGCTGCTACGATAGTTTCATTATTAAAATACATCACCCACTGTCTTATTTTGCTCACATTCACTGTTTGGTTTTCATAAACATTCAGTAAGCACTGATGGGTGTCATTGAACGCAATTTCTTCTGCATGGAGGAATTCAGTTTCATACCTTTACTTCATATGCAGTTCCACATCAGACATCATTTTGTCAGTCTGCCCCTCTCCTGCCATCTGTCACATGGCAACAAAATGTAACTGCATACTGGCAGGAAGGTTCAACCTCTACTTCCACACCACCAACATTGACCTCTAGCATTGTGAGCCAACATAATAGAATTGGAGGCAGTATTTTCAGATCAGTCCTCACACAGTCATTCAGGTAACAGTCAATATCTTATCAGCTGCATTTAGCCTAGGCCTAAAAGGAAAGACTCCCACTTTTCTTAATCAAAGACAGGACCAGAAGGAAACCAGCCCTAAGATTAAATAAATTGCACCCGGGTAGTAATTTTTCAAAAGCACAACCTACACAATACAGATGACAGGGATTTAAACAGAGTTCAGAAGAAATGCTAAGAAACATTTTTCTTAACTGAAAAAAGGAGCAAATCCTCACAAGTGAATTAATGAAAACGTATTTTTAGATGACAATATTATTTAACAAAATAGGAGTCTGAAAAGCTTATTTATTGGATTCCTGGGGCACACAGAGTACTTAGAGCACTCCCAGTTTGAACAAAAGTATGCTGACATTCTGAAATAGCCAACCTTCACATTAATACAAAGAAATGATTATAATATCCTCTTCGATTTAAAAATCAATTAATTTCTCCCATGGAAAACACCACTTTGGTCACTGGTGGCACTCACCTGTTGTACATAGTTGTCCCTCTAGCTTCCCTGAAGAATACTCAGAAGCAAAGGCAGGTCACAAAACAGAGTTTAGGGACAAGATAAATTACATATAAAGTAGAATCGCTTAACAGCTGAGGCAAAAAAAACACTCCCAGAGATAATTCACTCCAAGCCTCCTGCTCAGAGATGGTGTGGCCACAGCAGGTTACTCAGGGCTGCATCCAGTCAGGCTCTGCATCTCTTCATGATATGAAGGGGACTCCACAGCCTCCCTGGGAAGTACCATTCAGCCTGAATACACCTTTTGTTTTTCACTTCAAAAACTAAAATATTTCAGGCTCCACAAATCTCTTTTCTTCCAAGTAGAATACTTCTAAAGAAACAGTATATCAAAATAAAACTCAAAACTTGAATTGTCACTTAAAATATTCAAATATTCGATTGGCAAAACTTGATGGCAACACCTTCTCAGTTCTTAATAGAAAGTACAGTATTTGTCAGTGTGTCTATCCCAAAGGATAAGTTTTGGACTACCTTATTATTGAAAATAATAATAAAAAAATAGATAATTGTGCTTTCAGAAACAAAGAAATCAGACTTTTCATTCATAATTGGAAACTTCAATATATTTCATATTTCACTCTTTCACTCCCCACTTTTTTGGCTGATGTATTTTTTCACCTTATCAAATTACAACTTATTTCTTTTTAAAATCATTTACTTAAAAAGACAAAAAATTGCACAGTTCCTAACTATAGAATTTGTACTCCTTGCTGTTATTTTGTAAGGCTTACTGAGAAATATCTCACAGCACAGATTAAATGTTTTTTCATTTGAAATTTTCAATTGCTTCTCATTCCTCTTGAAGCACATACATATCTCCTTTTAACCACTACAAATCTTAGTCATTGCATGTTTTCATCCAATGTCTTACCAAAAATATTGTTATTAAATACCACTGGAGTTGGTTGAAACCTATTCTTTTTGGATTACTTTTGTTAAACAATATTTTGCTCTCAGTTAAGAACTCTGAAAGTTCTGATGTGCAACGTTGCTGATAAAGATTTTCCTTTCTAATCTCAAGAAGTACATAAACGTATTCCTCATTCAGGATGAAAAATAAAAGGCAAATAGTATAGACTATATTTAAGCGGAGAGCCACATTCATGTCTTCTGCTACAGAACTGGAGCTCATTTCAGCATTTTAGATGGCTTACCTTTATATTAAAGAAAGAGAAAATAAAAACAGATTAGATGATTGAAAATGAGCTGCTTCAAAATTATGAAGTTTAGCACCTTTTTTAATTTCTACTTCATCAGAAGTTTACCATCAGTTACAGCTCCACTAGTAATTAAAAAATTGCATTTCCGGCAGCAGCGTTGATCTTAATCCAGAAACACAGCATGTCCTGACACAATAAAATTGCCTGTGCTTTAGGAAAACCACACGTGGGTAACCTAAGGACTTTTAAGTCTCCAGTTAATAAGCAGTACAAAGCAGCAGCATATATAGTGTACAAAGTGTTATGTTACCTTTTCTTCATACTCATGTTGCCTGTTAGTACAAGGTATTACAGCAAGCAGTGTTTTACCCATGAGACAAACAAAAGTGTTGAGACTTGACAATGAGCTCTCTCACAGTGTCATGTTTGCATAAAAACTGTCTCTGCGATGCAAACGTCACTGTTAGATATTTAGGCTTTAATTGCAGTACCATCAACTTCCCTTTTATTCTGACGGATTTACTATTGCCTCCATGGAAATGATCTAATCCATGCAAGTAGCAGGTGGAACAGCATTCTGATGCAGGAGAAAAGACAGACATTTTAGTTAAATAATTTCCTTACACTTTTGATAAAACATGTAAAGTGTTTTAACAACATAAAGCAGCATATGGCACTGAACAAGCAGAAATTATTTATTCATGCAAAATGTAAGCCATATGTTATGATTATGAAGGTTATGATAGGTTTTCATGTTATTATTTATGAAAACACTTCCTCCTCTTGCTTTCCTCTCACATTTCCTATGAGATAATGAAGTTAACTTTCACTGAAGGCAGAGGTAATTGTTCCTTTTATTTCAGTGTAGTCAAAACCCAAAATGAATTATGTTATGAAGTAATTTTCTTTATTTCAAAATATCATTTCACATTTGAGAAGGTGGTGCAGGGAATAACTGCCTAGTTAGAATGATGAATAAGAAAGGCACAACTTTTTGGTCATACTGACTTTCAGTGAGAAGTGCTGAAGAACTCACAGCAACTTCACTGCAACAGGGCAGGAACTGCTGTTCCCAAAGGAAAGGGCAAGGTTTATCAGCTCTACCTTGCCTCTACTGCTGAGAGATAACGAGCAAGTCTCCCGGCTCCTTCCAGCATAGGAGTCATTTTTCTTCCAGCACTTCAGAAACAGAAGATCATTCCATCCTTTGTAGTCATTTCAGAAAAAAACTCTGGTTCTTTAATTTATTGCAAGTATCAAGTATACGTAATTAGATACTGATTTTTTGAGTAGAAATAAGAGTAGCTTTCCTAAACTTCTACATATAATAATTGGAAAAGTAAAAGTAATTTGAATATTATATGAAAGTATCGCTCATGGTAAATATTTTTAGTTTACAAAAGGAAATAAAGTATTTCCCAGTATTCTTAAGAAGATAAAAAGACTAAGCACAAATAAAACCCACTTTTTATTTAAAAAAACATCTTTGTGCCGATGTATATCGATAAAGAAACATTATGCATTAATTAGTCTCAATTAGATTTCACATAGTCATCTGAAACACCGGAATTAAACTGAGTTCATAAAATTTGAAATTATACCAGAAAGCCAACCACATTTGATTGTTCAGAAATATAAAAAAGAGTAGGTAATACTTGGGAAGAGCATATGCATACATTTTAACACTATTTGAACATTTAAAGCTAATACATATAAAATATTCTAAACCGTGCTATAGATTTCATTCTAGGCACACACAGAGAAGATTCCTCACTCTGCTGAATCTTCTTTCTTTAAGACGAGGATTATAGAAAAGTATTTTAGAATACTTGAAAAGACATATTTTTGAATGTTTTGTTATATCAAAGATGAGAAACTAGAAGGTTGAGCATCACTTCTACTACTCTATTTTGAAAAACACCACCACGTGAGTCAGACTACTCAAAGCTATCAATCAGGGTACGTCTGGAATGATTACTTAATCCAATAAATCCTTTTTCAGTGAATGCATTTGAAAAGAAATAATACTGGTGGTTAATCTCAGTAAACACAAAGGCAGTACAGATCAAGCTTTACTGTTAACAAAACTATTCAGGGTCAAGAACAACACTATGATGAAGACTAAGTTCTCATATCATGTTTTTTCAAGAGATGCATCAGGTTCCTCCTAATATGCTGCACTATGAAATACTTTTTTAGATTTAACTGTCTTTATGAAAAGTAGTGTAAATGAGGAACAGCATTACCTATTTCATGCTTGGCAACTGGCAAACATCTGTTTTCTGAAGAGATAAACATCAAATAAGTTCCATTTTGTTGTCAAGTATAAGCTACACACTGTTTCCAATGAAAGGCCAAAATCCATATTGCTTGGTTTGCAAGGTATACTGGAAATATCCTTTCAGGCAGGAGTTATTTGAACCTTTATAGATTTCCAGTACAGATCTAAATATTGCTTCAATACCTGAAGAAATCTATAATCAAGTTTGTGATAAAACTAAGATAAATTTAGCAAGTTTCAGGAAGAAAAAATTATTTGAACCAGATTTTTATAGCACTAACTGTAGAAATTAAAATTCTAACTAAGAATCAGAAGGTGTTCATTATCTTGAACACATTGATCGTTCATAACAAAATAGAATTCGAGTTGTTACTTTCTAAAAGTGAACTAATAACATGAGGTGAGAAACACTTCTGTGATTTTCATAACTCATCAGTAATGAGAATAAAAGCCAAAATTAGAAAGTCCCTCCATTATGCTGTACTATGGAGAAGGATGTAGTCAGAGTGTCATCTACGCACAAATTCTATTCAAGAACCACAGGTTAGTAACAATCTTCATGCTGCTGCAGCTGACATCAAATGAACATGCGCACAGACTGGTACCCTTAAGTCTTGCTGCACTGAAGGGTTTATGGTAAAAGAGGATTTCTCATTTTAGAGGCTCCTGAACAGTACAACATTTAAAAACATCTTTCCCACTTCATGAAAAATAGGTATATAACAGGCATCCACTGCATTACCTATTACCACTGGTCTGCTGCCTTTGATGAAGTACTCACTAGAACACAAATTAATGACCATAACAGAATCAACCAAGATCAGAAGGCTTCTCTGGAAATAGCCTTCTACAACTCTCTGCTTACAGACACATGAACAGATGAGAAAAATGAAAACATGCTCAAAAACTGTTCTTGTTTTGTTTTTAAGGACAGTTTTCTGTTGATAAAAGTTAGATGGCAATTTCTAGCAGAAACTAAGTCAGATGCACCACCAAAAGAATTATCAAAGTTAGTAGATAACTGGATTTTAAAACTCCCCAGAACATTTTCAGAAAACCTTTCACTCGAACTACATTTCATGACTGAATGTAAAGTAGGTACTTTGCCTTTTCACTGAGTTAAAAAAAAAACAGAAATATGAAAAGCCCTCATTTCCAGTTTCCTTTAATTCATACTGTACTTGTACCCAATTTCTAGTTGTCAACAACTTGCAAGGAAAACATGCACCTTTTTTCTGCCACACATCTTAGTTACCTCCCTGAAAGCAGATGAAAGGGAAAACAGATGATTTTTGATTTACCTCCACTGCTGACATGAACAGCAAAAGAGGAAGAATCTGGGACAGGCATGCAGTTTTATCTTTCTCTCTGAGCAGAAAACGGAAAAATGCAAAGCAACGCGAAGTCCTCTGGGATATGTAGTTCTTCTCTTCTGAGACAGGTATACCCAGAACTCTCGATGATCCACGGAGCTGGAGCATTAACTCTTTAACTATTAATGCACTACATGATGTTATGATGTGGAATATCAATAACAAAATCATGAAACCATGGTAGGTGTACCAGAATCATAAAATGATTCAAAGACATACTTTAAAGAAAATGCATGGAACAGCTGGAACTTACTACCACAATATTCCTTCCTCATTGCTACAACTCTAATGAAAACTCTTTGAAAGAAAAAAAACCTACTTTGGTGCTTTTTTGACACATTTCAGTGTAGAAACATACACTCTTGCTTCCTCCACCCTCAAAAATAAATAAGTAAATAAAGGAAATTATCGCATGGCAAGAATTCAAGGTTTCAGCACTAAATTAACTGCAACCAACTAAGAAGCTGTACTTAGCTCCTAGTAAAAATAAATAAATAAATAAAATTACCTGAAGTGAAATTGTAATGATAAGACTAAGACAAGAGACTTACTTTCATTTTAAATCAAATTCTCACCCTAACCTGATATTAATGACCCAAACTCTTTATATTGTTCCCATTGGCAGAAATTACATACTTGAAGCATCTGCAGATGTTTCTAGATCAGATTTTAAGAGAGGAACTCACACCTTTACAATGCATAGGCAAATAAAATGTTCAGAAACACCCTCACTTAAAGCTTTCTAAGCATGAACCATTCACCATTGTCCCTAATATCCTTATTTTCAAAACAAATGTTCTTAAGTTCCTTTTTTCAGAAGAATTTATCTTCTAGAAAGAACCACAGAAGGGGAGGTTGATTTGTCTTCTGCAATAGTACATCTCTGAGCTCTCACAATCACAATTCTCACTGAAGCCTCTTTCAGAAGAGAACAAGAAATTTAAGCAGAACTGGCACAGGTGGAAGAAGTCTGTCACATCTCATCACCAGTTCCTAGAAGCAAGTTAAGAAAGACCAGTTTCTGCATACTTCAGGATCTTAAGAATGCATTATCTTATCTTCCATGAACTGATCTTACCCCAAGTTACAACAAGATCCTGTTATGGGTAAAAAAGGGAAAAATCTGCCTTTCAAAACTAGAAACATCTCTGCAGTCTGTTTATTAATCAGCATAACGAAGACCTAGAAAGGATATGCTTGTTTACACTGGTGATGTGCTGCTTTCATTTTCTGCTGGGACCCCCTTGACTTTCTTTCTATATACTCTCTCATCCTACCCTTCCTCTCGGTCTGTGTCTCTTACAGGGACTGCCTGAGGCAGTCAGCCCTTCCCCCAGTGGCACTCCGAGAGCTGAAGCTCAACCATGCTGGAGGGTGGACACTTGGCCACAGGGCTCCTGTGAAATCCAGCTCAGCCCTGCTCACGCCAAGAGCAGCCTAGCTGCACCTTGGGCCTGGTACAACCTCCATGCTGCAGTGGCAAAACTCCTCTCTATTTACTGGGCAACATCACATTATTTTTGAAGCTTTTTGAAGTAAGAACGATCAGCCAAGTGAGAATTATGGCCTGCTACAATTAAAATTACTAAGACCTTTAAGACAGGCTGAAAAAGATGTGTTAAAGGCATTTCAGCACCAATAATAAGCACTGGTACTCTAGACCATAGACTAGGTCCTGCAGTAGAAAATCTGTATAGAGAAAATTCATTTTTCATTAGTCATTTCATATAAAAACATTTAAAGCTGTGATGTGCACAGGTTTGAATAAAACAGCAAGCATCACCTGTTATTCATGTTGCATATTTATGCTTTCAAACAGCTCTCCCACAATTCTAGTTCATGAAGAGAACTAAAGGAAACAATTTCCTCTCCCACGTGGATCTGATTTACTAGCAGGAATTCTGAATAGCCTAATCAAGGGTAGTCACATGTACATATGTGAATGACAGCCTCACTGAGGCTAATTACAGGTACCATGAATCATAAAATCACCAAGGTTGGAAAAGGCCTCCAAGATCATCCAGCCCAACTGTCCACACATCACCAATATTTCCCACTAAACCATGTTCCTCACTACTTCACCTAAACACTTCCAAGGATGATGACTCCACCACCTCCCTGGGCTGCCTGTTCCAGTGCCTCACCACTCTCTCAGTTGGGACATCCAACCTAAACCTCCCTCGTGTAATTGAGGCCATTCCCTCTAATTCTATTATTAGTTATCTGGGAGAAGAGTTCCCTCACCTCAACACAACCTCTCTTCAGGCAGTTTTAGAGGGCAATAAGGTCCCCCATAAGCCTCCTTTTCTCCAGACTAACTCCCAGTTCTCTCAGCTGCTCCTCATAAGGCCTGTGCTCCAGACCCTGCATGAAAGTGTATACATATCAGGTTACATGCATACATACATACACACACACAATAAACCTCAATTAGGCTACATACACATGTGTATATAGGAACATAAGGAAATATCAACGTATATTTTTGGCCCTTACCATCAAAATCACCACAAAGGATAAAGGAGAAGTACACAGCCATTGGGCACTATCTACAAAAACTGTTTATCTCAGTAGATTTTGAGGCAGGAAAAGAGATCTTTCAGACTGAAGATAACTGTTCTGAGCCAAATGCTTTCAAAACAACAGTCAGTGCTCAGCCCTAAGAAGTTACCTGGATTAAAGCTAACTTGAAATTCATTGTTAAAAACTGATTCACTTAAGTTTAGTAAAGTTAAATATATTGCTTTACCTCTTCTCTCATGTTATCAGCAAATCAGGAAATAGCCTGACATCAAATATTCAGGAGTAGTTAAACTGAACTTGCTCATAGTCTCTAAACTTCTTTTTAGCATCACCACATCAGATTTCTGCTGGTGGTTTTTGCATTTTTACAAATTTCTGAATTTAAGTTTATTGAATCTAACAAGAGATCCTGTTTTGATGAAAACTCCATAACTCAAGGCAGGTATATAGAATCCATTAGCAAATATAGGAAAAAGAAGATGAGAAGATACTGTACAATCCACTACCATATCATAGCCAGATGACATCTACACACATATTATTGTTCAAATTTATTGGTTTCTTGTGTTCTTAATCTAGAAATTACACACCACTGCCCCTCTGATGAGTTTAGGAATTAAAACAACTTGTACTCTGATACACACTTCAGAAATAATTTACATTTACTATTACTTAAAAGAAATCAAGTAAATGAGTTTTTATAAAGACTTTTTCTCTTTACAGGATCTTGCAGGATTGAAAGACTTTGATTTAGGCCTACACTGCTTCACTTTACTATCAAGAAATCTTCAAAAAAAATGGAAATAAGCTTAGATTAAGTTACAACAAAGAAAACACAGTATTTCATAAGTTTTGTCATGTTTGTAATTGTGTAACTTTTGTGCAGTATGAAGACTCTCATTCCAAGTACTAATTGTTCCAGGTTGAAACTTATCATGTAAGGCTGGCGGTCTAAATAGATCTTTAGTGTTCATAAATAACAAACCATCTCCTTTCACTGCAGAAACTGGAAGTGCTCAAATGCATGTGTACTTTACCAAGCTGCAGAAAGATATGACCACTTCAGCTATTAAATGTTCTTAAATCAGCATCCTTGTCTTTCTGACAACATTGATAAACCGCTGCTGGTTTCATGCTTTTGGGCCCGTGGGCATTATTACCAGTTGTACTGGACTATTTCATGAGTCAAAGTACTACCAGAGAATCAAAATTCTCCCCCTCTACCCAAGTACAATCACGCTTCTCAAATGAAGGAGAATGCAGTCCTATTTTAGAGCTTGGATTAAACAGAGTTTCATTTGTCTGACAAAACAGATTATTAAATATTGCTTCACTTGCTTGACACCCATGCTTCATCTTTTTCAGTTAGTACTTCTTGTTGCTGTTTTATATATAGGCACAAAAGTAATGCCTACTAGATATATAGCGTATATATACATATATCAACCAGTGCTTGAGATAAGCAAGTTCTACCTGTCATCACATCTCAGTGAGATGTAACAGATCATCAATAAAATACAGTCTGCCTATTCCTAAAGGATTAAATAGAAGGAAAACGCATCGCTCAGGAGTAAGTAAACTGACAGAAATAGTCTGTTTTATTGGTCTATTTTTTTATTATTTTTACAGCAATACACTAATATTTCATTAGTTAAACACAACTTAATGAGTAACCAGCTTATTTCTGCATTTGGAAGACTGCTTTCACCAAAAGAGGAGGAAACACTTTTCCTTGTTTCCACAAATTAAAAAAAATTAGAGAAGTCCTACCTATTTTTTCTTCTCAAAATGAGCCTACAGCAAGAGTCCTTACCTTTTTTAAAAGGGCAACAAAGACAAGAAACCAAGAATAAGGTATGATTTGAAAGTAACAGCTGTAGTTTGAATGCATCATGCTTATGTCATCAGGAGTATAATGGATACAGTAAATATAATTAGACAGTGTTCAGTAATTGTGCCATGCAGTTACTGACTAAGTGTGTTGTCTTATAAAATGAAGGTTCCCAAATGGTGACTTAAAGAACTACAAGGGGTTTAGAACCCTTATTTGAAGTAAGTTAGTTTGTACTTCATGGTGACAAGACTGGAGATTAAGGTTATGAACAAAACATTTGATCTTCGTGTGACCTTTTATTTCAGTATTCATACAGTTAGTAAAAAAGACTTCCAAAGACAGTTTCTTATCTATTGTTTTCCTGCACGAGAAATTTGTTTTACAAATACGATTTTCACCGCACATTTCTTTGTCTATCTATAGAAATTATAATAGCTTTCAAATTAGAGGCAAAACACCCTCTTCTGTTGTCAACATACTTAATTATTTTAATTGTTTCTGTTATTTCTTAGTCATATTGATCAAAACATTCAGACTTCAGTCCTATAAACTGCTAAAGATGTTTGAAGCCCATTTGACTTGAATTATTAACCTGAGTATAAATGCATTCATCCACATTTACACAATACAAGTCTCCACACCCTGATTATTTCCAGCACAATTATTAGCTTCAAGAGAATTCAGGATGTTAGGAATTTTTATATTCAATTTTAAGGTAGTAACTACTCTCATAGTACCAAACACTGTTTATAAGTCTAGAGAGTTGGAAAGTTTTTTTTTTTTCCAAGACACAGATATTATAGTTAATAAACTTAGTAATAGAAAACCTTTAAGATGCTTCAGAAATACTACTTTGACATTTTAAGCCTAACAAAAGAAGACCTCCATAGAAGAATTGTAACCAATTGCTTTTAAAAGCCCTGTCATTTATAGACAATCAACTCTTTCTCTCTGCTGGAAAGTAAAACACACAACTTGGGAGCAGATGGAAAAGCGCTAACACATTTCAATCACTTGTGCTATAAAATTTTTCAGAAAAGGATGACCAAGAAATCCTCACTTCTGAGGTGGTGGAAGGAGTAGGGAGAATCCAACAGCTACTACTTCCACTTATTTCAAATTAGCTTACTTTGATTCTTAAGCAAAAACTGAGGCATGTTATATTAAAACATTTCATTTAATTACTGGCTTTCTTGTAACATTTTCTGTGTCAAGCATGACTAGACAAATATTAAATGACTATGCTGCACATGAAGTTCATACCAGTTTTTATATACAAAAATAAAAACAGTTAGAGTGACAGCTTTTGGTTAAGAATATCTTTCTCACTTCGTGAAGTAAATACCATTTTTAGTTGGAAAGTCTGTGAAGCAATTCTTATCTAAGCTAGTCATAGCACCACAACACTCAATACTGCTCAATCACCAATACTGAGAATGAAATTGCATAGCAAGCAGGAGCATCTAGAAAACCTATCGACCTCATCCGGACTGTAAAGAGCAGATATACAGAATTCCATATAAAATTAACAAAGGCTTTCCAATATTTCCTAGGCACAGAATCTTAACAATTGTCTCAGCCTTTTCCTGCATGTCTGATATATCTATGCTGCTGAGCTTTTCAAGCCTGGAGTTGATTACTTTTATTCCCTGATAATTTTGGTTTGCCCTTCTGAAACACACTTTCAAGAGAACTGTCCATTTAGCTTAAAGACCACATACTGATAACATTAACATCAGTTTGAACACTCACAACTGAAACAGATCTGTCAAAATTTTTTTATGAACAAGTTTAACATACAGACAGTTCTATGTAAGATGAAAGAATTTCATCTCTTGTGGCAACAACTGCAGAACTGCATTAAGTTACCAAATCTTTGCATTTAAAGGGACTACAAATTTGTAGTATGTTCTCAGTAGAGTATTCTAAAGGATAAAGATACTAGAATTTTGTTGAATAGGTCATATTTTAAGTTCCTTTTAAATGTCCTGTCCTGGGTAAAGAATCCAGCACTTGGTCTTCTCGAAATTCATGTTCAAGACTGCCTGTCTCTCTAATTGGTCAAGAACTCTTGACCCTAAAACGGAGTCAACCCCAACCTGACCCCAGTTACTAGAAATCTTCGAGGCTGATCCATCCAGCATTTGTCCATCCATTGTGTTATGTTTGTCTAGCTGTACAGTGGACATTTTGTCCAGAGGGATGCTGTAAGATTACAGCATAGCTTTCAGTGCTGTGTCTTTTCGGATTTCAACAACTGGCTTCCTCTGGTCAAGTAGGTGGACAATCTTTTTATAAAAGGAAATTAAGTTTGTTAAACAAGACAGAACATTTCTAAAATATAACCTCCAATCTTGTTTGTTGGTACTTTTAAACTGTTGCATACATAGGACTGAAAACACCAGTCAAATCTTCTGTTCGGAATTCAAATGCATAAGTACATGTTTTAGAAACACAAAGCTATTTTAAAAGGCAGACAAAATACATCTGTGTCACCTACTTTCTACAGCGTAGACTGAAGGAGGAAAAAAGCTAGAGCATATACATTCCTTACATAGCTATCTGCACCCATCACAAAAGTAATACACAGGTAAGGCTAAGCTAAAGACTTGATCCATATGACTTCTTTCACCATAGAGAAAGAACAAGCTGTTAACAAAATTAGATGGCAAGTACAGTAAAAAGAGAGCAGAATATCACTTTCAAGCAATGAAGTCGATTTCATATGTGGCCAGATTGCTTTACATGTTTAGCTGAAGGCTGTTGAGAGGCAGGTACCAGGGATCCACTCATCACAACCTTCCTCCTTGCTTTTGTGAACTGGTTATTTGTTCTACAGCATCTCAGCTTCAAGAGATACGAAATTACCATTTTACAATTTTGATCAAACCTGTGATGTAGGGCTCAGATTAAGAAATTATGAATATACATTCTAATTTTGAAGCTTTTATTACAACAGATCTGTTAGAATTATGATGACTTAATTCCTAAGCTTTAGGATAGCCCATTATCTTTGGAGTTATTTAAAACCAGACTGAACAAAGTCCTTACCAACCTCCTCTAGTTGACCTTGGATGAAGGAGCATTAGACTAAAAAATCCCCAAGCGCCCCTTCCAACTTCAGCTACTCTGACTCTGTGAATTTATTGATATTGTTACCCTACAGAGCAAGGACTTACACCAATCCCATTAAAACCAGGGTCCAATCACACAGCTTCACCCTTTCTGTTCTTAAGGTAAACTCTAATATGAGCCGAAACATGTGACTGCATCCTTATTTCAGTGTCTCAGAAGACGCCTCACAAGGTGTTGTATCCAAATTTACCTTCCAGTGCTGTCACATTCCTCATGGTGTATAAGAATGTCAGAGCATAAAATACACACGCATTATTCTCTATAATTCTAATATAATTGACTAAATTTACAAAAAAAAAAAAAATTAAACAGGATTCCCGAATCAACAATAGTGAAACACAACAGACAGCCAGTGAGAAAGTGATGCCATTTTTCCAGCAAATAGGAGGAAAGGCCAAGGAGCATTAAGAAGAAATACCGGTAACACAGCAACATTAACTGAGTGGAGATGATGTAGGAACAACACTCTTCTTTTACTGCCATGACAAATTACTGCAGAAAAGGGGAATAATCCTACTTTGCTACAAAAGTTACTCCTTCCGTTTATGCTGTTGCTCTTAATATCAAAGTAACATCGGCAAGTACTAACTTGCTTGTTACTGAAAACCAGCCCACTACTTTTCTAGTATCTACTTTAAATAACAGCTCAACTCACCAAACAGACTACAGTGATTCTGGGAGACTCCAGAGTCAAGGCAGGGAAACCACAGTTTGGATTTATAATATAAAAACTCTTAAGTGTCACAAAGGTCAGATCTTATGTTTAATAAAGACCATAACTGAGATCAATGTTCACACACATGGGCAATGCACTTCCCTTTGTCATACACATGTAACAATTATCTCAGTCATACACCAATGACATGCACTTCTATTATGCTTCCGATGTGCTCTCACTAGAACCACACCAAGAAAACTAGCTCTTCTAGTTTGTAAACTGGAATATCACAGGAGAGTGTGATAGTAATCACTGAATGTCAGCTCTGATGGTACGTACTTTTTGTGAACAAGCACAGGAATCCCTGCCCTGGTGTTTGATTATGTAGAGAGATTCTTGCACAACAAACCACCTAAGGATTAGGTGGCAGCTTTGTTAATTACCCACTGTGATCTTTGCACCTTTCAGCTCCGACCATGTCGCAGTTTAAGCATACTACTTCAGAAAAAAACAGCTCTCTTAACTTACAAAATAAGCATTGTACAGTAAGAGTTAAGCAGAGATTACCCTCCATTTTACACTCTTCTTAAAACAAGAAAAAACACTTACTAACAAGATCTACATTTAAATATCTACAACATAATTAAAGAAAAGCTACCAGGTGATTTCTTTTTTGTTTGTTTATTTTTACAGCAACTTTAAAACAACATATTGTAGTCTTAATTCTCAGTATGATTTGTTAGTCCCCTTGCCTGTATGTCTTTATGTAGACGTCTCTACATTTTCTTCAACTGCTCTACATCGCAGAGGATCTTAAGAAATAAGTTACTTTAGCAAAGAATATGGAATTTCACAAGGAAGATTATTGTAAAAACAGCCTTGTCATGATGAATGCACTGTAGAGCAAAAATCATCATCATGCAATATTTTGTTTAATGCATCTAAAAAGTCAGCAATATACACTGTAGCAGCATGGAACAGACGAAGTCTTGGATGTGAATGGTGTTATCGATAGCAAAGATACTGAAAGGATTAAGAATTCATGCTGAAAAGCATTTTCTAGTTATTTCTTGAGAAGGAGATTCTACTTGTTCTGAAATTAAAAGGAAATTCTGGTTGACATTAAGATCAAACGCTATCAAGCGCACCACATACATTTTTAGCAACCCATTTTAGCTCCTTCTGTCCAGCTTTTGAAAAGCTGATCTAATTTGAACAAGTGTGAATGAAAGGAATTTACCAAATACCTTTAACTGGTTAGATTAAAAAAAATAAAAATCTCATTACTGTTCTTTGACATAGGTATGGTAAACTCTCATGATAACTGCTTTGGAAAGAGTATAATCAATGGAAAAAAAAAAAAAAGTGGTTAATTTACTAGCCTTAAACGGAGTTAAAAACAAACAGCCTTTTAAGAGCCTCTCCAAATCCAAATGTAACAAAGTACATTACAGTTGCTAGGTTCCCCTGTTAGGGCATAGCATCGTGCTGTATTTACCACACTATCATATACAGAAATGTAAATAAGTTACTTAGTTGAATTGGAAATAAACTGCTCTGACTCCTCTTAATGATTTTTCACGTTTTAACAACACTCAAGATTCAAATCTCCTACTAAGAATCCAGATGCTCTTAACTCCATATATTCTTGAACAAAGCTCGTACCCCACTTTTGCTTGAATAAGATGTTATATTATAAAATCACAATTTAAACACCTTGTACTCATACATTAGCATAAGTATCACAGTAGTGCTTTACTAATATAACAACAATTGACAGGAAACAAGATAAGAAATGATGATGATAAAGGATAATTTGTTCCCTAACACAGTTTACAAAGTAGCAGGAGCCTGGTTTGATCATCAGAATACGCTGCTTCTGTCTAGTAAGACACAATGCAACAATATCAATTCCAAAAGAAATACAAAAAACTTTCTTCAGTCTCCTGATTGATCTGTGAATAAAACACCAAAATCAAAGCTTCATTTATAATACTGCATACAGTAAAGAATGAGATGTCTGTGATACTAAAACTTGAGCAGTGAAGAATTGTAGTGAGCTGACATACTAATAACATTTGACAAAAGCCAAGATAATTATTTCATTACAGATACGCATGTGAAGGTTGCTCTGAAAGTAATACCTCCTCTCTACTCCAATGGAAATTACAACAACTACAAGGAGCACAATAACGTTTCTTTGTTAACTTCTCAGCTACAAAATACTATTTCCCAACATAATCACCATAATGAGTTACACATTTGTTGCAATGAACAAGAGCCTACATGCTGCACTTGTAAAAATAAAAAATAATAAAAAAACAAACAAACAAAAAAAAACACAATTGCACCAGCAGAGGTGATTCACTGTTTCACCAACCACCACCTCACCGGGCTAACATCTACTGTTTTGTCTCCATAAATGCTCAGCATGTGTCAATGAATGTTAGTATGCGAAATTATTATTGACCCTAAGCATCTAGAAATTGTATCCTGGAAGGACTTCAGGTTAGAGTCATTATTAAAGGATCTCTTTGTCCATTGTGTTCATTGTAAACTCACATGACAACTAAGACAATAAAAGTACTGGAGACAACAAACATATTAGTTTATTAATAGTTCACCACATCCAGTACTCTCTACAATATACTGGCTACTTGACAGTCAAGAAGAGTCTGAGTCTGACTTGAACTGGAAGTGTTAAATAGTTAACTCCCTATATTACTTGCTAGCTTCTCCACTACTTTCCCCAAGCTTTCAAAAAAATATATTTATATTCAGCAGAAGGGTAGTCATATCCAGTATCAACACCCATTCAGTGAATGTACTAGGGCTGATGGAATTAGCAGATGAAAAGCAATATTGCTACCTTTGTTCATACCCCCCTAATGTGGCATTCACCTAGTCCAGCAACATGCATGTCAGCTGCTCCCCAGCTTAACAGAGCATCCTTGCATGAGGGACTTCAGAAACTCTTTATTAGCTCAAGTGAATATTTTTGTTGCTCCTTCATATTTGGAAAAGCCTGTCTTAAACCTTCAGCTGACTTCATAAGTATACAGGCAGTAGGTCTTTGTTAAACAGCACATATTTCCTTTCTTTCCAAGAAACTAATACAAGCCTATAAGAGGAACCCCAAAAATGTTAGGTCAGTACATATTTGTTCTAAAAAGTGTTCATAAGATGTTTTACATGTTTCTTCTCGTCTGTTGTAGGCTTCATTTCATCTGTTACCCACACATATTTTCCTTCTGTTATCTATTGCTAGAATGTGCTTAAACCAGAGCAATGTTTCAAATTCCCAACAAATGTATTTGAATAAATACAGTGCCATAATCGGTTTTTTTTTTTTTTTTCCACAGCCTTATCATTGCTAGATCTGTCTCCATTTGCCTATGAAATACAGTTAATTATAATGGTCAGGTTTCCAAAAACATTAGAACTTGAAGCCAATTCTCAGAAGTAGACAATACCTCCAATAACATTTTCAATCTAACTATGCACTTTAAAACAAATAAAATACATACAGTAAGGAATATTGCATTTTACAGTCTTCACCTTTCAGGTTTCATACTCTCACACAGAGAGCATGCCTTTTAAGCATGATTCAGTCAAATTTAACTTCATGGAGGGAACAATGATTGTATTTACATTGTTACTTGGAAGTCAACATAGTATAACAGGAATTTGATTTTGTAGTGAAGAGGGCTTGAGCATGTTTCTCCAATTTGTTCAGCACATAATATCTTCAAAGTTCTACACATACTTGCTTTCATGCACAGTTTTTATATAAAAATTGTAATTTCTTTTTATAATCGGTAAAGTTTCTTTTTTTAATCCATTAGAACTAAATAGTACAATATAAAAGCAGCACAGGAAATAAGAAAAAAAGAAGAAATAAGCTGTTCCTCTCCCTGCTTCTTCCTGAATGTAAAGTTACCTCCATTTAGTAAACCTTATAGGATAATTCGTGTGTTGCTTCATGGCTTTTATCATAAAGCAATTACAATTGCTAGTGGTTATAAAAATACAACTTTCAATATGGTTTGGACTCCTTGGAGATGTTTACTACATTTTAAAACATGATGTGAATGACTTAAGTTCACCTTTATGCACTTATTCAGTCACACTGAAGTGACACTGACAAACAAATTAATCCTAGATTAATAGGGTGAAAAGTCTAGATACATCTGAAATCACAGGGAGGTATCAGATTGGTGTTCATCATACAGAAACATTAAATATTAAGAAGTTTTTCATGATATAGTGTTTCAATATTTCACACTAGAGGCATTACATCTAGATTTTTTTTTATACTAAAGTTCACAACTATTCACATGGATTTTCATAACTTTAAAACTCTTAACTGTTATTAACAATCTATTCAAAATTCTTTGAGTTTTATTCTAGAAGAAAATTTATTATTAATTTTAGCACATGTATAGAGGTTTCACTGATGCTTCTGATGTAAGCAGGAAACAAGTGTCAGACAAAAGACACGCTTTAATAAAAGTTATGGTAGCAGGTTTCTACAAGTACGTAGTATTAAGTGGACTATGCCTGGAATATCTGACATTCTGTCTGCAAAAGACCTATCCTGTGTAGGATATAAAATGAAGCCAGAACTTGAGACCTCCTGCAAGAAAGCCCATTTATTCTGAAAGTGTGACATTTATGTGCTTAAAGTCTATAGCTCTCTTAGTGAATGATACTACCTAAAGAAGAACAGAACAGTGTTATCATCAAAACTTATGATGTTCATTAAGTCTTTTGATGAGCATAAGTGAATTTAATTGCTCTTCAGAGCCTGACAGATAAACTGTAAAACTTGTATTTGAAATTAACAAGATCACCTCAAGAAACTAGTGGCTTATTGACATCCCTGAAAGAAAATGGTGTTTGTAGATCACCAGGGATTCATCACTCTTGAGTAATGCACTCGTTATCTGTTCTCATCCCAAAATACTTGAGAGGTTTTGAACTTCACAAATATTCTTAGATAAACAACTCTCACACTTCCTCAGACAAACGTATAAGTAATTATTCACAGACCCATAGAAGTAGCAAAAAATAGTCATCTGGAATGAAAATATACTTCAGACTATTATATAAACTTGACTGATCTTTCATAGTTCCTTAGATTGCTCTAAGAAACATACTTAGGACACTACACATTTTAAAAACTAGAATAGAGTAATATTCAGACCCTGTCACCAGTAATTATCCATTACTGAGTGAATACTCCTTGTCTGGCATTCTCCCTTATGACCCTCAGTTTCCTGAATAACATAACACTTGAACATGTCTAGGAATAGAGGTATATCAAGAATCACAAAAGGCAAAGAATGCAGAAGCTTAACAGTGAACTTACTAGAAAAAAAATCTAAAGAAACATACAATGCTATCATGATTGATTCCCTCAACTTCCAAGAAGCCTTCTGGAGCTCTCATAGAGAAGTCTACCAGAAGATCAGAGATATTCTTACATTACTCCAATTCTGATAACAGTGTCTCACCTGAGAAATTCAATCTCCAGAATTCTGTTGATGGTCATTCATGCCCTCCTCTTAACCTAGAATCTTCCATGTTAAAAACTAATGACATAGATGGCAAATATTGTAACTGTCCTGCCCAAATTGAGATTACTCAATTATGAAGACTTCTGATGACTTCAAGAATTCATCCATAAGCTACTAAACTGTCCCTGTGTCAAATCAGAAGAGCAAAACACTCTAGACTCAGTTCAGGCACTGTTGGAAGAAGTGATTCTATTTTTCAGTATTTCTGAAAATGTGAAAAGGAGTTAAGGTGAAGTTTCAGAGATGTATCACAAGTTCCTTCAAGGCTCACAGTATCAACACACTCAACATCGGTACTACACAAGTGTGCCATATTACAAAAAAGATGGTCTTGGATCATCGGAGCTGGTCAAGCATTTATCCATCACAACAGAGAAATAAAGACATAACATTTAAACCAATAAAAGAGTATATTATCACTGCTGAATTCCTCTTGTGGTGGATGTAAAGACCCCCATAACATTCATGGTTACATTCAGATGAAAACAATTATACACATTTAAAATAAAGGAAGTTTTGTAAAGAAAAAAAGGCATTATGTTACACTGTCAATATATAACAGTATCTCTATCACAACTGTCTACAAATCTACCCTAGAATCAATATTCTGTCAAAACATCATATAAATAGTAAACATTCCAATTCTCTAGCACTTTGAGATCTTTTTCCACGAGAAATATTCTTACCCTAAGCTAGTTAGATCTGTGAACTGAGCACAGAATTAATTCTATATCAGTAAATTACTGTTTTTAACAAGCATACAAGGCACAGAACCATATAATTTCCCTACACCTGTAATATGCTTTCATTCAAGTAGTGGTAATAAAGTTAGGTGAAGGTATGGTACACGGTGGGAGGCAGAAATCACATCATATCTGTTCAATGACTTGTTCTTTACAGGTGGTTGGTTGTAAAATTAGCAACTATTATTTTCTGCAGCAATAAATTCTAATATTTGAAGGAAGGAGAAGATGGATTTCCAGTTCAATGCCACCTGCCATAGCAGAATGATGAGTAATTCACTCTTTATTTAACCTCTCTATACTATCTCTTTAAAACAGGAAATGTTTGTTGAAACTGCATACAAACTAAGAAATTTTATACCTATCTAAAGTGCAGTCCTCTTCAAATAAGTACTAAAAAAATATCACAGGACAGCAAGAGTTACAGTTTTTTGAAATACATACCTAGTTACAAAGATCTTTTCATGGGAACTAGGCACAATTTAATGATTTTTATTTGGCAGGAATAAAGATTGATTTCATTAACAACATTAATTTCTGTTGATGCAACATAACAAACTTCATGTTCTGACATGATGAGCTTCTCTCACTAACATTCAATGGTAGGTAGATGAACACATCCATGGCTGTAGCTGGTGTAAATGAATATTTTATCATTCCCCAAATTACCTTGCACAATATGCCCCTGTACTCTAATGATTCTATGAAACTCCTGCAACTCAGCAGCATTCCCAAACTGAAATCAGTCCAGCTGCCTTCTGACTTACCAAAATCTTTGCAGCAGTACAGAGAACCCTATGTGACTATTTCTTCACAGATTCAACTGAGCAAACTTTTTCTATTGTACTCACAGCTTTGTTCAGAATATTATTTTTTTATTACAAAGCTTTTCACATGAAGCAGCCACACAGACTATAGGGATTAACTGTTTAGTTATTTATGAGGTAACAGTAAAAAACTAGCATATACTCTTCAAAGATAAGCAAGATGCCCAAGAAGAACCTTCTAAAAGAAAAAATGTGAGACTGTGAGACAGAATAGCTTTTATTTCTCCCCTAGCTTCCCATAACTTCCCTATTATTCATTTCCTAGGAACAGCTTTCCAACAGAAGCAAGGTCCTTCCTACCTTTACTATAGCTCTTCCCCTTCTGCTTAGGAGGAGAGGAAAAAAAAACAAACAAACAAACACAAGTCTGCTTGCATTTGCAGCCTAACTCCTCTCTGCTTCCTAACCTTACACAGTAAAATAAGAGACCAAGAGGAAACTGTGACGTGGCTAAGTGTGTCCTTGCTTAACATGTTGAAGGAAGAGAAACAGGCACCTCAAGGAGGTGGAGTCTTTTTGATGTAGCCATATTTTAAATATGTGGAAGAGTCACAAGCAGAAAACTACATACTGGTAAAAGCAGTATAAATGGAGTCCTAACTGAAGTCTAGGAAGACAACTCTATTTTTGTTTGCTTGCTTTGTATCTGCTTGCTCAACTTTTGCTTCACACAAAACCAGTAGAGGGTGCTGAAGAATACACAGTGTTTTGTAAGAGCAATAAAATGTATCATTGTTTTATAATGTAAATAGTGGCTTTTCTTTAGTCTGTAAATAGTCTTACAAATTCAACTCATTTCATAAAAGTAACTCACATTATTGCGCCCATTAGCTCGTGTCTGCCTATTTTGTTTGCTTCACTCTCAATTTTCACCTACTCTTCCTATAGAGCATTTCAGATATTCATATGATCTGCAAGTGCAGGAGCCACCTCCTGGAACACTAAGCATGGATGCTGGATAGAAGCACAAAGATAAAGACCTTTTGTATTTTTGTAAGGTCAGACCAGGTGACTAGTCTTCCCTCTGTACGCTGTCCTCAATGAAGGCATTGTTCAATCATTTACTGCACAGTAAGGAGGGGGAAAAAAAAAGTGAAGATGTAAACTCTTTCAGAAGCATTTCACACTTGGATTAGTCCACAGAAATTAGAAGAATGAGAATATGAAATAGTATGTTGCTTTAAAAAGCTCAAAAGGAAATAAGGGGGTATATCACATTTTGAAGCTACTAAAGACATTTTTCAGTATAGAGAAATATTAAACACTGATTTTTACTTGAAATCAGAAATATTTTCAAAGTGCAAGGAATTATCATAATCACTACCTTAAGCCATTAAAAATACTGTAGTATGTTGATTTCATAAAGACTTGGTTCATAGTTAATATTAGTCTCTTTACGTTTAGACACTCAATCACAGTAAAACTATGTACTCTATGGTTCCTTTCAGTGTAATCCTATAAATTAGATAAATAGGATGCCTCTTGAATTTTTCTTAGCCTGCAAAAATACAGGGAAGATTGAGCCAAATCTATCCCCTCACCTGTATCCACAATAGACTAGGAGGAACATGAAAGCATGGTATGTGTATTTCAAACGCACATTTAACAGTGCCATTCTGATTAGTTGAGTGTAGAGACCAGGCTCAGAATTCTGCTGATCAGCTCTTTGATGTAAACAACTTGATTCCTTGTTGAAATGGCATTGGCCTGCCTTAGAAAGGTAAGCAACAAATGACACTTAGGGAAAACATGTACCTATTATACCTCTACAAAAACACCCAGTTTTGCTGCTCAGTGACATTTTCTGCTGTGAATTTTTGTCATCACTGAGTGGTATGCAGTATTCAGAAGTTCATTTCATTCCTATTTCGAAGGGCTCTTTTCAGATGCAGTCATGGAATTCTCTTTGATTTGGCAGCTCAATAACTTTTGAATTTTGACATTTGTACAGGCAGTACCTGAAAGGAAGAAAAAAAATACCCTTCTCATTACAAAAAGGGTAAAAAAAAAACAAAAAAAAATCCTAGGGTTCCTAAGTGGTTCTTTTAGAACATGACCAAATAAGGAAAATATTAAATGAGAAAGTAATTAAAAACATGCAGGAATTCAAACAAAAATGTGCGGCTAGAATATAACTTCAATACTTGAGAAGGAAATCAATCCTATAAAACAATTATGTTCACTGACTTCACCTTAATTCTAATAGCATAATGCTTAAAAACCATCAGGCCATCCAAATATTTACATCTGTAAGTACCAACAAAGGAATGAGAAGTAATAACTCTCTTTGCTTTCTTAGAAACATCGTTGTAGGTGCACTCAGAACTCAATATTATGTTATACTCCCTTACAAGACATTTCCTCCTGTAATCAACATGTGATATTATCCCATAAAAAAAATTACATCTACTGCAGACTACCTACTGTATAAATGGTAAAGAATGGCAGAGAAGGTAAATACAAGTATGAAGATAAGAAAATGGTATCTGCAAAAGATAAAGATGTTTAACACTGCTTGTGATATCTAATCCAAAAATTATACTCAAAGTGAAGGTATTCACACTAAACATATTGCTTCTAATGACCTGATTTCAATAGCTCTTTAAAGTGTGTTTAGCACATATCAAAGCCTAACTCATTTTATTACTCATTTTTAAAATAAATTGTGATTGTGTTGAACTGCCCACTGTCACCAATCTTATCTTTCATGGATTTACCTTTTTGAAAAATACTTTGACCAAAAATAGTGAAAAGATGAGTAACTCAGCACACAGATGCACTAGCATGCAATGTCTACTGATCCATTCCACGTTTGTTTTTTCTTTACAGTATCAGCATGTCAGTCTAATTTTTCACTTGTACATAGTAGTGTTCTCAATATCTACCACTTGTAGAAGAAGAAGAGAGTACAAAAAAACAGAAAGTGGTGGGGGGCAGTACTGTTTTCCTAACCTTCCACGTTCTTTTTCAGAAACTTCAAAGTGGGATAATCTCATTTGTCATCAAGCCAATACTTCACACTTCTTTTCCCTGGAAGATGTCATGGTTAGAATGAGATGTGGATGTAGTACAAAAAACATTCTATATTTTTAGTCAGACAAGATGTTCACAAAAGAAAAACCCTGGTTAAAACTGATGGCACTTGATTAATCCATGCTTTCAATTAACAAGTTGAAGATAAAAGAGGAAGCCTGAATGTAGTGGTAATCTTTTAAGCAGCTAAATTCAAGATCGTGACAGTCTTTTCAAGCACTCTGCATAAAAGAATACAGTTCTGATTGTCAGGAATCATACTGTTCTGTGCTATTTCTATTTTTTAAAACCTGCTTAACTTCTAAATAGGTGCAATAACTCAACAGAAAACTTCCCACATAGCAAATAATCTACAGGTATAATAAACAGTATCAGAGACTAATTACACAAGTAAGAATAAGCAATTATGATTCCCAGTTTGTTATGTCAAATGTTTAGGCCACATATGTTTAGTCATGCAGCTGACTATAGCATCTGCTTTAGGTACAGTAATATCACCAACTTTGAATCTCTACAAGCCAGAAAGCAGAACCTTAAAATAAAACATTACATCACTCAGAATTTACCAAGGTCTTAAAACACATTTTGAGAACAATTCACTTGTCCTGTGTTTTTTGTACTTTCATTTACAGTTCAGTAAGAACCCTCACAACCACAGTGGTAGAAGGCTGAATTTACCACTCAATGCGAAAACCGAGAAAAACCAAGACAGTCTTTTGACAAGTTAGGTATATATGAAAAGCACTGTGGGGGGATGCCATCTTCAGTCTCTGGGTATTGACATGTAAATCCTTATGTCTAAGTTAATTACTCCATACTTTGCTAGAAGCTCTGTATGCTGTCAGTGAAAGACAAGCATTCTGAGTGTGCAAGACTCCATTGTGGAAACAGGAACAAGCTACACAGAAGAACATAAATATCATCTGAGCATGCCAGGACAGCAACGAGAAGCCAAACTGAAGCTCAGTTTGAAGATAGCAAGGATGATGTGAAATTAGTGCTAAGAAGAACATCTGCAAGCCCATCAGCATAAGAACAAACACCACGTTGGTTTCCTCCTGAATGACAAAGTTAACCTAACTGATAAATAATACAGGAATGGCTAAGATACCAAATGCCTCTCTCAGTATCAGGGTATGTTCTTCGATCTCCCAGCTCCCTAACAGTTGACAGTAAAAATTAGGGGTGAAAAGTACAATCAACTGCAGAAAAGAATCAAGTTGAAAAGTACTTAAACTTATACAAGACAAGTGTTGGGATGTGGAGAATATATCTGAAAGTGCTGAAATATCTCTGACGCACTGAAGACACTACAGTCTCTGACAGATGTGCTGGAACATCTCCTCTACAAAGCAAGGCAACAAGTGCTGTTCAAGCTAAGGAAAAGCCTCCAGGGACACATTACTGCAGCCTCTCAATACATAAAGAGGGCTTTACACAGAAGATGTGAATAGACTGTTCATCAGGGAGAACAGTGATAGGACAAGACACAATGGCTTTAAACTACAAGAGGGTGAATTTAGATTAAACGTTAAGAGATTCTTTGCTCAGAAGGCAGTGACACAGTGGTACAGGCTGCCCATAGAAGCTGTGGTGCCCCATCCCTGGAGAAGCTCAAGGCCAGGTTGAATGAGGCTCCAGGTCACCTGAGCTGGCAAGGGCCAGCCCTGCCCACAGCAGCAGGTTGGGGTAGGTTGGCTTTGAAGTCCCATCCAAATCATCCCATGAAACTAAAGCAAGTGAAATTCCCAACGAAAGGGGAAAAACATTATGGATTGAGAACAAGATACCCAAAGAAGCTGCAGAACCCCTTCAACAACTTTAGTGACTTGGATAACTTGTCAAAGTCCTAAACAATTTACTCAAACTTGGAAGTTCCCTACTGTGGAACAGAATGCTAGATTAGGTGAAGCTCTGTGGGCTTCCACACTAAATGATTCTGTGATTAGACTGCAATCAGTAGGATGTATGCAAATAAAATACAGAAATTTTCTTAGGAAGCCCCACAATCAAGTAGTTTAAACAAAATAATCTGGTGCCATTTGTGATATTATCAAACAAAAGATTACGGAAATACATGGTAACAGTAGGTTAATCAAAGCATGTTAGCTAGAATCCAGTGTATTTGAGGTGCTAGATTTATGTGTAGGCAAAGGAAAAAGCACTGCAATATAACTGTTATGAAGAAATTAATTCAAGATTCTAATTAGAGCAGGAGACTGGAGGGGTAGGGTATAGGTGTGGAGTTACAAGTTGAGACCTATTCTGAGAGCAGCCCCGGACCTGTCAGGTAAGTTGCTAAGCCTCTTCTTATTTACTTCATTTCTTTTTCTGCATAAGAAGAATCACATTAATGTTTTGAACTAACTTGAACACTGATAATACGATCTAGCTCTTTCAGAAAGCATCTCAAAACTATCTCCAGTGTCTCATTATCTGAATACTTATGTCCTTCAGACACCTTCATCTATTGTATTAAACAATGACCTTTATAGAGGAAAGTTCTACAGCATGCAAGCTTCAGTTTGTTTGGCACCTCTTCCTGAAATGTCACTTAAATTAGTATGCACAACACAGAAAGAGCCACAAGTCATTTAAATAAAATCATATTTAAAATAATTCTAAAGTTAATAGAAGCTGATACCTTTGCCTATTGTTCCCTACTCAAACAGAATATACACTGGCATTAAAAGAAACAGAAAGTTTCAAAATTTTATACGTCATCCCTGAACACAGAGCCTTCCCAAACACCTAGTATTTCTACTCTGGGCAATCAGTCAAGGTCTGTCACTGGATTTTGAAGTGCTGCAATCATTCACAAGGCTTTTTTCAGGCATTTGAGAAGATTTGTGCTTTAGCTAGTCCCCAGAAGAGTTAGACTTATGTCTACTTTCACTGTAAGCTAGTTAAACATGTTTCAACTTTTCTGACAAGTCTCACATTTAGGCTTCTGTGATATGTAGTTCTATATCTGCTCTATCACCACCCCTAAAAAGAAAACACTCCTTCCTTTTTCTTTCAAAAGAAGCAGTTGATAGTCAAGTGGTAGGAATTTTTGACTGGTCTTGCCTAGAGAGAAACAGCGTTACGACCTCAACTATGTTCCCAGAAGCACTGTACTCTCAAGAATCACCACTGCCTTTTCCTTAAGGATGGAAAAAATTATTAATGATGCCAATTAGATGATGTGAGGGTCATTTCTACATTCTTCTTCTTCCATCACAGGTCAACAATATTGCAACTGGATAACAGACATAACTTGAAAACAGTTTAAGGAAACAATCTTTTGCAAGATGGAAATACTGCATAAAATTTAAGCACAAAGAATTAAAAAGTGCTCTGATGGATAAATGAGTTGACATGGCACTGAAGACTGCTGTGCTGTCACTTCTCAGTGGAAGTCTGCCCAGGCAGTCCTGTGAAACAAACTTACCATTCTACTCGTTGCTTCTCGCCCTTGCAATTACTAGAGGCAACAAAGCAAATTAAGAAGAGTGGCAGTTGTCAATTAATATTGATTTATTTTCAATTATTTTCATTTTCATCCTTAGTTAGTTTCATAATTCCCTTAATATGCCCAGAAATGACATTTATTTTCAATCTTTCTTAAATAAAAGCAGGATCTTCTTTTGTGTGTGTGCTGCAAGCCTTTTTAGAAAGGAATTTGACTCTTATAGCATATTCCTACTCTTTCATCAGCAACAGAAGTGTTTGTTTCAGTATGAGAAGTGAGAATTTACACTTTCTACTCTGAACACAGCTAAGCCACTATGCTAACTTCCTTGCCTTCCTACCTTCTCCTTACCTCGAACATACAAGATACTAGCATTGGTAAACATGTTATGTTTCTTAGTGCTATCTTCATGTGTTTGAGTACTCCTAAATCACTCCCTTTAGTTTAACATTATATGAAATCGCTTGAGAGAATAATCAATCATTAAGAAACAGCTACAGAACAAGCTTAGCATTACTTCATACTGAGACTTCAAAAAAAATTCATAATAGACTGAAAAATTACTAGTATTACGAATACATACATATGATGAAATAAAAGTACAGTTAATTGACTATGTAACTTAATAACGACTTAAACCATGTTACAAGAAGAAGGAGCAGCAAGGTCTCAGGCTACGACAAGGGACAGCCTGCTCAGATGTGGTAGGAAAAAAAAGAAAAAGACTTTGCTTACCTCAAGAAGGCTTATACAGTCCTCATAGGCAGAGATCTCAAGACGATATGTGGCTGCTACCACTACAAACCATTAAATGAGGTCTGGGAGAGGCGACTCCTGGCTTGACCCCTTCTGGTCACTCAGGTACATTATTTGCACCTGAGCTCCCCTAGGTTGGCCCTGCCTTCCCACTAGGTGCTCAATCACTGGTTCAAGCTGTGACTTAGCATTTCCACTGCAAACTGTAACTTTTTTTAATACTGTAATCATTCAGTAAGGTGAGGAAGATTTAGAAGTCATACGATTTCTAACTACAGACTCACCTCCGTAACTGTTTTCTGAAGCATATGTGAGTGAAATATTAATGATAAACAATCTTCAGCAATAATCATGTGGTTTTTTCTGTCATAATGGCATACTGGGCATAAGAACTCTTTCTACATATTTATCTTAAAACAGAAAAATTAAGAAGTAAATCAGCCTTGCTTGCTTATTACAAAAAGCCCACACAGAAAACAGATGTTTGCACTGTTTTACCTGTACTAGTTTCTCTAAGAGTTCAAAAAATAAAAGGGAATAACAGAGGAGTCAGATAATCCATTGATGCTTTGCCATAAAATATAATTGTACAAAAAGACACTCAAAATCAAGAGATAACCATAGCAAATATTAGTGCAGTGAATGCTCTTGCAACAAGAGTGAAAACTGCCAATTAAGGAAGTTAGCATGTTATAGAAGCTACGAAGAGAATATTAAGGATTAGATCTCTGGACTAAAGATTTCTTGGTATAACTGAGGAAATAAAGTTTCTGCACAAAATAATAATAATCTTATAACAAAAGGATTATTCAGCATTATAGTTTCAAAGTTTTTACACAGCATGATGAAATGTCAGATCTTATCTTGTTCAAGGCAAGTCTAGTTAACCTACTGGCAGAGGAACTTGGGAGAACATATACCTACTGGCCATGCTCTTGGTCACACCATAGCCACTGTCAAAACAGCAGAAGCACATCTTCCCTGTCAGTAATGCAAAGCACAAATCATGTTCACCACTAATTCACCCTTGGCATAAAAACCTATCAGATCCTGTTCCTTCTGCTAAATGATCAGACAACCACATTCAGTTGTGTTTCAACACAAACCTGATAGCAGCATTATTTTTAGTCAGGTTTTCCCAGTCCCTACACATGGCGTTTTGGGCTTTTGTTGGGCATTCTCCAAGTATCTCCAGCCCTCTCTAGTAGTGGGAGCCCAGAAGTGGCTCCAACACTCCAGGTATGAACTATAGCAAGTTTCAAAAAATCATGTATTTTTGTTGTCCTCATTTTTGTTTTTGTTTTATGTTAGGCAGGTGGACATTTCCATTAAGGAAAAGATTTAGTGCATCTCACTTTGCGATACTAACTTTCTCCCAAGGTCACAGCAACCTCAGATATTTGACTTGTAGCTTTGAAGGTCTTGCACAAAAAAGAATTTCACTGTGGTATTTTTAGAGACAGAGAGAGGAAGACTTAAAGCAAAGGAAGCACTGTCACTGAATTATTTGTGCATGGGATACTAACACAGGGGAAACAAGAGGAATGATAGAACACAAATAGAGAAAGGAATCTGAGCTTAGGCAGAAAAATAAAGTTTAAAGCCACTGGAAGCAAGACCAGGCAACATGGGAGGACTACAAGGATGATGTTTGCCTTTGTAGGGAAAAATTGCTGTGCAGCCAAAGCTCGATTTGAGTAGAAGCTGGACAGTAACAATGGGGTAAAATATAAAATATTTTTTTGGAACATATTAACAAGAAAAGGAGGACTAGAGAGAACATTGTCGCATTACTTGATGAGAATGATCACACTTTAGCTGCCCTGAGCTGGAGGACTGTGACTCCAGTAACAACCAACTCCCAGTCAACTCCAAACTTGTTCAGGATTTGTTGCTCCACCTGGATGCATACGAACCTATGGGACCCAATGGGATTCATTCCAGGGTACTCAAAGAAGTGACTGAAATCATCATGAGAGCTCTCCATTTTTCAGTGGTCTTGGGAATTTAGAGAATTACCAGTTGACTGGAAGCTTGCAAACACTGTTCCAATTTTCAAGAAGTGAAAGAAAGGAGACCCTGGTAATTACAGGCCTGTCAGTCTCATTTCAGTGTATGATAAAATTATCAAGAAAATTATGCTTGGAGCTACTGAGAAACACCTGAAGGACAATGTGGTCATTAGTCACAGCCAACACAGGTTCATGAGGAGAAGATCCTGTTTAACTAATTTATTTTCATTTTTTGATAAGGTCACCCACCTAGCTGACCAAGGGAAACAAGTTAGTACTATCTTTTTGGTTTTCAGAAAAGCTTTGGACTGTTTTTCACAGTATTCATCTAGAAAAATGTTTAGCATCTGGCCAGAAAAAAACATAATACAATGGGTGAGTAATTGGTGGATGGGTTGGGTCCAAAGTATTATAAAAAATGGGGTTAGATGTACTACTTCAAAATTCTGGGAGGTGACAGGTGTCCACATTAGAAATGTGGAAAGTTTGCCTCCTTGGAATTTTAAAGCTTCAAGAGTCCCATATTCATGGTAAACTCCTTCTGTTCCTGATGTTTATAGTCCTGGATAAAGAGAATTAAAAGAACTCTAACAGAGCATCCAGCTATCTTAGCAGGACTGGCTACAGTAACCTGGGGATTAAAAACAGGCATGTAGCACCTGCAATTAAGTACATAGATTTTTGTGACACTGTGAACACACACTGAATGCACTGTTTCGTTACTTTAATAATAGTGCCAAACATGGGACCATCTCACAAATGTTGCGCCTTGAATTCAATTATGATGACTAAGGTTCATCAAAGCTTTGGAAAAACCTTAAAGGAAAAAAAAAAAACAACAACAAAAAACAGTTCTGAGTGCTGAGAAAGACAAATGGGTTTTTAAAATGATGATAATCAGAAGAATTTTGGTTTTTGTTTTTCATTAAGAATCTATTAGCAATAAAATCCACCTAAATACGTCTAAAAATACTTTATGCCAGGAACCAAGTAAAGGAAAATACTGAGGACCATCTTTCATAAAATCCTGTTGCTTAGGACTCAAATGACCATGTGATTCAGTGAGTTCTCAGTTACATGCTGCAGATACTTAAACAGACAAGCAAAAAAATAAGAGAACTTAGGTAGAGATGTAAGAATAGCATGAAAAATAAGGCAATTTAATTTCACAGAGAAGGCATAATGAACTCACATAATCCACATTCAAAACTAAGACCTAACAACACAGAAGCACCTTTGCAGGACAAAAATGGATTTCAGACAATGGATTTCAGTTTAAAAAGGACCAAGTCCACTGAGAACTGAAGGCTGAAAAAGATTAAGCAATTTAAAATGAGCAGTTAACAACTTTGGGCACTTCATGGGACATGTCAAAGCAAAGTAGTGATACTGCTCTTATGGATATTTCCAAATGAAGGCTGATACACTTTTCTGATATTCCATCAGCATATCCCTTACAAGTCTCATGTGGAAAAATAATTGTTTAATTCTGTTTTCCCATAATTTTTCCATAATTTAGATAGAGAAAAGAATGGAAATATTTTCATTCACACTAAAGAAACATTCTTCAGCTATTTGATTAAATCTTAATCTGTCAAACAAAGATAATATTTGGTACTCATCCAGTTAGCACTCTTCCTATTTTAAGCTGGGGAAAACAGTCACAATACTGAGTTTGGCATTAATAGTGTATCATGTTGATAACAGAGGAAAATATTAACACAATATATTGTGTTTCTTCACCTAGAAAAATTATATGTGATGAAAAATCTCTCTGCTACATATACACTTCTCCTATTCTAATAGATTTTAGCCTTGAATCTACTGCATATTACAAAGACTCAGTAGCTGTACATTTTGATTGCTATAATTTCCATATACTTAAGCACTAGCTAACTCACCATGAGAAAAATTGCATCAACTAATCTCAAACTTTTTTTAAATCACAAATGTACTGGCATACAGTGTAGTTCCATGAACATAAAACAAAATACTCCTGCACAATATACTGCACAATATATATTTTTTTCTCAAATAAAACACACACCATAAAAGCAAATCAGTAATTAGTAGGCTTATCTTCTATTTTCTTCCATCCTTAAAGACACCCTTATTTTATTTCTTTTGGTTTCTATTACTTCTGACTAGTTTTATTATTGCCATTTGCAAACTACCCAAATGTCATCAAATCCCTAGCTTCTAAGTCAGGTTTGCTGCATGGACAAGACAGGTAATGAAACATCTTCCTAAAATTCTACATTAAGCTATCGAGCCTCTGGATTCTCCCAGTTGGACATTTCAAGAAGGGGTATAAGTGAATGAGAATGAAATAACTAAATTTTAATACATATCAATTGTGTTAACTGCTGGAGTCTCAGGGATTTGAGAAGAGACAGAGCAAGGGATTCTATGGGAGCTGTTGCCATTGCAGATAAATGCAGATGCACTTGGGATGCATAAATGGCCAATAATGTAAATTACATCTCACATCAGATGCTGAGTCACACCTAATTGCAGGCAGAAGTAAAATAAGACCAAGAATAAACCCGTGCTAGGCAAAAAAATATAAGAATATTATTATCTCAGAAAAGGTTAACTAATTTTGTAAGTAGGATATAGAATTATGTCACAACCATTCAAGACAAAATGATCAGTATATGATGATAAATTACAGAAATTGAAATGCCTCAGTAACTCAATCAAAATAAATGAGATCCTAGCATGAGAATATCATGGTGAACCACTACTGTAAAGAAGGGTAGGAAGTTAACATCTATGTGATATTAAAGGAAACAAGCTCATAACATCTGCAAGAAAACCTGAAATACTTGTAAATAAAATAGTAAAGCCATTTAGTTGAAGTTTAAAAACAAAATCAAAACTTCTTTTCACTATTCAGTCAAAGTGGACAAACAAAAAATTATCATCCACTTGATACATGTAGATGTAGGTCACTTGGATAGTGGCTCTTTTGGATAGTATTGAGGTATAGCTCAGTATCAGAGAAAAAATAACTGGACAGAGAACAACTGGAAGAGGCAAATGGAAAAGAAACCTGAAGAATCTAGATGAAGAAACCTCAAGTGTCTAAGTGATATACTCCTCATTCAAAAATTTATGGTCATATTTATACAAGAGAGCACTTTTCAATTACTACATAAATGACAAAAACAAAAAAAAACTCAAAATGATTCAAGAAAGATAACATGCAACAAAAAAAAATAAACATCAACAAAAAGTAAAAAAAAAAAAAAAAAAA
>VXAB01002552.1:441547-470852 GCA_013399175.1 Odontophorus gujanensis | reverse complement strand
AAAAAAAAAACTCAAAAAGATTCAAGAAAAATAAAAGGCAAAAAAAAAAAAAAAACATAAAAAAAAAATAAAAAAAAAAAAAAAAAAAACAAGGAAAAAGAAGAAAAAACTCACCAAAGAAAACATGCAGAACAACTGCCACAACCAGAATGTCCCTGTAACAGGGCATAAAGACCAGAACCCTTCCAAGCAGAATGTGATCAGTACTGGATTACGGCTTCAACATTCGAACAATATCTGTTCACATTAATCTGTCTTCACACTTGATGTAACACTTTGGTGAACTACTCCTGCCATAAGACTATTACTAAAGCAGTATTTCTAGGTTTCAAGTTATCAATAAAAATCACCTATGATTTATTTGGAAAGGATGTTAGTTTGCTTATAATGGCTACTGCACCCTACCCACAAGAGCATAGTTGTCATTCATACAAAAAAATTATGTGAAAGAAAAACCAAGAAGTAGTGCCTGGTTTTGCCTGTTTGAGAGTTTCTGCATCTTAATGTTGAATATTGGGAGGTGCTCAATCTTTTAAATCTTGGTTAGTCTCTTCTCTAAGCTGATCATACATATTTCTCAACTGCACTTGGTCTCGTTTGAATTTTAGTGAGGCCTCCGTATATCATACTGTCAGACTTCTAGTATAAAGGGCACAACAAAAATATAAAATGATTGATGAGTTCCTTATAAAAAAAACATATTGTTGGCATAGTATTATTTTATGCTGTAATTTGGGGCAATTGCCGTTGTCAGAAAGCTGAAACAAAGTAAAGTAGTAACTGCTGCTGCAATTTTTAAATAATTTATCATTCAGATCTTGAAAGAACACCCTTCATTGTCTTAACAAAGAGCATTTGTTACCCAGACAGTAAGTGAAGTGAGAATCAATAGAGAGAAATAAGATTTAATGTGCAAATACTACGAAGTCAACAAGAACTCATTAGAACTTTCCTGTTACATTTACTACTCCTGTATGTTCAGGTAGGGATATAACTCTTTAAAGTAAATAAAAAACGCTACCTCCATTTTCTTAGTCTACTAGCTCTTCCTATCAGCATAGAAAACATTTGCAACTCACTCACTAGTGATAGTGTTAGTTATTTCTAATACTTTCTCAAGCATAAACCTACTTAAATTATTTTACATCCTAAAATAAAATACACATATATGTCAACATTTCTAAGAACAACATTAAGCAATCAAACATTTCCTAATTTTGTCTTTTTCAATTTTGTCCACACCTACAACACCGTAGCACTCAAAATGGAACAAAGCAAATAAAGGAAAATGTCAGAGTTGAAAATATGTTCTAAAAGATGTAATACAATTCTTCAATATTTGCATAAAGAAATTATGTATACGAGTAATATTAAAGAGCTATACCTGGAGGGTACATACAGTGAACTCAAATTACTTTCAACATCTTCTACGTTCAGAAGGCTATTACACAAAATTGCAGTTTTCTTAGGCTTGAAATCATCCTGTTAATGTACCTTCATTTTTTATGTATTGTATAAACAGAGAAAACATTATTAAGCAATCATAAAACAACCAGGGAAGATTATGTATAGCCTCTATGTTTCCAAACATTTATTGTTCTTTCCAATGTACCTTGGCTTGACTTCATTCTTATAATTAATAAAAGACTTAGTAAAAAACTTCAAGAATAAAACAACACTATTAGTGTGGACAAGCCAAGAGAAAAAAAGACAGTTATAAAATTATTCAGAGATTCAAAAGGCAAGAAATTGCAATTTACTTCTTTTTTATATCATTCATACAGAGGTAAAAAATTGCTTTACCATCACCACTCAATATTTATGATGTTTTTTGTTTAAATTTAGAGAAATTTTGAAATCCTGAACAATCAAACTCCCAATACATAAAATAAAATAATTTTCTTAATTTTATCTGTGATTATTTGATAACTATGAGTGGTGATTATCACTAAAAAAATTCACAGAGTCTGTACTTTCTTTAATTTACTCTAAAGAGTAAATTCTTGCAGGAGTTTATTTGAATGAACATCTATCAGACTGTTACTTGTCACAAACACCACTATGAAAAAAAATTACTACTGAAAAAATTACTTGAATAACCAACAGTAAAATTTAAATCTATGATTTTCATTCAAACTAATTGTTCATTATTTTTTCCTCATAAATGTCAATTTAAGCAACAAATTTAAAGAAGAATATTTCTTATGGATAATTTGACCTTCACAACAATCACCATCTCACCAAACAGTAGCCAGTTATGAACACACATACTGGACATATGCATTTCTTCTTTTATCTATTAAATACCATGACAATACATATATTAAGCTGAAAATCTCAGTCATGTTCAGCTTTTTCTTCCTTCAAAAGAAAGACTAAACAGATTTATTTACATCAAAATATATATTGTTTGCTATTAAACTATGGAAGGTACATGCATAGAGTAAACAATCCAATATAATGCCCCAGAGGATCTAGAAATCGTAGCATAAAAAGCTTTGGGCAACTACAGAAGACAATGGAATACTAAAGAAGTTCAAGAGATGTACAAGATCCTTAAGGGTTAAGTCACTCTAAAATTAGACAACAGTCCTAAAACAAAAATATGCTAATTATATGAAGGATATAATATTCAGAGTCACATTGGAGCCCTCCCTTTGAAATCAGTGTGAAAAAAACTTGACATGGAAAAAAAAAGAAACTGCTCTCTTTCCTTACTCCAGGAAGCTCGCAATAACAAATGGAAGTTGGGAAGAAATATGATAGCTGACGACTTTCTGTATGCTGTACTGTAACACATAGCCACCAGAACCTCTTCAGAAGATGTCTAAGAATCTTACCTTGCATTCTGATTTTTCCTCTTTAGTCTGCAGGCTCAAGAAGATCAATTAAGATTACTATGATATTCATTACTTATGTAATTTCGAACCTAAAACTTAAGTAGTAAACACATAACTACATTTGTATCACTGTGCATCTTATCAACACACAATTACAAATTTGCTATTACTCTTAACATAAATGAATCACCCAACTAGTGATCTATTAATTATTTCAGTTTACAGTGGAGTACAATTCCTTTTTGCTCCATGCTTCCACACCAAGCCTTTTGAAAATAGAACAAACTCACTGACAGTCCTTAGCTTTGACCAAGAGGGGTCACCCTCCACACTTCCTAAACAACTGCACTCCTACAGTAACAGGTTACCCCCTCTATTCTATCTTAATTGATTTCCATACCACATTCTTATTTTTGCCTCATTTCCAGAACTTCATTTTCTGCCATAATTGTACCACTATTTCTCCAGGCAGTCTTCTCCCAGTTCTTTTATATCTGTCTCTCAATTTGGTATTTCATATACCATTACCTGGCCAGAGAGAGCTATACAGACTCAAACGGCCTTTTCCTTGCAAACCAAGGCAATTACTGGAGTCTACCGGCCGTTTCCGGTCATGTGTGAGAACTTTCTTGAAAGGAGAAATTCAAAAACCCTTCAAAATTGCATCAGAGATACTGCAATTCTTACTTCAGACAACTACCTTGAAGTTTCCAGCAACTGGTTTGAATCGCATTGTCTCACTTGGTGGAACTTAAGAAGACATTTCTGATAAATATATTACATTATTTTTTCATGTAGAGATTATATTCCTTTTATTGTTTTGTACTTACTCTTCTAACAAATAAATATTGCAGAAAAACTAGAAATTCCTGTGCTACACTACATAAAGTATATTGCCCATAATATGATTTTGAGGAAAAAAATAGCATAGAAAACAAAAAGGTATGTGAACTGAAATAACATGAAAACTGTAGGAATTCTTAAAAAAGTTTTATCTTCAGAGCAGTTGGATATCAAAATTTCTTTTGCTTTTTTGGATGCACAGTGACCAACAAGTCTTGGAGCATCATTACTGTTTCCATCTGAAGATAATAATTCTACTCTGCTTTCACAACTAACCAAATGTCAGTTACACATTTTACTATGCCTCATTCACTCAGTACATTCCCAAATGACGCACCTGGACAGGTAGCCACAGGGTACTTGGTAACAAATAAGGTTAAAAGACAGATATATTATGTGCAACATTCTGAAATGCAGAGAGTTTTTTCACCTACTATAAAGCAATTTCCCAACTCTACATATTGTAGAACAACAGTACTGCGCACTGTTTGTGCCACCAGATACTAGAAATAACCAGTACGAGTAAAGAAGTCCACTAGGACAGTGATTCTAAAGTAAAAAGCCAGAAAGCATGCCATAAAAAAAGACAACTTGTACTTAATGACAAATGTGCCAAACTAAAAAAGCACATGGAACTAATACAAACAGCTCCAGTTCTTTTCAGTGGCCCTGCTATTAAGTGCCTGCATGATTAAGATATTTTGAGGACTAAAATCAGTACTCTCATGAGACATTTAACTTCCTTACAAATTACCTTTAAGGAGTTAAGTTAGACTACTGGACTGTCTCTTGTCCCCTCCTCAGAATCCATTCCTGAGAAAATGGAAGCAAAATGGATACCATCTAATTTGAGCAGTCAGAAGGAAGAGAACCAGAGATCAAGCAGAAAGACGAGAAACAACCGACTCCTATAGAAAGGAGAGAAAGAGGAGAGGGACAAGAAGCACACTGATGTGGTAGTAGTACCTGTGACATCAGCAGGATTAGTCACAAGGAGGAGTGTGTCGGGAGATGATGATAAAAGAAGCAGCCCAGCAGCATTGTGCCATAGGTCTTCGGTGAGTGCAGCACGCATCTCCTAAGGGCAATGGTTTGGGTGGTATTCATCGCCCTGGCTTTGCTGGGAATCATCCAGAACCCTCATCAGTAATGTAACCTCATGGCTGTGGACACACAGGAGTGCGTGCAGCTGAGTCCAGACACGGCACAGCCACTGCAGCAGGTTCCTGGGCCCATGGCAGTGCAAGTGGAGGTCCCAGGGAGATTGCTCAGCATCAAGAAGATCCTCTTAGTACTCTGAGAGGTACTACATCACTGCTCACCTTTCACGGCTCACAGAGCACTCTGTTTTCTGTAGTAGCAGCTTGATTAGACATCACTGATCATGTAAGGTTCCTTAGAGAACATTCTCATTCCCTTTCAGGGGTCTTAGCTGAGCCCTGCTTCTCTATCAGGGCCTCTTGTTCCCAGAGTCAAAGCAGCCTCCAGAAAGTGGTTTGCTGGTTATCCATTACTTAGACTGCTTTTTGGTTTAAGTTTTCCCTTTTATATCTGTACAGCTTATTAGCATCATGAAAACAATATATACAAGCACTCCAAAATCTCATCTTGGAAATTTACTCCTGTAAAAAGATAGAAATCACTAAATGAAGTACAAAGCCTAAAGACAAAATACTACCTCTGTAACATAAAAAAAGAAAAGTGTTTTAAAATATTTTTCCAAATAACAGTTTTAGCTTCTTTCAGCCTAACAGACACATCAGACTTTAGAGTACTTCAGGATTTTAGAAATAATTATTATTTCCAGATGTCACCTCCCAGGCAGTGATCAGTCCCTTGTTAACTAAAAAGATTGAACTATACATCCAGTCAATGACTAATTATTTGGCCGTGGTCAACTAACAAAGAATCAGCTTAATGGCAATGACTGGCATCTGCAGCCCTCTGCTTCTAGAAAATTAATCTGGAATTTAATTTTTAAGAAAAGGTCGTGTTATACAAAGTCATTCTGTTCTCATTAGATTCATATACCTATTTGTATTATAATTACATTGGTGAAATACTAGACCTGTAAAATAGATTAGAAGATTGTTCAAAGACACAGTAGATACTACTTCTGATGTTAAAAAAGATTAACAATTTCTTGAAGGTAATGCCTATCCATTTCAGGGGACACACCTCTGTGTTTCACAGTGATTCATGTAACAAGATTAGAAAGGTGTGCTCTTTTCTCTCTTGTTCAAGCTTTCATTTTAACTAAAACAGGGTCATGATGTCTATTAAGTGTATGGAAAACTCTCTTGACCATCTGAAATTATTCAGTGACCTCCATGACATTCAGCTAATCAACACTTTACTATAATTTCTGTGTGAGCTTCATTAATTAGAGGTCAATTTTATCCACTGAAGGACAATGGTGCACTCTCTTCACTAATAGATTCAGCGATACAGAAGTGACAAAATAGAACTTCTCTATGCAAATACAACAAAACCAAAAGAACTGGAAAAAGTAATAAGCCTCCTTGTTTTTGGCTGAAGGAAAAACAAAGATATGCCCTATTCTTAAAGGTATATTATGTACTTTGTGGTTGGTTATCAAATTCAGATTCTGTTTTTTGCTTTTGTTTTGTTTGTTTTTTAAACATATGATGTAGCTCCAGCATAATTCAGATAAAAACTTTAAATGGTACACATATTCAGACTATCCAGGAGACAAGAAACTGAGAAGACAGCTCCAAAAGTAAAACAAAACAAATGAAGAAACAAACAAACAAACAAAAACAGGAAGATGATATGTCTGAGGGATGCTGTTGGAACTGCTTTGTGAAAGACCCTGAAGGCCTAAAATTTCCACCCTACTAAAAATTTTGTGCTGATTATCTATTATGCAGTCTCTAGGATGACAAGTGGAGAACTAAGAAAGAATGGATTCAGAAGGAAACAGACAGAGAAAGCACACTTTAAAAAAACATTCTGAAGGTATTATTATTAAAAAACATTCCAAAAATCTCAATCTATTTTTGGACTATTTTTCTCAGAAGGCCAAACTAATTTATTTTTCTCACAATGTCATAGCCAAGAAATACTGGACAGTTTGATCTGCTATGTGGATTACATCCTAAAAATCACAGCTCCTATAACGGATGCAGCTTCATAACATTTCCATGTGAATACTACCACATGGGAAATGCAGACATTCCAACACTGCAAGGCATGTTCCAAAGCTCAATGTATGGAATAAACAAAACTCAAATAGTTTTAAAAGTAGTGCTATCTCTGAGACTCCTCCTGACATTCACATTCAATCACATTTTGATGCAACAAATCTCAAAATAAAAATCTTTTTACCGAAGAGCCATAAACCATAAGATAAGACAGCGACAAGGAGAAAAATGCCTACAATAATATGTATTTTACAAAAATGCACAGTCTTTAAGTGATTCTTCCATTTATCTGATCAGAGAAGTAAGCAAACTTTCACTTCCTACAGCAAGTAAAGATAAGAAATGATGAAAATAAATAATAATAATTTCACAGCATGGAGTTAGAAGCCTTTCAGTGAAATTAGATTTTCTGATTACAAAAGACATTATGTCTGGTAATTACATGTTTGTGGAAAGATGGAAAAAGCAGAAATAAGAACATTTTGAAAATAGAACACCATATTCCATAACAATAATTAAAATATATCACCTTAAATGTTAATTTCCCATAATTCTAATTAGTGAGAGATATGAAAGAAGTCTTTAATAATTAATCTAAAGGAAAAACACAATTTCTAGCAAAGTCTAGTTTCTGCAAAATGACATTTTTTAATGGGGTGCTTATTAAGCTGTTAATTGAGAACTGAAAACTTCAGCCTAATGGAGTGGTCACTGACATTCCAAGGGTTACTATTCCCAAGATTCTTAAATTTTGTTTACATTAGTTTTATAATACAACAAACTATCTTTCTGTCCTCTAAAGCAACAATTATGCAGATTATCTGGATCTATGAACAGACCTTATCACTCATATTTCTCTCTTTACACATACATAGATCTATCTATATATACATACATATACAAATAAGCACATGTATGTGCATTGATTTGTATGTGTATATATATACATACACACACATATATGTATGTATGTATGTATATATATTTCATTAAGTAACCTATGTTCCTAACCATGTATCATTTTGTTTGCCTCCCCAATGAGACTCATTTTTTCCAGACTTCTCTTTCAGTCATGTGGATGTTAAGGACAAAAATTTAGCCCAAAGGACACAATTCAATAACCTTGAGGAGCAAAACTCAACTATGTTGTGCACATGTATCAACTGGTCTGGAGGCAAACTGATCAAATTACCCTTGAGGATTTACCAATTACCCCTGAGAAAAAGCTGTTAACAAATCTCTAGACTCTTAAAATTATTTACAGATAAACTTATACTTGTTCTTTTATTTGAAAACAGATTTTAGCATAAGTAAGTGGGTTTAGAATCATAGAATCACCAAGGCTGGCAAAGACCTACAAGATCATCCAGGCAGTCTAACCATTTTCTTACCAACAATAGTACTCTCTAAACCGTGTCCCTCAGCACAACGTCTGGATGTTCCTCAAATACCTCCAAAGTCAGTGACTCCACCTCCTCCCAGGGCAGCCCATTCCAGTGCCTGACCACTCTTCTGGAAAAGTAAGGTTCCCTAATATCCAGTCTGAATCTCCTCAGGCACAACTTTGAGGCCACTCCCTCTAGTCCTATCACTAGTTACACAAGAGAAGAGGCTGACCCCAGGTCTAGTCATTATTGCAGAGTACAAAGTTTTCCAGTCCTTACAATTTTCTGGCCATTTTTGTTGTCAAAAATCAGGGGAGTCACACTAAATAAATTACTCTTCTGTTTCAGGATAACTTTATCTTCCCGGTCCGATTGTTGAGCATAAAATAATACCATCTGTATCTTTGGCTATTTTTATCATTTGTCTGAAAACACTAATTAACACTGTTTCAGTGCAAGTAACTGCTGAATTTTGTATTGTAAATCCAATATTCCCATAAATGATGCCTTAAATATTTTCCCATAGTTAGAAATATTTAAGTAAATTTCAGAACTGAAACTTGACACTGAAATGCATAAGCACCTCCAAATTCCAAAGACCTATAATTATGTATTCTGTTTATTCAAGCATTATGTATTTCTAATGAACTGAGCAGATTTCAAACTCATAAAGCCAAGACTCTAATTTCTTTCAATGACATATAATACTTCATCTGCAGAATTATAGCTATTTATGTTATGATTTCCTATTTTTGTCCAGTTATTTCCATTTATTAGTAGATCTAGTCAGTAGATCTAGTGTGCTCCATTTGTTAGTAGATCTATCGTGTTCAAAAACAGTTATTCAAAATAGAATATTGGAACAGAAATAAAATGCAGAGAGTCATCACATCTTATATTTCAGGCAAACCATACCTAAACTTACCCAAACAAGAGTACCTAATAACAACCCAGGTATTCCCTGCCTTCAACTTAAAGCAGTTAAAAGACTGTAGATGGTTATATACAAACATTGCTATAGCAGAAACCAAAATTCTTTAGATTCAGCATCTGTGATGATTCCCAATTGGATTAAATTTTACAGTACATTCCTTCTATACATCACATCACAACAATTATAATTGATAACTCAGCATTCAGAGTATTTCACACAAATTAGGCCGGTGACTAATCATAAAGAAAAACTCTCCTTTTGCAACATATTATAAAAGTGATACATCATATGTTCTAAACATTCACTACCAAGACTAAGATATACATATGAAAGGTGCCATTATATTATCAAGGCACACAAGACCCTGACATGTTAAACAAACTCACTAACTCCTATCAGAATTAGAAACAAAAGGTCATCACTTGTACCAACTAAGGCTGATCAGGCCAGTTTCACTGCTGAATTGCTTTACACAAGATAATCGAGCCCAGTATTTCTCTAGTTTCCTCTGAAAAACATAATGGTGCAGGGAAAAATATAATTGTCTTTGATATACACATTCTTGGCAATTTTTTCCTGACAGAAGCCAGAAACATCTATTTGATGTATCTGTAGAGACACATAGCGTACAGATATACTGCCTTTTAAAATAATCATTAATGTCTTTGCACTGACTTAGTAACAAGGTACCTCATTATATTAGTTCTGGCCCATATTTCAAGGCAATTTGACAGGAGTGTTTTCTACAGCTAATCATGCCCACTGAGAAACAGAAGATCTGTTGTGACATGATGTGTTAATGCAAGAGTCGATGAGGAGAAGAAATGCACCATAACAATTTAGAGCGAGACTTCATGTTGTTTGTCACTTGGAATAAAAAAAAAAAAAACAGCTTGAGAAAAGGTACGTGTTCCAAAATCCCTATTCATGTTATGTTCTGACTTGTTTTAGGAATGTTCGAATGAGATAGAGGTATTATTTGTACTTAAAGCAATATTCAAAGCATAGACTAGCCCACACTACACTGGTCTTTGTAAGGAATGCTACTTTAAAGTATGCAGTCAACTCTGAGCCGTGACCCGTGCAAGGCAAAGCAAAGCTTCTTGATCAGGTTTCATACTTTGACCCTGGCTTGTGACAGGACCTTTCCTTCCTACAATTTTCCAGTGTAAAAATACAGCTTTGCACTCACATGAAAACAGGATGAAGGGAAACACACAAATCAAAGCTCAGCACCATAATCGCTGCCATGCTACCTTCATCATTCATAAAGAAGTCAAAGTCCCTAGCTATTAAACTAGGAATAGCTAGGCCTCTTTTAAATCTTCTTCTACTTATAGGAGAAAGGCACTCGTAAATTAATTTGCATTCTCATTTCTCCATGTCAGCAGGGCATTCAAATACAGTCTGCACAGTAACTGCTCTTCAGTGACCAGATACCCTCACTCTGTGATAAGTCTACCAGAATTATTTTGCAAGTTATACAACTTAGCTATGGGCATTTCTTATTTTAAAGCATCTCACAGGGTTCTCTTCTCAGAGCAGGTCATATCAGATGTCTTCAACAACCATTTATTCTATACTTTCTCCATCTCAGACAAAAATATGTCTGGATTTGAGTTGTTGTGACTGTAGTTTCTACTAATCATACATTTCTGGGGCTTAGATGCAGCAGCAATGAGACCATTTTGGTCTAGTTCAGCTTGAAGCAAGAGTAACCTTGCAATGAAGAAACTGAAAACATATCACATCACACTGCTACCCCACTCAATATGATCTGAAACTGTAGCAAGTCACCTCATCCACATCACTAATTACCATAATGTAAAAACAGAAGCAAAATCTTTGCAGAGCTTCACTCACTACCTTCTTTCTGACAGTGAGTACACCAGATGAGTATTCTACACACTTCTTCTCATCTTGCATGAGATTTAAATAAACCATGCTTGTTTACAGAGAAAGATCACAAAAATGTCAAAAATCATGCTGAGCTCACTGTACTTGGCAGCTACTCATGTTTTGTTGCTGTTTTCAGAGTTTTCATATGAGAGTTATTCCTCTCACTACCTTCCAAAGACTACAGCTCAGTTTTGTAGTTATTTCTTTGGGTACTTTTCTGGAAGTTCAAGAGAATATTCATAACACAACAGTTGTCTTCTGTAAAAAAAAAAAAAAAAGGCAAAATATTTCCCCTTCTTCAGTCATTTGGTATGTTACTTGTCCTTTGGAAATTCTTGAAAACAACTGCTAACACCTTTGAGATGTTCTGAGCTCATTAAGTCTCTGGTGATGATTATCAACAGATTCAACAAACACGAACACCTCTGACTTATCAAAACTTTCCTTAGTCAATACTGACATGAGCCTGTTGTCAGCATTCATTCTATGAGATGTCAGAATTAACCTCATTTGTGAGGACTAGTGCACAATAAGCACAGTTGCCCACCTCCTGTTACCCACAAAAATAAAGATCTCAATCTGCAGTCCCAAACAGCAGCAGCACCCAATTCATGCTTTTTTCTTACCACAAATATGTTGCTGGTTTCCAACCACATTCATTCTTCAATCTTTCTGACGTTGGCCTTGAAAAATAAGCAGAGAAAGAGAAAGGTATCAATTACTGTCCTTCATTTACAATTTTCTATAGTGACTATTTCAAATAAAGTAAAAAGTGAATAAAATTTTAGCAATGAGAACCTCAGCCCTTTTTACTTAGATTCACTCTCCCACTGTCAACAGCTTTTATACCTTTGCAGTACTGAAATAGACATTTGATAATAATTTACTTGTAAGGAGCAATGACAGTGCACAACAGAGAACTGTCAGATTCCTCTGGATTTAATGCCCCTCATGTAAGCTGCAACGCTGCACTGTGATAGACAGAACAGCAACAAAACAAATTTTTGAAGACACAAATTTAAATGGTATTTTTATCATTGGAAAAAAGAAGACTAGCTAGTAGTGCGCATTATCAGTGGCCTAAAGTATCACAAATTTTTGTTAGCCTCTCAGCCAATAATTTATCATAGATTTCCCCTGCCTTAGGCATAACAACTTGAGACTCTGACTGCAAACTGTCATAATCTAGTATAGACTCCAGGTAGAAACATTTGCTTATTTAGCAAGCAGCTATGTCCTTTGCCATTAGCCTGCCTTGGTGTGTAGAGACACTCTATAAAATTCCAGAAAAATCTATCTGGTAATTTTACATGTAGCACCACAGCTGTTTACCACCATGGCTATCTACATGACTGGATGCTCATTCTGCCCCCATCAGCACTATTTGATCTGTACACAGGGAATCTGGAGAAGAGCTGTTCCCTCCATGACCCATCATGGTGCCCAAAAGCTACTTCTGAACCCCAGAAAAGCATAGATACGGTTTAAAATTTCCACAATATGTTCTGACATTTTTCAGCCTCTTTATACAAACTCTACATGGCAGAATCTTGATGTGCAATTCACACAGCATCATATTTTGGAATCTGAAATCCTCTTTTGAAATACAGAGGGAGGGCACTATCTTTTGCACAAAGGGGATCAGAAAAGACACACAAGCAGAATATAATGAACTAGTTCCCCAAATGGCTCAAATTAATGCAGTGCTAATGAGGTACCTTCCCTGGGGTGCATTTCTGATAATTTTAATGACAAATACAGGTAGCTGAAATGTGTTTGTTACAAAATTATTAATTTACTTCAGTACAGATTTGCATACTGTATGCTTAGGTTATGTTTGCTAGAAAAATAGACAGGGACAGACTACACTCAGGGCACTGTTTCTGTAAGTGTTTCAACTCATTTTCCACAACTCATCTACACAAACAGGTTCAATTGCTTTAAAAATCAGAGTAATTTGAAGAAGTTATTAAAATTACTAATGCTTTGAAACAATGGTATTGTGAATGTGAATGCTCTGTAAAAGATCCTGGTTACAGCTTCAGTATATACTAACACAATCACCTACTTCAATCTTCCAGTTTCATTAATGACATTTTTACAGCAGTGAGCCACCACTTAAAATGCACGATTCTGGTGCATTACTGTTTCTCACTTACAAAGCTTCAGTTTTCTGATTTAGGAAAGAACATACGAATTAAGCAACCAAACACACAGTCCTGACAGTAAAAAATCACAGAATTGTAGGGGTTGGAAGGGACCTCCAGAGATCATAGAGTCCAACCCCCTGCCAAAGCAGCTCCCTAGCCCAGGTTGCACAGGTAGGAGTCCAGGCAGGTCTTGAATGTCTCCAGAGAAGGCGACTCCACCACCTCTCTGTGCAGCCTGTGCCAGTGCTCCACCACCCTTACGGTGAATAAATTCTCATTCAGAGTTGTGCGTAATCATTCTTAACAACCCACTTCATCCACACCATCTCCAATTAACTACTGTAAAATTCATACAGATATAAATATGTGCATGCATGTATAGATAGATGTCTACATTTATTTATGAAATAGAAAAGAAAAAACTTAAAGAAATTCTATTAGACATTGTTCATATTTTCCTACTTGCTTAGCATCTGCATAACTGATTGACTCTAGTGTTAATTCTATCCTCAACTGATCCATGTACCTGGTTCATTCTATTCACCTCTTTGCTAAGTCCATGAATGACTTTTATATGCCACTACAAATTCAGTGAAGAAAGCTTTTATTCCCACCCTAATAGACCTTTTCCAGAGTAGATTTAAAGTTCCCTAAAAATCTCAGATATCTGTTTTTATAACAAAATATTTAATAAATGTATTTAGAAATGCTTTCTAAAAATACAGTCGTGACAGGTATCAAGAGGTCAGGCAAACCAGACAGGGCATCCCCTACAACAGTGTTCTGTTAAGCCCCTTTTTTTGTTCTGTTTTTTCTAAAGTTACAAAAAGTCATGGAAGGAAAAGCATACAAATTTGGTATTGAACAAAGTGTGATATATCTCATTTATTTGCTCTATACAGCGACAAGTGCAGAAGGCCTACTCATGGCAATGCAGCTACACTGCTAACTAGCTCACATCCAGCTACAGGAAATGCATATATTTGCACATCTAAACCACATATTTCTCTCTATCAGACAGAAGACAGCTCTTCTTCCAGATAAAATCAGTATCAGCCTGAGTTGTCTCAGTGCTATTCACTTGCCACTACCAATGCCTAGATCACCATAACAGGAAGGTGCTGGGATACCATGATGCCCATCTGTTTGTGGAGGCTGAAGCAGCAGCTGCTCACCATTGGTTTTGCATCAGGAAAAATAACACAAATGGATAACAGCATCTTGCTCAGTTATCAGCTGCTTCCTAAGGATTTCCAGTGCTCTGGTTTTCCTTCCCTTATATCCAAATTTCAGTTTAAGTTGCTAAAAAAATAAAGAAAGAGAAATGAAATCTTTATTTTCATGTCAAGGTATAACCTTTCCAATAAAACTCTTTCTCTTCACCATTGTCACGACTTCAGTTCTTAATTAAAGTTCAGTAGACAAGGTAAGAGCTTTGAATTTATTATTGCAAACTATAGTTAGAAAGGACTATATGCAGTTTGAATTACTATACTTGCATGAAAGTCTGCATTCTTAATTATTAATTCAGTTCAAGTGCATACTGAATAAAGCAGAAGTGAAAAGCAGGGAAGTATCTGTTAAGAGCATTCTGTATACAGTAAATAGTCACAAACAGTAAAAAGTGGACTCTTCCCAGTTTTGTGGAGGACTGCTGTGGGGTATTTTTTTGTTTGTACTTTTAGAAAAAACAACAATAAAAAAAATTACACATACTCAGTAATCAACATGTCAGCAGTGGAGTTTCATTTTTTAAAGAAATGATTTGCTATTTTACTAAGTGACAAACTGAGCTGCATTTCATTATATATTCTATTTTTTGGGTCTATTTTATTTTTAAGTATTTTCTCAATGACTTAAGAGAAGGTTTCAAACATTTTTACTGAAATTACAGGGCAGGTTCTTGTAAACTAATAAAGGCGAAGAATAACTTTATAAAAAAAAAAAAAAGATTCATCTTCAGCATGACAACTGCCCTTAAACAATAGTTATGTTCCACAATTCCAGTATTCTGAGACATAACTCATTAAAAATCCCCTTATTGAAAGAAGGAATTTAACAAGTAATGTTCACGGAAATTATGCAGTATGGTTTTAATATTGATATGATCAAATTTTACAATTTGACAATTGATGGAATTCAAAGCATACAGGATATTCTAAATTCAAGACTACACTGTGGTTGGAAAAGATTTTTCTTTAAGTACACAAAACAGATCAAGTTGTAAAAGTAGATCGAGCATAAAAAATAAAGTATTATAAAATACAGTACAAAAAATATTAGCAAATTAAAGCAGACATTCTATAAAACAACAAACTCCTTGTTGCTAGGCATCTTACTCAATGACTGATAAATCATTCATTGCTACATATGCTTGGCAGCTTGTCTTTGCTCTAACAGCCATCTTTTCTGTTCTAAGAACATCTCTACTTAGAACTATTGTTTCAAGAGTAAACTAACTGTACAAACAGGTTATATATAAAAAAATAAATTCTGGAAAATAGAAAGAAGAGAAGATGGCTTGTTGGGACAATATTTAATGATTATTAATCCATATTAATTAGCTACTCCAGGAAGAAGCTACTCATCAAAATCTAAGCGTGATTTCAATCTCAGCAGAACTTGAAGGGTTAGCTTTGTAGAGCTACTTGTTATTAAAAGTTTAGGTAACTGTAAATACACTGTTGCAAATATATCCTGAGCTGTCAATATAATTCACTGCTTAAATAAATTGTATTTTATCTGCTAATAAACAATGAGCAGATGACATGAATTTTTTTAAAATAATTTCTTTTTGTAATGTCTTAAATGATTAAAATTTGCCTGAACACTGAATTGTACCTGCAAACTAGGGCAATCATAATTACTTCTACAGTGTTGGCAGAAACAGGATTACTTACAGGTATACTGAAAAAGAAATGGCTAAAACTTTTCCATAAAATAAATTTTTATGACCTACAAGCAGAATATAGCAGTCTGACACATGTAGAGTAAACTGGAATCCAAAAATTCTATGCATCTTCAAGACAGAAGAGCAAGATGTTCCAGCTGAGACCAGTACCAAAGCTTTCTCTCACATCAGCATCATGTCCATAGCGAAGATCTACTTTGAAAACTACCTTTTATTATTATCAGTCAGTCAAAGGTGTATGGCACATGCATGCCACCAGCAAAATGCAGGACTTTAGGGTGAAGCTGCAGAAGAGGTCTTTTACAATCTCTATTCCCAAATCTGTGGAATTTCATTTATGTTACAAATTGCACTATAATATATTAACTATTTCCTTCATTTATAGTGGTGGGTATAAGTCACAATGAAGCTTTCACTATCAGAAAACCCAAGCACTCACTGAGGAGAAAACTCTCATCGCTAAGAGAAGCCACCATGAAAAATCCACGTCTCTGTGTTCTTTTCCCAAACAGCTAACATTCCCAGTCCAGGTTCGTGGTCCAGATGATTTTTATAGACAAGGAGAGACGCAACATTTTCTAAAGGGATATTTCAGTCCAATCATCTTCAAAAATAAGAAATTTCCAGCCTCCCTCTGTTGACTGCCTAAATGACTACAGATATCTCAGCCAAAGGGAAATCCCCCATCCCTTCCATGAAAAAAGTCATTGAATTCATGCAGAAGCAGCATGCAAAACCTACATGAAATCTCTGTGTGAAAATGAGTTCTATATTCCCTAGGGCTCTGAGTGTAAAATATTACAAGTTGAGCTGAAAGAATTTCTAAGAAGAAACAGTCAAAAGCATATTAAAACACTGTGGAATAATTTACAACTGGCAATTATAATGATGTGGTGTATCATTTGTGATTATAACCAGTTTTTTCATTAACTTTTCAGAGTTAATTTCAAGTAATGAATTCATACTTAAAGCTTACTGTACCGTGTAAGAATGAGCCCTACATCTATAAAGAATATTGGAAAACAGTAAAATAGTTCCCTGTTTCAGTTGACATTTTGTGGCTTAAGGTGATAGTAGTTAAACAAATGGAAGTTATGCTTGTTTGACATTCTAGATATCCTAGAATTTATATGCTAAAGCTGTTCTAATTTCTCATCAATAGAACTGTACTGTCTCAAAGTTGCTGCTATCAGAACTACTTAGACACAAGTGGTTTTTTTTTGTTTTTAAATTGTGTGTAGTTATTCTTTTACTTTCTCTGATTTAGAATTAGAGAACAGTAACTAAAATATATTGATCAAAATGTAAACTTCACTGAGCATTTTGCTGAGATAAAAATGGCTGATTGGTTGCAAATGTGATACACAGTAAGAAACCTAGAACATTTAAAACTCTCAAGAGCATAATCTCCACAGCCCACTTCTGTGAATCTTTTGACTGATAAGGCAAATATGTCTTACAGAATACCAAAAGTTGCAGCACCTTTTCATAAAGTAAAGTTCAACTCAAAAACTAAGTAGATATCTACCTTTAATTTTCCAATAGATCTAAACTAAGAACTTACAAATTTGAAGACTGTATGTTGATATAGCTACAGTATTACAGAACAGCATATTTAAACCAGTGTATGGAACCATAGAATGACTTGGGCTGCAAAGTACTGTAAAGGTCATCCCATTCCAAACCCCTGCCCTGGACAGGGCTGCCCAGGGCCCCATCCAATCTGGCCTTAAGCACCTCCAGGGATGGGGCACCACAGCTTCTCTGGGCAGCCTGTGCCAGTGCCTCACCACCCTCTCAGTAAATAACTATCTCCTAACAACTGATTTATTTCTTCCCTCTTTAAATTTAAAACATTTCCCTCTTGTCCTACCACTGACTTTAAGAACATCTAGATTCAACTCGAGTTCTGATACATTTCATGTGTGCTACAACAATAAGCAAACATGCATTAAATGTAGGTGTATTTAATTGCTCCAATAATTCATTTTTCAAAATAAAATGGGAAAAATGGTTCTTCCTCTATCTCTCGCTCATGAACTAAGATGATAAAACAATCTATGAATCAGAATAAAATTGACCTAGAATTCCTTAGTATTTGCTTTACGCGAGCCACAGTCCTTGTGATCTTTTTCTATTGTTTTGAGCTGCTGCTATGTTAAAGGACTACAGTACTGAGCATTTTACTATGAAAGCTTCCTAATGACATAAACTGTTTTCCTAAATTCTTCTGTACTGAAAATGTCATATTTGAAGGAACTTTTGCAGAAGAGGGATTTCAAATATATATATAGCTGCAACTGATACAAAAACACTTAAAACCATAAACCTTACTGGAAATTATAGCTTTTATTATAACACATTAAGTTACACCCAAGAAAATTACATAAAAATCTCGACCATGGCAGGGGGAAAGGTCACATAATCAATGAAGAACAGCTGATTCACAAGGTTGTCTGCAATAAGGTTTTTGCATTCAAGGCAGCACGAAAGATCCAAACTACACCAAAAAAGAAAAAAAAGACATTTCATTTATACCCAACATTCTTATCCTACAGTGTTAAAAAGTCACTTGATCAAGATAAAATCAAAGGATAAAAATCACCGTAATGGTTATCTTCCCTGTTCTCAAGAGCTTCAGTCATAACTATATACATTTCTGACCACTCTGTTTAATTTAAGAAGTGAGCTGTAAGAACCGCAAGCAACAGCTTCAAAACTTTATTGAATCTGCATTTCACTGTTTTTGGTAAATTTTAACTATCTACTGTAGAGAAAGTATGGAGCATATAGTATATTTATTGTATAATGGACTCTGGCCTATTCATTTAAAAATCTGTGGCAACAGCTTGGATTTTGGTTTTTTTTTGTTGTTTTTTTTTTTTTTCTGTTTGCATGACACACCTGGCCCANTTTTTTTTTTTTTCTGTTGTGTTTCTTTTGTTGTTGTAGTTGTTTTGTTTTTTAAAGAAAAAACATCTGATGACAAGGGTCTAAAACTCTAAGTTTACTGAATTTAATGAGAGCAAAGTATGTTCTATGAGTGAAGTGCACTGGCACCAGCAAAGTACTGAGCAGGAAAACACTGCATTGTAGGCTTCTTGAGTGAGAATTCATCTTGTGCTTGCTTACTGGTATGTGCAATGCATGCTGATGCAATTCAGGATGAGGAAAAGCAATGTGATAAGCTGATGATTTATTTCTTCCAAGATCAAAAGAAAACAGAGAACTGTGACAAATGAGAGATCTAGTGGGACTATGAAACATTTTATTAAAAAGTCAAAGGCCTGATTATTTTGTCTGCTGTAATTTATCACTCTTTTCTCTGAAGACTTATCATCCTTGCAAGACAATCTCAGAGGTCTAGAAAATTTCTGTAAATTGGCCCTCTAAAGCTGAAACAGTACTTGCTCCACATGTAAGGTTATTTTAGAATCACAGAGAGTGACTGCAAATGAAAAACTATCATTTTGAAAAGATTTCTTTTTCTCAGTAGTGGATAAACTATCTTTCATGATATCTTTTAGTTACAGAACATCTTAAAACATGACTACATGAAGCAATATAGATTTATTTTCGGTCTACTATATCACTATTAGATATACTTAATATAGAAACTGAAAAAACATTCAACATGAACTAATGAATGTAAGTGGAGGATAAATGCAGCAACATGACAACAGCATCTAGTGACTATTCAGTTATGATTATTAGACATGAAGACTTGCTGGATATCTAGATATTACTTTTTCTCTCTCTCCAAAAGAAGGTACAGACCTAAAGAATACAAAAGATGCAATACCACTGCAATAAAACAAGTGGTTTTTTCCCCTGCTTGACCTTTGACTGTACTATTGCCTTGAAAATATGGAAGCATTGCATCCTTGCCATGCAGATGTTTTTGTAAGTAGAGGAGAGTTGACATACCTTGAACCTCATGCTGCCCATTTTTTTGAAATGTATTTCTGCAACTTGAAAACACAAGACATTTCCCTTTTTTGAATGAGGGCAATAAAATGGCATAAAAATTAGCAGTAGCTATCTTAAATTATAAAAATGCATCACTGTTTCCAATCTAGAAGCTTAAAATTATTACTGATTCGAGGAAAATGATTTCCCTAAATTGATAAAACTAAATGATCTGACTCATAAAACACATTTTTCTCCCTCAAAACACAGTAATAAGTATCTAAGTAACTAGGTGGACTCATATTGATGGAGTACCAAATTATTCAAATCTGTAGCAAACATTTTAAAGCTATTAGCCTGAAAAATAAATCCAAGAAACAATAATGCTATCGTAGTTCCTAAAAAGACAGTAAAAAATTAATTAGCATGAAAAATTATGGGCAGGTTCTTCCCTCATTATTTTACTCCACAGGTAAAACTGATTTCTACAAAAAAAAGTTATGAAACAATATGTTTTGTGGAAAAGTAACTCAATCATCTCCTGAGAGCATCATAATATATGGCAATAAGTTAAACATACTTTTTCAATTTGTGAGATGCTAGATCACAATCATATACTTTTGGTGATCAGGCTCACGAAGTTAATCTATTTAAAACGACCTTTTATTTTGACCACACTGTTTTCTGTACTGCTGTTATCTTCCAGCTTCCATCATATTATCCAACTGTAACATTAGCAAAATCTCCTCACATCCATCAGCTGTGCACAGCAACAGAATTTTAAGTGAGCAAGTTAGACTACATGCACAGTGATTTACATAGGATACATCAGTGGCACCAAAGATGCGTAGAACCTCTGAAGCATAATAATACATACCTGAGCCCATGACTTTATAACTAGATCAAGCCAACAGTCAACAGAAGCCAGAAATGGCCTCCGCTGGAAAGCACTGATAAGCTTGATTGGACACCATTTGATAGTCATAGCAAAAATTTACACCTATTATTTTCAGCGTACTGAATATCACATATGAGTTATACGTATGTGTATATTCATCTCATGTCTGACTTACAGTCAGAGACAAATATAGACATATTCTGTTGGTTAAAAAGAAGTCCGCTCTCCTTCAACTCATCATATTCTTCAGTGTTAAAATCATATTACACTGTAGATTACACAGATATAAAAACAAATTAAAACATCATAAAGTTCTGTATGATGTAAGCACAATTATCCTGAAAACATTTAAATTAGCACAGTTTTTTAATACAAGTGAGAAATGGCAATCTCACATCTGCATTAGTTGCCTGTAAAGTGTTAAATATAGTGTACATCTACAGTATTATATAGCTACTCTATTTTTAACCATATTTGTAACTGTTTTTAACTCCAAATTTTCTGGGAGAATTTAGTTTCCTAAAGTTTCTAATCCAGACAGTAGCACAAAATACAACACTTTCCATACAGATAATAAGTAGATTCTTAACACGTCTTAATAAAGATTAAAAAACCTTGATTTTCTCTGTACCACTGTGACCTGTGCCCCCTGCTCCTGACCACTGAAAATATGGTTAGCATCACCAATGATAAGGTGAACATCCAGAACACACAAGCAGGTGGGTCACGCATCCCTCTTCTCAACTTTGTGGGGTCAGTGTATGGGGACACCAATGAACAGAGTGATAAACACATTTTTTCTCCATTCCTTTGGCAGTAGAGTATTTGGAAAGGTGTCCAATACCTGCAATTGACTAGAGGTAGAAAACTAGCCCTACTGTTCATTGTAGACTGACACAGACTTCATTGGAACAGGGTAAAGCATCTCAACACTTCCAGTATGTTTATGACATCATCCTGTGGGTCAACACAACAAAGGAAGTGTTTGAAAAAAGCTAGTTTTGTCTAAAAAAAAAAGCAAGGTCAAAGGACCTGTAGAAAAGATCCTGTTTCAGGGAACAAAATGACCATGGGTATATACACATCCAAAGAGATCTGTTCAGAGTCTAGACTAACTCTTGGGCCAGTCGAGACAGGACCAGGTGAGAGATGTGAGGTCAACACTAGAGCCAGGAAGTATGGTCTCAAGTCAGAGCTTCTGGTAGACATCCCAACTTAAAAGACGATACTTACTAGCACACAGAGGTATTCAAGTTTTTTCAGGAAGAGTTGGTACAGAGCACCGCTTCTCTTGGTACCGTTCCTGTGGTGTACTGGATGTACAAATGTACACTCCATTAAATGTGTGGAGTGAGCAAGAGGCCGGTGATTGCTAAGGTGCTAGCTGGGTTCAACCCACCTCAACAATTGGACCTTTTTAAGATGTAGTCTTGATATCAACCAATTTCATCTGGTCAGGGGTCACTGGAATCATTTTTGTTAGTTCTGGAAATCATGATTTTGACTAAAGTGAAAGTGACAGACATTTAAATACCTGTCATTTTGTGCGTATACTTTTTAGCATTATTTTGCTGTAAATTCTATAATTTCTCACATATGTGCACAAATACATACATAATATTAATGTAGACAAGCAACTTGTTACAACTGGCATCCCCCTGCAGAGTTTAACAAATGAGAAAAGGAATTTGACATAAAACTGTATGCTACCAACACATCTGAAACCAAAATAATCTTAAACTCCCTTGTAAACATCTGTTCTTAACACATGTCCACTGTTTACAGCAATTATAAGATTACCAGGGAGCAAATAAACATGTAAATAATCTTTATTTCATTTCACTTCCCACTGACAGTCTCTGGTACATATATTTCCTTCTCACTTTTTCATCATCTTTTCTATCCCCCTCTGTCTCATTTGAATTACTTGCATCCTGTCTGCATGCCTAAAAAAAAAGAGATGTTTGACAGAAAATATGCCCTAACTTTAAAACTTGAGTGAAGTTATAAATGAGTTACTCCTATAAGCACCTGTCAAGCAACCCTGTAATTAACCGTCTGCTTCCTTGAGGGCTAGCATCAGTCACAGCATAAATTTGAAAATGCATCTTATGAAAACAATTATTTTTCTCCTTATGGAAAAAAACACCAAACACTTGGTCTGTTCTCTATGTAAGGTAATGTAGTACACAAAGTAAGGACAAAGAAGTAGCACATTTTCTTTCTTATAGCTAAATATCCTCATTATTTTTGGGGGGGTGTGTTACACTAATAAAGATCTGTTTGGTATGTTCTATTTGGTTTTTGTGGGGTTTTGTCCTTTTTTTTTTTTTTAAGTATTCATTCCTGTGATAAAATCGGTGACTGAAAATTTCACAAAATAGGACAGTGAACATTTGGAAGTTGTTTCACTATGGCTCAGAACAAACAGTGAAGATTACAAAAATCTTTCCTTGCAAGGCTTTCCCCAGCTCCTGAAGACTGTCCCATCTTCTGCAAGGATGAATGTTCTCTCTGGCTGGCAAGTATGTCCAGAACCACAAGCACTGGAGATGTCACTGGATTCACTAGCACCACTCCAAGCTGACTCTGAAAGCTAGGTGTCAGATTTTCTATGAACAATTCTCCTTCCTTCAAGCAGTTGATAGTTTATTCCCTCAGGAGTCCTGCTGACTTTTACAATGTAATTGATTCTGACTTGAACAGAGCAAAGACATACGGAGACTAAACTTTAGCAAAATTAAAGTAGACTGATCCATTATCTTGGAAATGCAGCAGAAGTAGAAGGATCACAGAACATAAGACTTTAAGGAATGTACTGACTTTCAATGATGGAGCAAGCAGTGTTTAAGTGTAACCAAAGCGTGCTTAGAACTAAAGAAAATATTGTAAAACTGCAACAAGCTAATGCCAAGGGAATCCTAAAGGAGACTGTGACAAATAAGAATGGATGACCAAGAATGGATGATCCTTTCCTGCTTTCCCATGGCAATATCCTGCATATTTAATCTGTAACAACTATCATAGTTTTCCACAACACACTGACAGCCAATTTCAACACAGAGAAAAAGTGATATTGAAGAGTTGAAGAGCACAAGCTGCAGTTATCCACATCACACATTCAGCTCAGAGGGCTAAGACAGAGACACACAGAGAAGTAGTTTTACATGTTAAGTTTATGCATTAATGGCTGTAAGAAACTCATGGGTCTGGAAAGTCTCACAATGCTTACTCAGCAGGGCACCTTTCAGCACAGCATGATGCTACCAATCTCTACCTGTACACGTACATGTTTGCCTCGCAGAGGAAGTTTTCAGCACCTTGAAGTATTTACCTTTTTGAGAAGAACGAAATTCGTATCAACACAATAGACAGATACTGCAATAAACAAAACGGTATTTTGTTTTCAGTGCAAGACTTTAAGCTTCATAGGCTTTTGGAAGGATTGCATGCTGTGGGAGCTACAACAGGAAGGCAGATTTCTTCGTGACCTAGAAAACCTCTTCCTCCCAGACAATCCTGGGCACACCAGACTTCAAATTAGAAGTTAACTTTAAGAGCAGATGTGGTAATATACATACATTAGGGTGGATACTAAATATCCAGTATTATCAACATAGTTTGTTTTTACCATTGAATAATGACAAAGGAAAGCAAAGCCTTATACAAATAAATACTCCAGAATTTCATATTAGCCTTTAAGAGTACATTCAGAAATGAGCATGATTTACATTTTTAAAATGCTCTTCCTGTGCCCAGAATCGATAATCACACACTGCAACAGAATCACTTGACTTGCTTTCCATTTTAGATCAGAGTTTGAACAAAGCTGCACTGAAGTGCCATTTCAAGCACCTGAAATTACTTCCATTCATAGATACATTTCAGAGAAATGCTAATAAAGCCACATTTGGGATGTGCCTTAAATGATCAAAATCCCATAGCTACAGTACTAAATAACTGTCACAGACTGCTCAATACAGCTGAGTTATTGTTTCCTGTGCAAAGATTGGAAGTGGCAGAGTAGGCAGAGATATAGCAAAATCTCACATATTCCTTTCCTGTGTAGATAAAGTTACTCAGAAAGTTCATTATAAACAAATAATCTCCTTACTCTCAATTTTACGTTTGTTTTGCCAGATCAGAAAACTTTAAAAGCAAGTAAGTCAGCTTTGCTTTCTAGAGTTTAAAATTCTCACTGTAGAGGTCCTTGACCCTTCTCAGTGATAAAAACTGCACTGGTTTTCAGCTTACAAATAACTGAATGAATCATGGGACACTTCAGTCTAGTAATTCACACTGAAATTACAATGCTTCACTGAACAAAAGTGTATTTACAGTAATGTTCTCTTTATAGGTTATAATAAATAAAAAACGCAAAATATGAAACAGTTTATTAAAATCACCATTCCAAGGGGAAGACATTAACAAAAGATCTTGTAGTTCTTTTTGAAGAAATAATAATAATTCTAATAGTAGAAATATGAATGCATACATTTTAAACACAGGTACTCCCAACATAACACAATTACTCACATGTTTAAGTCAGATCTGTACTTTTATTTTTATATCTATAATAATAGCTAACCCAGAGCTTTTTTAGAATTCAAATATCTATCTCTGATTTTATTTATTTTTATTTTGTGTTTATTTAGTCACTCAGAAAATCTTTGATTTCCCACGGATCTATTTTTCCCACTCTAACACAACCACTGAAGACCTGAGCAGCTCAACATACAATTCTCTTCTTCCCTCCATCACAGCATTATTTGTAACAAAGCCCAGATCCTTCCACCTGCTGAGCATTCTTAGAGGTATCTAGATTGATGACTAATGGGTCTATTCAAGAGAACATTTCTTTTATGGTTCTATAGTACAACTATTAATATCACAGAATCATAGAATCTTAGAATCACAGAATGGTTTGGGTTGGAGGGGCCTTAGAGATCATCTAGTTCCAACCCCCTGCTATAGGCAGAGATACCTCCCCTCTACACACGGTTGCTCAGAGCCCCATACAGCCTGGACTTGAATGCTTCCAGGGAGGGGGCATCCACAACCTCGCTGGGCAACCTGTGCCAGTGTCTTACCACCCCCACAGTAAAAATTTCTTCCTAATATCTAGTCCACCTATCTATCTATTCATATTAACATTTATTTAATATTTATAAATCACAGAAGACTGCTACTAGACACTTACTATACATCTTCAGTAAGCCAGAGCAACTACAGAATTACTCTTTCAAATCCAATATGAATTTTTCTAAAGCATTAAAATATTCACCGCAAGAGAAATACACCATTCTGCTTGCATCACTGGGGATTAGCAGTCCAGAGGGTAATTACTTGGGAACTCGGGGGAAAAAGCAACAGCAGAGAACATCACTCATGTAGAGGTTTACAAAGTATCTAAGTAATAATCAACAGTTTAATAAACCTTAATGTTTACAAAACGCAAAACATCTTGATTCTTTAAGAAATTTTCACTGTGGGTGGATTTCAAGAGGAGGAATTCTCAAGTGGGGTGCAGACTATAACTCACAGTAAATAGAAATAAAGGGTGGGTCTGAACAGTCAGAAGATGAGGATTCAGGGCAAGAGATTAGGACAAGAGAGATCTCAATATTGGTAAAGCAAGGCAAATATATTTGTACCTCAAAAATTTACATACGTAAGTGTTCTCTTGCCTGAGAAGCAAGCAGAAGGAATGAAGAGTTTGAAATATGGTCATTATGGTATAACTTAGGCAGCTTTGGCCTCCTTGATATCTGCTGAGAAGGTAACATGGTAGGACAAACAAGCAAGAAGGTTTCTGGGGGATGCCAGAAAAATCACCAATGCCATCTCAAGGATCTACTGTCTATCAAAAGCCGTGGACATTAGGGAGTTCTCGATCTAGTGATACAAAACCCAGTGAACCAGTGATACAAATAACTGAACTTTTAAACTGTAGCATTTGATCCAGTAAGAGCATCATAAATCCATGCACTGGCATTACAAGAATGTATGACTGACCAAACCAGAGAAATAACCAACTCCAGGAAGTGACTCTTCTGCTCATCAGTACCAATAATTGAGAAAACAAATAAGGACAATGAAACAAGTGTTAAAACAGCATTTTCAAATCCCTAAAGCATTTAATGAACTTTCTTTTATAATCCAAATCATGAGCTCTGAGTCTTGAACTAGTCTTCCACATCTAATTTACTATGAACTTCCAATTTCAATTTAACACAAGCAGCTTGCGTATCAATAACAGGAAGAAAAATGGAAGTGACAAACTGCTATTAACATGATGCACAGGCCTAAAACAATCATGACAAATTAATCCAGTGTTTTATAGAACATATACTACCAAAGTCAAAGCTAAAGAACCATAAACCACATAGTTGCAGTGAGCAAAATACTATTCCTTAGAATAAGGTATTAAAGTTAAATGCAAATGTTCATTTTCCCTTACCGGTATTCACAGTTCAGAGTATGCTTAATAAATTTAATTTTAAGGGAGAATTACTGATAGAAATACTTTAAATACTATCTTGCAAATAAAAGATTTAGATTTATTTACTACTGTTGCAAAGAAGCAGAAGGCAACTGCAAAACACTTCATTTTAGGGTATTCAAACATCTCAAGCAAGAAAGCTTCTGTATCACCCAGAGCTAAATGTAGAAGGCTGACTTTTAGAAAGGTTAATAGCACCCAACAGCATGCCCTCATTTTTATATATAAAATATGAGGGTGACAAGTCATGATAGAAAGAACAAATATCAGCAGCCATCCTTTAAGGACATAGACCCTTCAAGCTTCTGCTATTCAATCAGAGTGATGAAATCTATGTTTACACATGTCTCAGAGGAAAGCTGGCAAGAAGCGTTTGTGGCAGTGTAAGCTACAGTTTCTGGCAAAGGAGTGTTAAGAGAAGCTCTTGATTAATTATTTTCTTCTGAAAACAATAGGCTTTTGAGAAAGCTTGTACATCACAACACTAATGACAGTAAGGCTCAAAAACTCAGCTCCTTAAGTTCATACTCTCATTTAAGATTTTTCTTCTAACTTAATTCCTTCTATTTCTCTCCCGAAATTCTTATGTAAATGAGTCTTCATGGATTTCAAATAAGCATCACATTTCATCTCAAATTACAGCCTACAGTAGTTGATTATACAGCTGCAGAAGAGTCATCAGAGATTTCACTATGTTTGTGTCCAGTACCCTCATTTAGTTATCCTCTAGAAAAAGACAGCTAAATTGTGGAAATCAAAAATGCAGAAGCTATTTCATGTGTTTTAAGCAAATTAATAACACAAAACAAAGCCCAAATGATAGCAAAAGTACCAAATCAGGTACCAAATTATTTATCAGCCAGACAGTTGCTGCAAACCAGTTTTACTTACATGCCAGTGCGGCAAATCAAAACACTTACAGCTTATATACATATATGACTAGGCATTGCAATAAAATTAACAATAATCAATCCTTCTATAAATTGCCTGAATTTCAGACTTGGTCAAAAGCAAGGGTGGTCCTGAACAAGCCTTATTACCAACAGGACATGCACCACGTATCTCAGAGAAATGAAAGATCACAGTATCTTTGAACCAATTCACAGATGACTGGTTACCCAAGAATCCCACCATACCCCCATCAGACAGATAGTGAAAGAGGTGGTGATATATTTCACCCACATGAAGAAACCTACATAAAAATCTTCCTACTTCTGTATTAAATTTGGTATTATTTTTATCAACAGAAAAAGAAAAATGCTAAGGAAATAGCACTGCAAACACATTCTAAAATTAACATGTGTTTTTTTTCCCTCTTTTGCTGACTACAGATACTCAAGTTGCACTGAAAGTAATGATTCCTTTTTATTTTTATGGAAACTACAACAGATACAAAGAATGCAATAACATGACTTGATACAGCAAATTGTCAGCTACAAAACACTATTTTTTAACAGAGTCACCATCATTAGCTATGCACTTTTGCTAGAAATGAACAAGAGCCTACATGCCATACTCATAAACATCTGCAACAGTGGAGGTGATCCAGTGTCACTGCTGCCACTGATGAATGGTGTCCATCACCACCCAGCAAATGACAATCAATGCCAATAGATGAAATGTTTTCCATACAGAGGAATTCAATGACATAGACACTTGCATGTCAGACAGCATTTTGTCAGACCGCCTCTTTGCTGCCATCAGTCACATGCAACAGAATGTAACAGTGTGCAGGTGGGAAGGTCCAATCCATACTGCCGCCACCATCCACCTCTGATGTAATGGGCCACTACAGTGAAATAGCGGGCATTACTTTCAGAGTATCCCTTATACTTGGATAGTACAAAACTGCTTTTGTAGCAAAAAAAAA
>VXAB01002552.1:395961-440391 GCA_013399175.1 Odontophorus gujanensis | reverse complement strand
TTGCCGCTGTTTTGTTTCTAGGCCCATCTCCCTATTCCCTTTTCCCTTTTCCACTTCCCCTTTCCTGGGGCGTGGGTCCCCTGCACCAATCGTCACGGAACCGGGCCGAACCTGCCCGTAAACCGTTGACACATGACTTGATACAGCAAATTGTCAGCTACAAAACACTATTTTTTAACAGAGTCACCATCATTAGCTATGCACTTTTACTAGAAATGAACAAGAGCCTACATGCCATACTCATAAAAATCTGCAACAGTGGAGGTGATCCAGTGTCACTGCTGCCACTGATGAATGGTGTCCATCACCACCCAGCAAATGACAATCAATGCCAATAGATGAAATGTTTTCCATACAGAGGAATTCAATGACATAGACACTTGCATGTCAGACAGCATTTTGTCAGACCGCCTCTTTGCTGCCATCAGTCACATGCAACAGAATGTAACAGTGTGCAGGTGGGAAGGTCCAATCCATACTGCCGCCACCATCCACCTCTGATGTAATGGGCCACTACAGTGAAATAGCGGGCATTACTTTCAGAGTATCCCTTATACTTGGATAGTACAAAACTGCTTTTGTAGCAAAAAAAAATAAATAAAAATAAAAAGAGAAATGTCTCTTGGGGAGGGACTTTTTTTTTTGTTTTAATGGCGAGAATTTGGGTGGTTCCATTTTCTTACGTTGCATAATACTTCACAACCTTCAGAAGGTGCTAGCATCTACTTTTTCAAAAGAATAACCACTACCAATTTGTACTAAGTATCTATTTCTAAAAATAAAGACCACTATACTCCTGCTAGCACTGCTATCAACATGCATACAGTTTTTCACGTTGTTTAACTCCTATTGCCTGACTTTCCCCCCTTGTTGCCTCATACATACAACATCATACATACAACAAATTTAGCTTCTTCACAGGGTGGTACTTACTTATTTTGACTGTGCTTAACAGTATGGTTTGAAGAATCTATTAAAAAAAAAAAAAGGATCAACATTTGCTGGCCACTATAAACTACCTAGCACAGAAAAACTGAGTACTGGCAAGCACAGATACCACTGAGGTACCCACTGCTATAAAAATTTTAGCAGCATACATTACAGCTATAATGTGACAATATATCTTCATATGAATTAATTAAATCTGTAATCCTCTTCACAAAGCCTCACAAAAGAGCAAGGTCAGGCACAACGCCATAATATTTTCTGTTTCCATTTCCTCCAAAAAGCATCATATTATTCCTTGCATTAGAAGACTCCATCCAAAATATATAAACACAGTACTTCTAGTTTCCTCTGCAGACACTGCACAGGGATGATTCCAGAACTGTGTGACAAACACTCCAGGATCTCTCCGTAACAGGTTCATGTTTCTTCCTATGATCATAGCAATGACTGATTGGAATGAATGTTCACCCAAGCCCAGTACGCAAGCTCTTTTAGAATGAAAATTCCAGGATGGATCTTAAGATCTGAGAGCAGCTCCACCAACTCCCAAATACTGATCCTCTTCATCACAGTACCACAGCCCAACTTTTTCTTTGCAAGCACTGAAAGCTAATCATTTACATGAGAACAGACATTGTCTGTTTCAACAGAAACACAACAGTTTTGCTTGTTTTTCGATTGTATTTAAGACTACAATTGAAATTATTTTAACTTTTTCCTTTTATGATTGAAAATGCTAGGGAAGTTTCATTCCCTGTCTCATTTTTAACCTATGACTTTCTTCAGTTGCTGTTTCTATTAACTATGCTGTACTCAAGTTGTGCACTCCAGTAAATGTAATATTGTGAAATAGTGGGTTACTCATTATGTCAACCTCATTAGCATCAGATTAATCTAGTGATAAATAGACTGAACCATCTTTAACTGATGACAAACTGAAAATGGATTACCAAAAAATCTCCCACCATTAATTTAAATATTTAAGCAATTTCAATTTTCTAATAAATTTAACATGCTACAAAAGCTTCATACAGCCTTCAGTTAAACTAAATCACATTTCGCTTAGCTAAGTTTTAAACACAATTATCCAGTTCCTTATTATAATCAAGCAGATACCATTACATTCACCTCTTATCTATAGACATAAATTGCCTTGTTTTCTCATATGCACCACACACACTGCACCAGTACTCTTAAACTCATGAGATGAAGGAAGATCATCTCTAACTTTACCTACAGACAGGAAGAGAAAGCTGGATACTCAACTGACAGAAATAGAAAAGAAAGAGATTCTTCTCAAATTAAGAGGGAAGTGAGAGTTGTTTAACACTTTCTCAGAATTTCTATGCAAAATGAAGTGTATATTGTTCACTCAATCCTTGATATTAAATTTGTAGTTTTAATAGTCAGGTGGAACAATTCCAATTTTGATGAATTATAGTTAACATTATCAAATGGTCTTCTGCAGTCATGTAGCAAAACAGGATGCTGTATAGAACATCCAGAGCAATCAGTACTGTACTTGGATGTTGCAGTCAGAGAAAACAGCTCAAGTTTTCCCTTACAGGTCAGTGCTTCAATTCATGTTATTTAATTTGAGGCTGCTTCAAATTTTCCCTTGTACCCATATTATGGAATTTTCTCAAAACTGGCTGACAGACTATCCTCTGGGCATTTAAAGCCTTAAGAAAAAGACCATTACCAAATAGAACAAATTTTAAAGAGAACTAAAATAAATGCTGTGTTAGACTACGTGGTCCTAAGTTACATAACCTCTTTCAAAGTGAAAATGTCATGTTTTCCGATGTTCAGAATAAACACAGTATCCATTTCTGATTTTTAAGGGTTTGGTTCTATTTAGTACTGCATTAAAAAGTAGAATAGAAAACCAGAAGAAGTCAAACTACACTGAGAAGTGCATCTGAACAATATGTTTCCTATTCTTTCCCTTGTTCCCATGAATAAAGTAATTCTGGCTAGTATTTAAATAAAACATAATATTAATTTTATCAGAATGATCTTCAAGTAAAATCTTGGCCCTTAAGTGGATTCATTTAGGCTAGGCATCAAAAGCTTTTAAGGTGTCGCTGAAGTGGTAAAAACTAGTTTGAAAAATTGTGTGCAACTTCAGAGACCTGATAATTGTAAAACATCCATTACTTTTTGATAATGCCATTCTTAAAGTGCCCTAATTAGCTGTAGATCAGTAATTTCCCCTTTGAATATTTTACCATGGAATATTTTAATGAAGAACACAGACAATCATCAACACTTCTGTACTCAAAGCTACACATGGCCACAACCAGAAAAATGTATGCGCTGGAAGAACACAATGTAGTAGCATTGTTCTTCCATTTTCCAACACCTGTAATTCAAACACTGCTATAGATTCCAATTTCAGACGTTAGTGGAATCACATCTCACTGCAAGTGCAACCTTATGACTTCATGACTGCTTCCATCAACCAGAAGGAAACAAGCACTTCACAGGTATACCCATCTATATGGCAAACTCATTATCTTAGAAAAGATGAGGTTTCACATTCCTAACACACCTAATCTAGGCATTTATGGTTGAATAGTTTTTAAAAATTATCTTACTGTTTTTCTTGAATGTTATTCCCTTTCAGCATCTAAGTGACACTAGTAGACATGGGGAAGCAAACACGTCAGTAAACCTATATGAGCTTGGCTTAGAATGAAGGGAAAAAAATTATCTTGACAATTCCCTGCTTCTTTAAAAAGAACACATTCTGTTTTAAGGCAATGCATTTCCAGGGAATAAGGAATATCTGAAGTTACTGATGGTGAGAGTCCATGAATTATTTGGCCATACTGATTCCAGACCTCATTAGGATACTACACTGAAACAATATAACTTCAGCATAAATATTCACATGAGCTTTATTGCAACTCACTCCTAACTTAGGCTGAAGAAAGCACCGAGTTTATAGTTCTTCTGTTGTTTGTTTGCTTTCCAAACTGTACATTCTCTCATATCATAGAGTGCCCATTTAATCTTTAAATTACATATTTACCACTTATCGATAAACATGGTTTAAACACTGTCTACTAAAATGTTTTAACAAATAAAAGTAGTATTTTATAAATCTTGCTAAGTGAAAACAGCACTGAAATGTCAACCTACTCTGTTAGTCACAATTCTAAAATGTCTTAGAGTACTGACACTACTTAAAAAACAGTCCATAAACCAAAACTGATCATCATTATAAACTTGCAGATTCTCAGGAAAATCATCTTACACTCTCCAAATATCAATATTCTCCCTAATTTGCAAGCACTTGGTATGTGTATCTTTCCCTCTTCATCCAGCAAAAATAAAATTATGAGCTGAAAGTACTGCATTGTTTTCCTTTCAAGTATTTTTATTTTTCAGAAATCAATGCTCAATATACCAAATGCTTCAGCACACCACACTTCTGTACACTTCATAACCAAACAGTAGGTAAAGTTAAAAGCCCTCTTAGGTTCTTCAATTGGGTTTCTAGGCAACTCTTCAAAAAAGAAAAATACAATAGTACTGAAATATGAATATCAGTGAAAGTAAATTAAAGCCATAAATTAATGACCATTTAAGTCAGTAGGAAATCAATAGCTTGAAAAGGTTTATGAAGGCTCTATAGAAATTTACCTTCATATCCAAGTTCCAACATTGTAGTACACTGAGATACACCTATTTAGCCAATTTCCTCACCCTCGTAAGAATTATTTGCAATTCAAGGAATCTATCAATCCATCATTTACAATCAAAACAAGACTTGATTATCAAACTACATGCAAAACTGCCATTTTGTACATGCAGTTGTGCGGTCTGAAACTGCATGATGACCTCCCTTTACTACTCAACTACCTAACAAGAGTTAGCTCAGTTGCTTTGTATTCACTTATACTCTCACATTTGCCATGTTGATTCAGTTTTCTTCATGAAACAGCCATTAGAAAGCAGTTAATTCTGGTACATTCTTATGAAACTGGGAGAAGTCATGAACACGTGTGCAAAGGTATGGAGTTTTTTTTTATTCTGTTTTTAAGCAGAAGCAGTAAGCAGATTTAACAGTGTTCTCTTCCTCCATTTATCTGAAAAAATATGTGACGATCTCACCACACATGGGGAGAGCAATGGACTTTGTTGCTTCACTGTACATTGACTTCAGTGAGGCTTTTGACATTGTTTCCCACAACATCCTCGTAATGATGCTTAAGAAGTATGGGATAGATGAGTGGACAGTGGGGTAGGTAGGTTGAGAACTGGCTGAATGGCAGAGCTCAGAGGGTTGTAATCAGTGACGCAGAGTCTAGTTGGAGGCCTGTAGACAGCAGTGTTCCCTAGGGATCTGTGCTGGATCCAGTCTTGTTCAACTTGTTCATCAGTGACCTGGATGAAGGGATAGAGTGCACCCTCAGCAAGTTTGCTGATGATACAACCCCAGGAGGAGTGTCTGACACACCAGAAGGCTGTGCTGCCATTCCATGAGACCTGGACAGGATGCAGAGCTGGGCAGAGAGGAACATGATGGGTTCAACAAAAGCATGGGAATTCTCACTCCTGGGGAGGAATAACCACATACATAAGTACAGGTTAGGGTCTGATCTGCTAGATGAGAACTCTGCAGAGCAGGACCTGGGTGTCCTAGTGGGCAACAAGTTGGTCATGAGCTAGTAGTGTGTCCATGTAGCCAAGATGGACAACGTTATCCTAGGGTGCATTAAAGAGATTGTGGCCAGCAGATCGAGGGAGGTGATCCTCCCCTTGTACTCCGCTCCGGTGAGGCTGCATCTAGAATACTGTATCCAGTTCTGGGCCCCTCAGTTCAAAGACAGGGAAAGAGACAAAGTCCCACAGAGGGTAACGAAGATGATTATGGGCTTGGAGCATCTTCCGTATGAGGAAAGGCTGAGAGACCTGGGTCTGTTCAGCTTGGAAAAGGGAAAGTTGAGAGGTGAACTCATCAATGTTTACAGATATCTAAAGTGCAGGAATCAAATGGACGGGGCCAAGCTCTTCTCAGTGGTGTGCAGCCACATGACAAGGGGCAATGGGCACAAACTGGACACAGAAAGTTCCATACAGACACACACAAGCAGTTAGTTACTGTGAAGGTGTAAGAGCACTGGCACAGTCTGCCCAGAGAGGTCGCAGAGTCTCCTTACCTCTGGAAATATTCAAGACCTGCTTGTATGCTTTCCTGATCAACCTACTGTAGGGAAACTGCTTTTAGAGGAGAGGTTGGACTTTGATATGATTTCCAGAGGGCCATTCCAACTCTTACAGATTCCATGATTATACAAATTAACCATGTTGACTTCCTTCTTTTTACTTCTGTATTAGAATTATCCCTATGACTGACCAAAACTCTTCTCCAATTGAACAAAATGTATTAACACTACTTGTTTTTCTTCATACAGCGCAAAGTCTTGTTCATTTTAAAACTGTCACTGACATTGCTAGGAAGGGGCTGTATGCAATAAGGGCAGGAGGGAAGTGGACAAGCAAGCAGGAATCCCTTGAGCTGCTCTCTAGTTGTACACTTGATGGTTAAGGGTAGTTTTCCAGAACTTAAAAAAAAAAAACAAAAAACTGAAACAAACAAATAAATAAAGGAAATCCACAGTTTTTCCTCATTGTATATCTAGTCTGGTCACATACCTATCATGATCTTTTGGGATATCTGGCTCTAGAAAAACAATGAGCTTTTCAAATAAAGCAACTTATTTTGTCCACACTCTGATTATTGTCAGTACACACCAGAGTGGGAATTAAGATATCAAAGAAAAGACTGTGTTGTCTGAGAGAAATAAGCAAACTTTTTGCCCCCAAATATTTTCAATCAAATGATTCCACTGGGAGTGACAACACATGCATGTATTTTCTTATATCTGAGCATAAGTCAGTAAACAGCCCTGGACATTTGAGTAACTCATTTCTTTTGATTTTGATGCAGGATTGGAATCTAAGCCCTTTTGAAAAGAAAATTAAATGTCTTTTTCTGCCTTTACATAACAACACTATAAAAATCTTGCTACCTATCCTTGAAGTCAGAACATCATCAATTAAATTAAGCATTCCAGAAATTTTAGGAGTTCAGAAAAGAATCATCTCACAGAGGTCATTTGTTAAAATGTCTGCTAACTCATACCTTATTTCAACCATACCATTAACAGTAACACTCCTCATATAGCATATATGCGCAGCCTAAATCCCAGCAAACCAGGTTACACAACCTGTGGCTTCAGATTTTAACATAACTTTCCCCTATCTCCCCAGAAGAATATTTCTAAACCTGGCAGATTTCCCAGGATTGCATATTTCTGAAAAGACCTAAATTCAGCTCTTATTTCTGGTCTTAATAAATCCATTTCTGTCTCAAGAGAAACCCAAAAGCAGATGAACCAGTCCATCACTTTCTCCCAAAATGGAATTCATTGAGAGTCTCATAACCCTGCATAAATAATTTACCTTTATTCTCTCACATAATTTCTTTAAAAGGAATAAAATTTAACATCTAATTCACTAAGGACTAACACTCAGGATTGTGCATGTAATCCTCCTCATTTTTTCAACATATCCTTTATTCCTACCAACCAAACTCAAATGCAGTTGTGTTGGGAAAAAAGAATACTAAAACATTTAGCACTTCTGGTGCAAAGAATTTTTTTACATTAGCAGTATGCCTTCAGAACATACATTCATTATCTTTTTTTTTTTTCTTCCACGTAATAAGCACTGAAAGATCATCATCAAAAATTACCTAGATTCCACATACAAGAAATTTACTGCTTGACTTCCACAGTAAGAACACAGGGTTGCCAAGTTCAGCCGCCTAAAAGAAAACCCATCAGGAAAGACTAACAGCACAGGTTTAGCTCTATTTGCAGTGTACTGCTGTTTTTGGACCTAACACAAAGTATCACTCACTTATAAACTTGTAAAATTCAACCTAAAGTACATATCAGACTTTGTCAAAACAGTTACAGATGCAACTCTGACTACTTACGCTTCCAAGATAATAATTCTAGATTAAGCTAATTTTCAGTAATTGTTCACAAGTATCTAAAATATAAATGCAGAACTGAATTGTCCACAAAAGACAAAAATGTTATCAGTAATAACTACATCTCTATCTGATTTACCCCTTAAAGACATCTTGGAAGGAGTCAAATTAGTAAACTTTATAGACAGCAATAGAGATTTTNCTCACAGAAAGCAGTATATCTTGACAACTGACGTTTTTCTACATTGTCACAAGTGAAAAAGCCTGGCTTTACGGAGTTAGCTCCAAGCTCCAAAGGAAATAGGCACCTTCCACAGAAAAGGACTGCACACGACAGCTCCCTGAGAAGGTGCATGTGGGACAGACTATGAGTAAAGCTTGCACAGATTTTGGGCATTAACAGAATAGATGATTGTTCTGATTATTTTTCAGGAGATAGGAGACAGCTTTATTCACATCGATAGAGCAAGATCTCACCTGGTAAGTTAAAACATCCTGGAATGAAATCCATCTCCTGAATGCTCATTGTTACACCAGCCCTGGATAGCACCAAAGCATGTATCCCTAAGAATAAGTCACCATCATGGTTGCTTTCTCACTTGAGGCAACTTGGAAGAACATTTGTTTTCAAGATATACTGCTTTCTGTGACACAAGGGGGGGGATTTTCAGAGGGTCAGACTCAAAATAGTAATAAGGATTACAAGCAGTAATATTGATCTTTACATTCAGTAAAGTGAATTCATCTGTGGATTCTGTACCATCTATCTTGATTTTCCATGACCTTATACACCTACCCAGACCCATTAAACTGTCATCTATGGGTTTATAATTTTTGTTTTTACTTGAAGGGCCCAAATTCACAGCTTGAGCTTTTAAAATGCTTTCAGAATTATGTTACTGCATCCTGAAAATTCCATTTCACTTCACATTTTGTCTCCTGTCATCTTCACCATGAAGGATGCCAGATTTAATGACTAGCAAGCAGCAGGATATCAGAAATACCAGCATTCAAAATATTTAAATTAGACATTTGATATGCAATTCTTCACTTCCCATCAAATGTCTTCAAGCTTTTGTTGCCCACTCCAGCAAACAGGATTATTCTAGTCATTTTTAGGTGCTTTCTTTGATGTGCAAATAAATGAAAAAGTTCTGATAAGAAAATTCAATACGTTTTGTGTACTTCACATCATCAAATCAAATAGATGAAGTGAGGTAATTTTGTATTGATGGCAGAAAAATGTCAGAAGGAATGTTTAAAATTAAATGTAGTAATTGCAGGAAAAATGTGTGTTAATACGCTATTATATTAACAACAGGTCACCACAGAGGAAAGGGTAGAGCTATTTTGGTTTTTTTTGCTGGTTATAACTAAGCACAGCACACCAAACAATATTTTTTTAGAGGTACAGAATTTCTAGATGTATCTAAAATAGAGCAAACTGATTTTTTCATTGAGACATAAAACCATACTGTAAATACCAGGGCAATCTTGTTGAATTACACCATGTACAAAAGCAATTATATCTACTTACAGGACTTTAAAAAGTCCTGTTGGCCTGCAAAAGCTACAACAGTTCAGCTATTCAAGTGGGATATATTTATGTTACAGAAACTACCTACAGATATTACAAGTTTCTGACAAGATCACAAAATTGGTATAGATGAGGGAAATAATTGCCAAAAACCATACAAGCAGTCCAGTCAATAGATCAATATTTTAATTGAATATATTTCATAGAAGGAGATATTGCTGGATATTACAATTAGTGAAATGAATGGCCTAGACCATCACAGCTAATGTTTTTTTCCTTTACAACTTAGTAGACATTAGCTAAGCTTGGAGACTTTATTATTCTGAACATGACTGTCCAATTCCTAAAGCCTAAAGTCCAAATACTGAGCAAAACTAGAAATCTTTACCTGGTGTTTCTCCAGCCCATTCTCTTAGTGTCAAAATCACTACCTTTTGCTTTAATCAGATGGTAGGAAGCACCAAAACTACACGGACAGCTTGCACACCCACATCTAATGGTGTATGCAAAGAGAGAAATCCCCAGCAAGGCCGTGTACATTGGTAACCCATGCTGCCCAGGCAGAGGGGTGCAAGCAACTGGAAGAATTAGTTGGAAAAGGATGTTTAGGAAAGTGTAAAGCTTATTAATGTTTAATTCCAGTTCATCTGTTCTATTAGTCATATCGATCCCAAATGTGTATTCCACTGATTGCTGTCTAATTAAGCATCATTAATAAATCACTAAATTAATTAAACCTCTTTGATCCTGATTTGGTAAACTACATTAATCATGCAGTGTTTGCCTGCGACAGCTGCCAGCTCAGCAAGCGTAGAAATTATATCAGAGTTTATGCAGGTAAATTGTTTTTTTTCCTAGTAATCATTTGTATGCAACTTCCATTTGAATGCAAAACTGATGCACAACTAAACACTACTAAAATTATGTGTGGTCTTTCTTCTCAGAAATTCTGCTAAAGGTCGATAAATTAATAAAGAGGTTTTCTTGCTGGATTTTCAAATATAAATAAAAGAAAGATAAAAACGTGGAAGATAGTTTTAAGCAAGCCTTTTACATTAAGCTGTATTTTTCAGCAAGGTGAGAGTCAAGCAGATTATAGAATGATACAATGGTTTGGGTTGGAAGGATCATAAATCCAACCCAGCCCCAACCTGCTGCCACGGGCAGGGCTGCCCCCACCAGCTCAGGCTGCCCAGAGCCCCATCCAACCTGGCCTTGAGCACCTCTGGGAATGGGGCACCACAGCTTCTCTGGGCAGCCTGTGCCAGCACCTCATCACCCTCTAAGTAAAGAACCTCCTAAGATTCCTTCTAAATATTCCCTCTTTTAAGCCAAAAACTATTACCCTTTGTCTTATCACTAAACACCCTGAGGAAGAGTCTCTTTCCTGTAGGTCTCCTTTAGGTACTGGAACGCTGTTAAAAAGTCACCCTGGAGCCTTCTCCTATCAAGGCTGAACAACTCCAGCTCTCTCAGTTTGTTTTCATAGGAGCCTTCTGATCATTCTTGCGGCCTCCCTCTGGGCCTGCTNATACAAGAAATTTACTGCTTGACTTCCACAGTAAGAACACAGGGTTGCCAAGTTCAGCCGCCTAAAAGAAAACCCATCAGGAAAGACTAACAGCACAGGTTTAGCTCTATTTGCAGTGTACTGCTGTTTTTGGACCTAACACAAAGTATCACTCACTTATAAACTTGTAAAATTCAACCTAAAGTACATATCAGACTTTGTCAAAACAGTTACAGATGCAACTCTGACTACTTACGCTTCCAAGATAATAATTCTAGATTAAGCTAATTTTCAGTAATTGTTCACAAGTATCTAAAATATAAATGCAGAACTGAATTGTCCACAAAAGACAAAAATGTTATCAGTAATAACTACATCTCTATCTGATTTACCCCTTAAAGACATCTTGGAAGGAGTCAAATTAGTAAACTTTATAGACAGCAATAGAGATTTTAAATCTACCTATAAAAAAAAAACAAACAACCAAGACAATCAGTGCTTCCAAAATGTAACCATAATAAGTAATTTTTTTTCCTCACTTTAAATTGGTCACACAAAACTTCACCAAAAGATAGGACTTGCAAATCTTGAAAGATTAGATTAGTATAACGAAAATTCCACAATATTCTAGTTTGTTTTCAGTTAATAGGACACTATTTTCTCCCTTGTAAACATCAAGAAAAGAACTCAAGGAGGACACTAGAAGGCATGTCAGTTTAAGTTATTAAATTATAAGAAACTTCTACCTAGACAAGATAAACAGCTCCATTAATGTTAATGGGAATCCTCCTCACAATGGAGGATTCAAATATATATATGTTACTGCTTGCAATCCTNAATACCAGCATTCAAAATATTTAAATTAGACATTTGATATGCAATTCTTCACTTCCCATCAAATGTCTTCAAGCTTTTGTTGCCCACTCCAGCAAACAGGATTATTCTAGTCATTTTTAGGTGCTTTCTTTGATGTGCAAATAAATGAAAAAGTTCTGATAAGAAAATTCAATACGTTTTGTGTACTTCACATCATCAAATCAAATAGATGAAGTGAGGTAATTTTGTATTGATGGCAGAAAAATGTCAGAAGGAATGTTTAAAATTAAATGTAGTAATTGCAGGAAAAATGTGTGTTAATACGCTATTATATTAACAACAGGTCACCACAGAGGAAAGGGTAGAGCTATTTTGGTTTTTTTTGCTGGTTATAACTAAGCACAGCACACCAAACAATATTTTTTTAGAGGTACAGAATTTCTAGATGTATCTAAAATAGAGCAAACTGATTTTTTCATTGAGACATAAAACCATACTGTAAATACCAGGGCAATCTTGTTGAATTACACCATGTACAAAAGCAATTATATCTACTTACAGGACTTTAAAAAGTCCTGTTGGCCTGCAAAAGCTACAACAGTTCAGCTATTCAAGTGGGATATATTTATGTTACAGAAACTACCTACAGATATTACAAGTTTCTGACAAGATCACAAAATTGGTATAGATGAGGGAAATAATTGCCAAAAACCATACAAGCAGTCCAGTCAATAGATCAATATTTTAATTGAATATATTTCATAGAAGGAGATATTGCTGGATATTACAATTAGTGAAATGAATGGCCTAGACCATCACAGCTAATGTTTTTTTCCTTTACAACTTAGTAGACATTAGCTAAGCTTGGAGACTTTATTATTCTGAACACGACTGTCCAATTCCTAAAGCCTAAAGTCCAAATACTGAGCAAAACTAGAAATCTTTACCTGGTGTTTCTCCAGCCCATTCTCTTAGTGTCAAAATCACTACCTTTTGCTTTAATCAGATGGTAGGAAGCACCAAAACTACACGGACAGCTTGCACACCCACATCTAATGGTGTATGCAAAGAGAGAAATCCCCAGCAAGGCCGTGTACATTGGTAACCCATGCTGCCCAGGCAGAGGGGTGCAAGCAACTGGAAGAATTAGTTGGAAAAGGATGTTTAGGAAAGTGTAAAGCTTATTAATGTTTAATTCCAGTTCATCTGTTCTATTAGTCATATCGATCCCAAATGTGTATTCCACTGATTGCTGTCTAATTAAGCATCATTAATAAATCACTAAATTAATTAAACCTCTTTGATCCTGATTTGGTAAACTACATTAATCATGCAGTGTTTGCCTGCGACAGCTGCCAGCTCAGCAAGCGTAGAAATTATATCAGAGTTTATGCAGGTAAATTGTTTTTTTTCCTAGTAATCATTTGTATGCAATTTCCATTTGAATGCAAAACTGATGCACAACTAAACACTACTAAAATTATGTGTGGTCTTTCTTCTCAGAAATTCTGCTAAAGGTCGATAAATTAATAAAGAGGTTTTCTTGCTGGATTTTCAAATATAAATAAAAGAAAGATAAAAACGTGGAAGATAGTTTTAAGCAAGCCTTTTACATTAAGCTGTATTTTTCAGCAAGGTGAGAGTCAAGCAGATTATAGAATGATACAATGGTTTGGGTTGGAAGGATCATAAATCCAACCCAGCCCCAACCTGCTGCCACGGGCAGGGCTGCCCCCACCAGCTCAGGCTGCCCAGAGCCCCATCCAACCTGGCCTTGAGCACCTCTGGGAATGGGGCACCACAGCTTCTCTGGGCAGCCTGTGCCAGCACCTCATCACCCTCTAAGTAAAGAATCTCCTAAGATTCCTTCTAAATATTCCCTCTTTTAAGCCAAAAACTATTACCCTTTGTCTTATCACTAAACACCCTGAGGAAGAGTCTCTTTCCTGTAGGTCTCCTTTAGGTACTGGAACGCTGTTAAAAAGTCACCCTGGAGCCTTCTCCTATCAAGGCTGAACAACTCCAGCTCTCTCAGTTTGTTTTCATAGGAGCCTTCTGATCATTCTTGCGGCCTCCCTCTGGGCCTGCTTCAACATATCCGTGCCTGTCTTGCACTGGTGGCCACAGAGCTGAACACAGTGCTGCAGATGGGACTTCACAAGAGCTGGTATATATTCTAGGCCTCAGGTGAAAGGTATCACAGATCAACATATAAATTAGAAACATCGACAAGAAGGAAAATATCTCTGAAAGTGACTCATACTGTACTTTTGTACAGCCTGAGTGATTACTGCGGTACAAATGCATGTTTCTCAGACCCCCCTGCCTCATATTTACTTGCAATTTGATGGTTACAATTTCAAAAAGTGCTCTGGACTTTCCTCATCACTGCTGAGGAGAGAAATTTGTCAATGTCAAAATAATTTTCATAAGAATATGATTAATCTTGTGGCTTTATATTTCTGGATAATGTCCATGGTATCTCATTATTTACTTAATTCTACACAGTTTCTATGTTAAAAACATATCTGTGACATTTAGGAATAGAGAAGTGAAACAGAAACACCAATTTCCCAGCAAATCAAAGATCTCCATGATTTCCTTAAAGCATTGAAGCACCTTGTTAAGGAACTTAAAGAATTACATCTGTCTTATAAAGTACACAGAAAACTCTGACAATGAAGCATCCTAAATAATGATCAAAACAAAGGGTTTTTGATAGAACTGAATCTCCTTTACTTATCCTTAATGGTAGTTAATCAAAACTTGACACAGAAGAGGGAGTGCTCTGCCAGATCCAGGCATGCAGATGGTATTAAACTTTTCCAGGTAGAAAATGCTGTAACAGTAGTGAAGATCTCACAAAGATAAGTTCATGAGCATAAAATTGCAGATTAGCTTCAGAACAGGTAAATGCAAAGCAGTAAACAATGGGAAAATCTAAAGCATGCCTACATGATGCTGAACTCTGAACCAGCAGACAGCTCTGACAGCTCTGCATCCTGGAGTCATCACTAACAGCTCTCTGAAATCTTTCGAGCGATGTGCAGAGGCAGCCAAAAGAGACAACAAAAGACTGGGCACAACTAGAAAGAAGAGTGAAAAAGAGCCCACAGCATGCAGTTCTGATCTCAAAGCCAAAAAGTAGCCATTTTAGCTGCATTATGAGGAGAAGATAAAAAGGTCTTGAACCTGACTCCTTGAAGAGGAAAAAGCTGAAGGGGAGGTGATCCATGTTTCTAACACCATGAAGACAGTCTGCAGTGTACAGACAACACTTTTTGACCATAATCCTGGAATACTGGAACTAGGGGGCTCTTAACAGCAGATTTAAGAAGGATTGCACAACAGGCAGCAAACATCTGAGACTTGATTCTGTCAGGATGTGAAAGCAGGTTCAGAAGGTGTTCAGGCAAATTCAAGGACCACAGATCCACGTAAATGTACTAAATAGCACTAGGCTGGGAAATAACCTGTGATTTCCGTAACATCACCACATATGAAGAACAGCTTGGGAAAATGGAGTGAGGAAAGTGAGCAGGGTCTCAAGCTGTACCTGTATAGCTTCCTCTATCATTTGGCAAGAGAAAACAGGCTAGATAGATCACAAGTTTGACTCAGGAGGCCATAGCTTACGTTCTCATTTATTTGGAGCAAAAGTCAAATCACTGCAATCAAAAGGAGCTTATCCCTTTTAACCCTAGTTATACAGAACCTCATCTATTTAGCTTCTAAGAAAAATGGCAGGCTTCAGTTCCAGCCCACCGGACATCTGATCCTTACCCAACCATCAATTTCTACGCTAAGAAAACAAAGCTAAATTCCTAATGCTCGTTCATATTATCCCCATACTTTAGCAATAAGCTTACAAATTATCAAACACGCTTTGAAATCCATTGTTTGTTGTGCTTTTGTTTTTTGTTTCTTGTTTGATTCTTTGTTTTTTGTTCTTTTTAAAACACACTTTGCTTCTCTCAAAAGATTTTTCCCTTGAACGCTGACTCTGCTATTGCTGGACAGGGTATACTGGCTTGGGTAATCGAACCTTGCAAACAACTTTAAAAAATCCACTTAAATTATTTAATCTCCTAGATATACGACCAAGTAGCTAACTGCTGAAATTGGTTACTCAGCAGTCAGGGACAAGAAAAAAAAAAGCAAAGAAAGATTTATAGGAGTCTTCTCTAGAGGTAGTGAATGAAAAAATGAACTTCATAACAAAAGCAGATCAATCCACAAAATTGGATAAAAACCAGTTTGTTCAAATGGTTCATGAACAGGCTTCAAGTTGACAAGAAAATTTCTTGCTCTGGTAGGCATTCTGACTCACCTACAGAAAGCTAGCAATTTTGTTTTGATAACTGAAAGACATTTATAAATTTAATCATTTATATTATTCTGCCTCTTTTCAGAGCTTGATTGAACTCTTATCTGCCTGATGTTCTCAGATTTTCCCTATATGCTTGTTTAAAACCTTGTACTTTCTTCCAGAACTTAAGTTGCTCCAAAACACCTCAGCCACCTTCAACTCCACAAAATGACATGTTCTGCAAGTTACCTTATGAATGGAAAAGTTAATTGTAGATTTACAGACAGTATGCAAAGGAGTTTAAAAATAATCAGGTGAGTAAAAATTATAGCAGGAGTAACTCTTAACCATTCTTCATTTTTTTATCTATGTTTAAATTGCTTTCCAAATATATTTTTTCCCAACTGCATCTTATACTTGAGAAGACCATAGACACCCCATCCTAGGTGAAAATAGCACCAGTAAAGGTCTCTGGGAATGAAGCAAGGTAACTACATTCCAAATACTGATACATATGAAGATTAATATTCTTCCTTCAAGTCATCTAACTACCCTCTCCTCTTGCACAGTGTCATTTTCCTTCTTCTCAATTACAAAGGGTAATCAGCTTTCCACCAGTACTGGTATGCCCTCAGTAGCTCTTCCGTGTCTCACTGACTGGCAAATGTTTCAGCAGTAATACAGAAAGCCCTTAAGTTTGCTTCCATTAGAAGGAATGAAAAAATAGTATACGAGTGGAAGATACGAGTGATCAAGGCCAACATTCATTCATGGCTTGTGAATAATAAACTCCTAAAGAAAGGTAGAAGCAGAACACAGAGCTGTTCAGGATTCAGTATGCATTAAACCAATAAAAGGCAGTATTAAATGAAAATTTTGGAATCCATTACCTCCATCACCTCCTCTCATTTTGTCTCATCTTTTATTTATTTATTTTTAATTGACTTAAGTTCTTCAGAAAGGATCAGATGCGTAAAGCACAAGGAAAGAGCACAGCTAATCACCCAGGTGCTTTTGAAAACTCCTGCACAAGCTGATGAGCAACAAAAACATGTCAGAAACTTTTAATTCTCCCAGTCTGCAAGGGAAATGCTGCACAGTTGGAGAAAAACATCTGCTGCTACAGTCCTCAGCAAATCAAACTAGGATCAATGTAAGCTGGCAATAAAACAGCACAAACCCCTTGTGAATTAGTTTCTGATTCGGGATTAGAGATAGGAAGACTGAGAGATGAGGTCTGTAACCAGCCCCTCAAATGTAGTCTTGGCAGTGAGGAAGTTTGCTTCAAACAGCACAGTGGGAACCCAACAGCAAGTTCAGGGCCAATCCTACACCACTGGGTGTAAGATTCAGTCAAAATGCTAGGTGAGGTCATTCAAAAAACGTGAGAATATTATCAATTGTAGTAACCACACTCTTAATGTGCCTTTTTTCATTGTCTTTTCCAGAGAATGCATAACTTGGCATATGACAAATCATAAAATCAGTCACCTGTAACTGCCTGTAAATGACAACTAATAAGGCAGTTATAACTTTTTCTCCATAAGACATTAGTATCAGCTGCAAATAGTTTTTTTGAAACACCACACAGTTGAGAACAGTTTTCCTAGATGTGCCCCAGAACTGATAGCATCTGTAAAACCTGTTTCTACTCAAATGCTGATAATTCTGTAGGCAAGGTTAATAGGCTTAGCTAGCATTAAGCAACATTACATTAAGAGCTATTAAAAAAGCGAAGTGTGCTGCAGAAATTCAAATTCAAGTACAATTTAGAGGTGGAGGAGTAGTGACTGAGATAAATTTAGCAACTTAAAATGTAGTCCTGTAACATATCCACAGATAAGGAAAAATTGCTGCAGTTTAAAAAAAAAAAAAACAATCTTTTTTAAAGTAAATCATTAAGTATCATTAAGTACTAATGTGTGAAGTCTATTGGTCTATTGCATTCTATCTTTAAGCTCTTTAAGAGATTGTGAAAAGACTTTAGCTTCCATTAGGCTAGAAATCCCACTAAGACATCTAAATATGCTTATTGTAATGTTCAAGCTCTAGTGTAAAAATCAAGAGATGAAGCACTGAGGGTGGCCATTTCTACAGGTGCCTTCATCAGAACCACAGATTGAAGAAACCATGATTGTGAGAAAATGAAATCTATCATCTCTTACAGACAGTTCTCTGCATTGTCTGCCCACTACCTTCACATTTACCTTGTACTTCATTCTGTTTGATCGTGTTAAATGGAAAGACTTACAGTTAAGAAAGGTTTTCTGGTAAGTTACATAAATTCACAAAAATTCCATGAGATTAGTTACTGCAGTCTTCTCCCTTCCTAAGACTTGTGACTGTTACCAAACTCAGATGCTGCAAATTCACTAGGGGAAAAGTCTGTTTAAGAAAGAATCACAAGCATCCCTAAAAAATCAAAAAATAAAAATAAAACCCTTCTACTTTGAAGCAGAAGGATTCCACTTTGAAATGAATATAGTATTCATTCTACGTGCAGTTTAAAAAGCAATTCTCAAAAGGATCAAAGATTCGATTAGGTTACATTACGTGAAATGCTTTATATTGTCTCCAGAAGAGTATTTTGTTGTTGTTGAAAAGGCCAAGCAACAACAGTTAGAATATAAAGAATGTGAGAATTCAGCTTTGTCTTTTGTGCTCCTCCATTCTAGAGATACATTCTGACCACTCTTATTGCCAAAAAAAATTGAAGGAAAAGAAACAAAAAACCACACATGGAAAAATGAAGTGGAAAATCACAAGGGGTGAATTTTTAAATGGCTCAGAAATTTGAACTGAAGTTGCAAATGACAAAACAGCAAAATACCAAGATGCAGGACTAAAATTTTCATCTCTTCACTATTTCCATCCATAATTTAAAAAAAATAAATAAGGGAACTGAGTTTCAGTACCATACTCAGTTTTGACACAGAAATTAAACCGATGCCCTGATAACTTTTACAAATAATTTCCTGTTTTATACCTATCAAATTCTGTCCTGCTGCAAAGAAAACAATCACAAAGATAAGAGAAACGAAATTCTCAAGAATATTTCTGGATAATGAAAGAAATTATTACTTAAAATATCATTAATAAGAAAAAGCACTTACGTAAAGAGAAACCCTTGAGCAATTACAGACTATCAAACTCTATGTGCATCCTTTGAAATGCAAACAAGTAAAAAATTTTACCTAATTAAATAAGGAAAAATAAAGATTTTTATATAAAAGAAGTAGAGGTTTACAATATGATCTTGATTAACCTTTATTTTTCAAGTTAAAAAAAGAAAAAAGAAAAAAGAAATCCCAATAATAAATCTAAATTACTCTAGATTTCTTACTGGGATTTTTTTTAATTGATACTTTTCTAATGTATGAGGAAATGATCTATTTTCTAATTAGAAAAGTACCAATTTACAAAAGACTGCATTACAGAAGGTGTTCAAGATCCTTGAAAGTTTCTGACATTGAAACCTGACCACAGAAACTCTTCAACTTTAGTAACTGGTTTAGATCTGACCACAGAATTAAGATTTAAGATAAAAAAATCTGTTCTTTAGTTTATTTTGCCTTCCGAACTTCTGAAATTATTTAAACAGATAGTATTTCATTTTTAAGAATTTATAAACAAGCCTCAAATCTCAGCTGAGTTCCTATTTTTCACACAAAGCTTTTGTCAGTACCAATCATCAGTTTAGTAATTACCAATATAATGTCGAAGATAGTGAACATAATTAAAATATTTACCTTGCAGTTAAAACAGACTTTCATCATCCAAATAACTTAGCAAACATTTAAATTGTCAAGAAAAAGAAATGGAATTAAGATCCTGCACTTGTGTTCTGTTTATATGTCCAGAGGGCAATAATTTCGGAAGACACTTCATCACACTTGAAGAGATCAAATTTCTACCTTCCAATGGACACTTCAGACCTACAATCTCCTGTCCTTTCAGAGGAAGAACACTGCAGTCAGCCATACACTACTACTGTGTTCTATATCTACGGTGAAATTCTCCAAGCAAAAACAACATGCCAAAAAGCTGCAAGAAATACTTGGAATAACAATATCTAAGAAAGAACATAAACTGAGAGAGATACTAGGAGAAAAAATACATATATATTTCCCTGCTTGGTGGCTCAGACCAATCTGTAAGCAAACTGCAACTGAACAGCGTATGGGTTATATTCTGTATCCCTGATTAACTTAATAAACAGTGGTATTCACTGATTTAAAGCCTGCTGACAGAACACTGCATAATAGCTAAGTTCTCTGTACTAGATAGCCAAAATAAATAAACTTTGTTTCAAGCAACTCTTAATTCTCTCAGCAATATCTGGAATAGTACAGAACAGACCCTATGGAAAGGAAATTCGACAATCAAAATATTGCAGTAACATGAGTACTATGGAATCAAACTGCGAACATGAACAAAAAATTCTGTCAATGTCTCCTGCATGCTTTACATATAACTACTAGAAGCGGTTCCCACCACTCTTACAAAATGAGCAAGTTCAAATTAAGCATGTAAGTTTTAACATCTTATTTTCCAGCTGTCACCTTCTCACTTGCTTAAATGGAAGACTATGGAAAAACAAAACAAAACAAAAAAAAAACCCTTTGCATTAATCTCTTGCTTTGACTAAGTAGATTTATTATGACACATTCTCACTGTACTTGTGTTTAGCCTGTTCACCTTCAGGGTTTCTCCTCCCTTTGTTCAACTTCAGCACGGTGTTAAGTCTTCTAACACTAGCAAACACTCTACAGATCCCATAGATGCCCTTGCCAGTAAGGGGATAACTGAAAACAAATTTAGAAAATTTCATGCAGAGATGTCCCTATCAAATCTCTGAAGACATTAGCACAAATTACTTAAAAAGCTGTCATGCTGGACACTCTCGATCAATAACAACAAGGAGGGAATATGTAGTGTTTGGTTAACCAAGAGAACACAAATTTGGCGGAAAATTTGAGAATTCATGTAATAGACTAAAATTACCAACCTTAATAAGTGGAATGAAAATCAGCAGCTCTTCATATCACTAGATCATAGAACACGTTGTGTTGGAAGATCATCTAGTTCCAACTTCTCTGTTACATGCAGGAACACAGGGACACCTTCCACTAGACCAGATTGTCCAAAGTCCCATTCAACCTGGCACTGAAAAAATCCAGGGATTGGGGCATTCACAGGTTCTCTGGGCAACCTATTCCTATCACCCTCTCAGTAAGTAATTTCTTCCTAATATCTAATTTAAATCTATCTTTCAGTTTAAAGTTGTTACCTCTTGTCTTATCACTATGCTTCTTGATAAAGAGTCCCCTTCCATGTTTCCCCTAGTCTCCCTTAATGTACTGGAAGACCCCAATGAGGTCTGTCTAGAACCTTCCCCTATCCAGGCTGAAGAACTCTAGCTCTTTCAGCCCGTTTCCATAGGAGAGGTGCTTCATCTCTCTGATCATTCTCATGGCTCTCGTCTGGACTCACTCCAACAATTCCATCTCTTTCTTAGCAGTCAAGGACATGGTTAACTTTCTGGGCTGCAAATGCAAATTGATGGCTCATGTACAATTTTCTATTATCCACCCTCTGTCTATCTTTCTCCTAAGGGCAGCATTCAACCCAGTCTGTACTTTTACCTGGGACTGCCCCAGCTCAGCTGAAGGACTTTGGCACTTGTCCTTGTTGAACTTTATTAGGCTTACATCAGCTGACTTCTCAAGCCTAATAAGGGCCCTCTGGATTGCATTCCTTTCCTCTTGTTATAGGTGTGAAGAACGATACACACCGATCGTTGCCAATAGTAAAGAATTTATTTGAGTAAGCAATTAAACGAGCGAAACAGCGCTGGGCGGCCGGGAGTCTCCGCTCCACCAAAGGCGCGCAACGGGGGTCTCTCGACCTCTCTTTTTATTGTCTCTTATCTCTTCATTCATGTTTATCTTTCCCTTCCTGGGCTGCAGCTGCTGTGCGGGGGTCGTTCTCTGCCTCTTGGTGCTCGTGATGAAAAGGGTGGTAGTCTTCTCCAGCTCCAATTATGCGCACAAATGAGGAGCTTCTCATTTATTTTGTCTTTTTCGGTTTCTTGGAAGGTCACTGCTGTCTGTTGTTTATTGCCCAGGTGCAAAAGCTAATTATAGAGCCACTGCTGTAGCTCACGCTACAAGGTCTTCAAACAGAATGTTTACATATCTACTTTGAGAATTTTACAGATTACATAGCTTTCAGAAGAAGAAGAAAAAAAATACTGAAAAACACTGGTACATTTGTCTCGAGTCGGTTTGATTAACAAATACAGCACTTATTTTTTATTACACTCTTACGTATCAACTGCACCACTCAGCTTGGGTTCATCCATAAACTTGATGAGGGCTTGGGTTCATCCATAAACTTGATGAGGGAGCACTCAATCCCACTGTCTGTCACCAACAAAGATGTTACATGGTGCCAGTATCAGTACCAAATTGTGAGGAATGCCACTTGTCATTGGTGTCCACTTGGCCATTGAGCCATTAATCACAACTATTTGAGAGCAACCAAATCAGTACTACTCATATACAGTGGTCTTTCTTAAAGTATGTTGGCAACATGCATAGGCATGAGGAATTCTAGACACGAGGACAGCTTTATGCTAATACCCATTCAAGACTGAATTTCTCAGTTCAGGTATTGGCATGCATAGGGAACATCTACTTGGCAGGTATTGCCCATGCCATGGCTAAAGTAGCCAACAATTACTCTTACTATGTGTTTTCAAGGAATTGAGAAAATACTGAATGTTGATTAAAAGCACTTAAGAATCCTAAAACTCAGGCATGATTTTGGATGGCTTGAGTACCTCCCCTATAGGGACAAGCTGAAAGGGTTGGGACTTTTCAGCCTGGAAAACAGAAGGCTCCAGGGGGACATTATAACAGCCTTCCAGTACCTGAAGGGGGTCTACAGGAATATGTACGGAGGAACTTTTTATAACAGCATATAGCGAAAGGTGGGAAATTGCTTGAAATTGGAAGAGGGTAGATTTAGGCCAGATATTAGGATGAAATTCTTTACTGTGGGGGTGGTGAGACACTGGAACAGATTGCCCAAAGAGGTTGTGGATGCCCCCTCCTTGGAGACATTCAAGACCAGTCTGGACGGGTCTCTGAGCAACCTTGTCTAGTGGGAGCCATTCCTGCCTATGGCAAGGAGATTAGAACTAGATGATCTTCAAGGTCCTTTCCAATGCAAACCATTATGTGATTCTCTGACTGGAGAAAATTACACATTTAAAGAGTTATTTATTCTTACAATTAATATATATATATATATTCTTACAATTATATTTATATATGGCATGTGAGAAGTAGATTTGTTTTTGCAGTGGAAATTTCCAGTATTTCTGTACGTAGCATAGGATAAGTTGCCGAACAGAGTAAAGTTGAGACTGGTGTGTTCCGAACTAGGTAAAACTGGCACAGGCAGTAGGTAAGGTAATTATGTAGGGTAGCAGAGAGTCCGGTACAGGACAGGACTAGTGTGTAATTTATTGAAAATATTGTCCTCTTACTGTCATAAAAGGTACAGAACATACCTGAAGACAATGGGTCGGTAACAGACATTGTATGGAAGTATAACGTAGCTATGGAAGTGTAACGTAGCAGCAGCATCAGAAGATTGTGAGCCTGAGATGCTCAACCAATGAGTGCCAGGAGAGGCTTTACCTGCACCAGACCCAAGGTACACAATGGAATGGATTTCACTGGCTAGCTGCGCAATTTCTCCCTTGTCAGTAGGGGGAATGCACCCATTACTGCAAGAATGAATAAACTGCTCCTCACAGAGATCTTTGCCTGATCAGAAATTCTTGATCCTGAGCCCGTTTCTCACAAGCAGACAGTTTTGTTGTCTCTTTATGAACAAGATAAAGTTGGAATGCTCTTCCAGTACATCCTTTGCAATTTATTTCCTAAAATTCATTCCAATAATTTCTCCACTACTCTCTAAAAGGCTGACCTTTCAATGGCATGTTAAAGAACTAATAGTTTCAACAGTAAATAGAGCTTTTCTGTAGCAACACTATTCTTCATTCCTCTGCACTGCTATTTAACACAATATTACCTCTAGCTGCCAACATTTTAAAATTATCTGCTTTCTGCAGGAAACGTTTATAACCACACCAGCCCTTGAGAAATACAAGGCAGCACATTTTCTGCATTATTTTTCTTTGTTATTTCAAATTAAGGTGATATGTGATAATTATATCCCAAAGCATAAACTGTTGCATATGATTAAAATTAGTTTTCAATATTATTTTTCTCCTTTTGGCCCTCTTTTCTTCAATTTCTGAATAACTTGTTTTTGTTTCTTTTGGAGATACTTAAAGCTTCAATACAATGAAGAAGTTCCAGATGTCCTTCAGAAACAAAGAATAAATTTCAACTTCTACTAAACGTACATTTCTGAAACCCTAATCTATACCGCACAAAGCACTCTAAAGTAGTTTAACTGCAAAAATTTCAAGACATATGTAACTGATGAAACAGTAAGCAATTCAGAAGACTCAAATGTGTCTGTGAAAAGTCTAAGTTATACCGGTAAGTAGAGAAATATCAGAGTTTCTAGTCAGCGTAAGAAGCATGGGAGAGGTCTTTTACCTTACTGTTAGGAAGAAAGGATATGGGATTGGTTTCCCTTATAAACGAAGGGAAGTATCATCATTAGTTCTCAGAAAATAGTCATCACAGATAACTGAGAAAAATTGAGATATTATTTTTAGAGACGTGACCACTGCAGTAAAACGGCTCAAAACCATAAGCTTATCAAGTAACATAAGCTTTGAGAGGTCAAAACCTTAAGTGTTTGATATTTTTTTTCAAATTGTTATGATTTTGTCAATAATGTACTTAGCAGATAAATATTGCTGGGGCAGGGAATGTCTAGTAACTCAGTCACATGTCCACTATAGCTGATGAAGATAGCATAAGTACATTTGTAGCAACTCTAAAGAAATCTCAGTCCATGTGAAAAATCACATTTTGGATATTAAAAAAAAAATCCCATCAGAACCATGATGACTGTTAGGGGGTACTCAATGAGATTCCTGCTTCAATGAGTCCTGAAGCATTTATACCCAGGAACATTTGGATGAAATTAATTTAAGGAGCAAAATGCAATTATACTAATTCCAGCTATGGTTATATGAGCTCTTTGTCAAGTATCCCAAGAACAGAAATATGATGGGCATAGTCACATTTTCATAGTCACTGGATTCACTGAGACAGTGCAAAGAAGTATGGAGGCAAACTCACATCCTTTGAACTATCCACCTCCTTTTTGATAAGACTGAAAGACAATAATTTTCTTGAAACTAGGTGCCTCAACTTCTGTCTGTTCTCTCTTAAAAGACTATAAAAGAAGACTTCCAGTAAGCTTAATGTGAAATATATAAAGTGAGTAGACCAATTACAAACAATTTCTAAAAATACTGAGTTGTCTGTTACTGGACTTGAAGCTGGTCCTGAAGGTAGAAGAAGAATTTGGTCAAGAAAAGCAGCTACATATGCTTCATTATCTTCTTTTTTTTTACATGATTATTCATTCTCTAGTTTCATTTTCTAGTAAAGGCAAAGGCTCTTGATGAAAAATATATCTTAACAGAAAGATAAAGATCACAGAATCACAGTCACTCAGGTTGGAAAAGGTCTCAAAGATCACTGAGTCTAACCATGACCTAACCATACTACCATAACTCTAACAACCCACCACTACATCATGTCCCTGAGCACCACATCTCAACCGTTTTTAATCACATCCAGGGATAGTGAATCAACCACCTCCCTGGGGAGCCTATTCCAGTGCCTAGCAACCCTTTCTGTAAAGAAGTGCTTTCTGATATCCAACCTAAACCCACCCTGGTGCAACTTGAGGCCATTTCCCCTCATCCTGTCACCAAGAGACCAATCCCACCCTCACTGTAAGCACCTTTCAGATATTGGAAGAGAGCAATAAGGTCTCCCCTCAGCCTTCTTTTCCCCAGACTAAACATCCCCAGTTCCTTCACTCTCTCCTCATAGGGCCTATTCTCCATGCCCTTCAGGAGCCTTGTTGCCCTTTTGTGGACCTGCTCCAGCACCTCAGTGTCCTTTCTATACTGAGGTGCCCAAAACTGAACACAGTACTCAAGGTGAGGCTTCACCAATGTCGAATATAAGGGCAGGATTATTTCCCTAGTCCTGCTCACCACACCATTCCTGGTACAAGCCAGGATGCCGATGGCCTTCTTGGCCACCTGGGCACACTGCTGGCTCATATTTAGCTGACTGTCCATCAGTACACCAAGGTCCCTTTCCATCAAGTAGCTTTCCAGTCACTTCTCCCCAAGTCTATAGGGTTGCATGGGGCTGTTGTGACCAAAATGCAGGACCCAACATTTGGTCTTGTTGAAACTCATACAGTTAACCTTGGCCCATCAACCCAGTCTATCCAGGTCCCTCTGTAGTACCCTTCTCCCCTCAGTCAGATCAATACTCCCTCCCAACTTGGTGTCATCTGCAAACTTATCGAGGGTGCACTCAAACCCCTCATCAAGATCATTAATAAAGATGTTTAATAGAAGTGGCCCCAGTACAGAGCCCTTGGGGACACTGCTCGTGACCAGCCACCACCTGGATTTAACTCCATTGACCACAACTCCTTGGGCCCTGCCATCCAGCCAGTGTTTCACCCAGAGGAGCGTACACCCATCCAAACCACGGGCAGTCAACTTCCCCATGAGAATGTTGTGGGGGACAGTGTCAAAGGCCTTAGTGAAGTCCAGGTAGACCACAGCGACAGTCTTCATCCATTAAGCGGGTCATCTTGTCATAGAATGAAATCAGGTTTGTCAGACAGGATCCACCATTCGTAAACTCATGTTGATTAGGCCCTGGTTCACCTTTAACTGGTCCATGATGGCTCCTGAGATTATCCATACCATAACCTTCCAAGGTGAGACTGACAGGTCTGTAGCTACCAGGACCATCTTTCCAGCCCATTTTGAAGATGGCTGTCACATTTGCCAGTCTCCAGTCCACTGGAACATCCCCACTTAGCCAGGTCTACTGAAGGATGATGGAGAGTGGCTTGGCAATCACATCTGTCAACTCCCTCTAGGGTGCATTCCACCTGGCCCCATGGACTTGTGAGTGTCCAGCTTCTGGAATAAGTCCAAAACCACTTCCTCATGGATTATGCAGGGCCTATTCTGTTCCCCATCCCTATCTTCCAGTGTGACGGGCTGTGTTCCCAGGGAGTAATAAGTCTTACTATTAAAGTCTGAGGCAAAGAAAGTATTAAGCACCTCAGCCTTAAGTGACGTGGATAATTTCACACTAATTTATGTATTAGCACTTACCCATATGCAAATAGACATGGAAGTTCATGATTTGCAGGAGAACTAAATTTTATCATGAAAGTTAAAGAAAAATTTAGCTACAGTCATTCAGTGTAATATAACTATGCCTGTTTTAGAAACTTGCTTCTTCCTCAAGATAAAAAGTTCTGTTTGAAGCAACCTTGTGGGTTACTTCTTCAGTCACTAACATCTTGTTGTAAAAAAGATCAAAGCCATATGTAGTAAATCAAGATACATATCTTAGTAGATTTCTCTGTATCATTGTGGCATTATGTTATCTTTGCATGACCAAAAAGTGAAGGCGTTCTCAACTAATGTCAGCAATTTTACATGGAAGGAGTTCAAAGACTGCAAGGGTGGTGAGCAATATAGAGAGCTTCTAAGAAAGCTAGGTGAGACATAAAACTCCAACACAATTCTTAATACAGGAATGCCTTTAAATACTTTCCTCCTCCACCACACATCAACAGTCACGAACTACTGCCATTAATGATAGAGGAAGAGACTTCTCTATTAATTTACTGAAAAATACTTTGGTTTAGTTTAAATAACTGGTTTAAGCAATTTAGATTAACCTGACTGATTTTGCCTGAAGGAAACTGGAGATCACACAGACAAGTGGCTCTTTTAGCTGAGCAGAGGGACTAGTAACTCCTGACAAAAGGGCAATAAAATTGATGAACCGAAACATTTTAATGGCTGTACATTTCACTAGTTCACCATCTGTCAGTTAGCACAAGACAATTTTCAACACCTATTCCAAGAACAGAATGTCAGAGTAGTGCAATACAGAGAATCCAAGGTGGTTCTGAGCAAGATAGTTCAGATCCCAGGAACAAGTCAAATTTGTGCATTATCTACGCTAAGTACCTCTTCATAGTGTAAGTTTTTATCCGTTTCTCATTACTGTAGTGACTGAAAAAACATCTAAGAAGCACTGTTCTTTGTTTTTCCTCATCCCTCTTCTTTCTTAAACAATATCATTTTGCACATTAACAATATTATGACTTTATGAGGCAATGAGAAAAGAAAAATAATATATGGTTTATAGGGTAGCTTTTCAATTTTCACATCTCCTCCTAGAGACCCATTTCTCTATTAACATGATCTAAAGACTGAAATAAGAGACAAAATGCAGTAGTCATATCATCTATTTAAGGCTAGCATGGAAGATTTCAAAGGTGTTTAAAAACAATTTCAGGCAAACATCATGAGTGACAATAAATTTGTGCTGTACGGGTGACAAAGTCACCAGAGATTTGGACAGGATCTAATACATCTTCCTACTCCATCCACAAGCTGTGAATGTGAAATCAATCTTTTCCAGGAATCTACCCATATGTAAAGAGAGAAATAGAGTGCATGTTCAAAGCGATCTGCAAATAGAATTGAGGAAAGTTAATTGCTGCCAAAATCTCATGTGGAAGTCTACTACCACTTTTGCGGCAGCGTTGCTGGCTGTTGCTACCTGCAACTCATACTCAACTATAAGGATATGTAAAAAGGAGTCTTAAGAGATGACAAAAACATGAAGAGGCACAGAAACATATACAGTGCTAAATCTACCATGTGAAGGTCGCATGCATATGGAAATAAATGTCTCTATTACATGCATACAGCAAACCTGTGATGCTGATATTCTAGAAATACAAGCTTTCTCCTTCAAAAAGGCATAACAGTAAGACCTTGTCTCACCGGCAAGAGATAATGAAGCACATTTTAATTGCTAGAAAAAATAAGGATACAGACTTCAATTAAAAAATGTTTTCCCCCATGGAAATGATTACTTCAACTTTATTAAACCTATTGTATTTTAACCAGACATCCTCAACACAAGCAAACCAAACAGTTTACAAGGTCTGTGATTAAACTGTTTACAGAAATTCTCACAGCGTATATGTTTCCTTTCATACTCAAAATGCCCAAGTAGCTCTGACAAAGTAACAAATCAGAAATACAGAAAAACAGCCTCTCTGAAGCAAAGACTTCCAAGAAATTGTGAATGCATTCAAGCACTCCACTCTTCCAGACAGTTGCTTTGATGAAAAAGACTCAGTCTACTATTATATCCTTATTTAGTGTAATCATTCAGAAGGCTCATTTTTGTTCTCAAGAGGAATTCAAACAGATTTCAAAGCCCCAGTATTCTGATTGAGAAGACAAAAGGGGCTGCTTGTTTATTGTTATAAGACTGAATTCTTGTTTTAAAGTTAGACTTCAGCTTATTAAATCCTTGCCTAAATTACAGAGGTCTGACATGATAAAATCCCAACAAGTTCCTACACAGATACCCAGCAAAAAAAAATAGACCAGACACTCGCCTTTGTTTCTACTAGTACAGTACAGCATCAACACATCATACACAGCAGGCATTAATTACACTCATAAGCTGTCTCCTTTCAATAGTCAACTTGGTTGTCATCTCATAGTTTGTCTCCCTGAAGCCCAGCATATCCCTACCTTTGAGCTCTGCAATGAATGCTCAATTGAAAGAACAGCTCATGAGCATTCAGGCCAACTGAACATTCTCAATTTATTAATGAAGCTTTTGTAGCTTTGTGAAAGTTGGCAGGAGTATTGTAAGGAAAGTCTTACCATAAAGCTATCCAGGAAGTATTGCTTAGCTAAGGAAGATCTTTACTGCACCAGTCCAGCTTTCTTCCTGTAGATGACTCTTGTATGCTCTGGGAAAAGATTCAGCATTGATAAAGGCTCAGTCAAAAGCTTTTGCCTTTCTCAGTCCTGTTCTAAGGCTTCAGGTATGCAAGAAAAACAAAGCAGCAAAGATGAACTCTTTACAGATTCACATCCATTTGACACACTAGGAGCAGAAACCAGGTGGTGGTAAACCACATTAACATCAAGTGAGAGCAAAGTGAAAGCCAATCAGTCAATGCAGCCATTAGCAGCTTCTGTGAACCATCTGGATTAGAAAGCCACAAAAACAGGGAAGCAGTGAACTCCAGCTAAGGGACTAGGAAGTCAGGCTACCTGACGTGACTCTGAAATCTTACTGAATTCAAGTAAGTGTACTCTTCCACTGCCAGTTATAACTAAACCAAAAGCCTTTATTGAGAGGAGAAGCTTACTAGAATAAAAATCACTACCTTCTTTGCTCATCCAATTTAGTGTCAGAAAATGGTGTCGTATCTTGGTGACTTCATCACGTTTGCACTCTCCTTTGGCAATGCTTCCCACCACAGTCACTTCTGAGAAATTGCAAAGGTAGCAGCTTTTCTGGAACTTTGATTTCCTTCAGTTTTGCTGCTTCATCTTAAACCTAACCTAAACACCATAGCAGAAAGGAGGTTTTACATTATCACATACAGCACTGCAGTTCTGTATGCTCATGGGGCCACATGCAACTCAAATCATCAAACCGCCCAAAAAATTACTTACTAACAGGAGAACATGACAAAATCCTCTAAAAAGGTAGTTTGTATGTCTGGGATTTCATATCTCATTCAGATGCAATAATTCAAAGGAAAATAATTGCCATGCAGAATACTGACAGGTAAACAGTTCATTTGTTTTTACTGTTGACAAATTAGTAACCGTCATTCACAGGTTAGTTTTTAGAAGTCCATTTAAAATTACTACAAAAGGAATTGTATGTTATCTCAAGCTACAGCCAAAAATACTTGATACTCAATACCTACTGAAAATGACTGCAATATTTATATGCAAGGATGAACCCCCCATGCTAATAGAACACATCAGCGAAGAAGTCTCTACCTATTATTCTCAACTGAATGCCAAAATCTTGCCTGAAAATATGCAATAGTTAGCTAACATTTTTTGCTGCAGCTTTCTGGAATTTAGTGAAAACAAGCTGAAAAAAGTTGCAATGTTAATGAAACACCTGGAAAATATTTCCTATCAATATTTTTGTCTCATTTATACTCCTGTTTTAGAGCTCAGTATCTTCTAAACTACCATCAGACAAGGGATAGTTTAGATTGCTCTAGAAGCCATTTATCTTTTCTCTGAAAATATCAAAAGGAAATCACATACTTTTCTTTTGTACTTCTAGACACAGAAATTAATTACGGTTCCTCACAATGATGAGTACTAATTATATACAATGGCTTTTTAGAATAGGCACTTCTCAGCTGTCTGTTTTGGCAGAGAGATTCTTTCTTGTTCCTCCTCTTTCTGATGTCTACACTTAAAATACAAAACAACAATGTCAAGCTGGAAATATCAGGCGAGAATTTCAATACTCTCCTTCCACAAAGCCTTAAAAACATACCCCTTTCAGAGACTACTCCTGCAGTTTGTGACTATTATCACTTATTTCCTTGTGACAGACTACAGATATAAATACAGAACACTACCACACCACGTATGAGCTCAATTATCTGTACAGGACGACTTACCCTTTCAAAAACATTTGGCCAGAATATTAGCAGCTTAGTTGCTTCAGCAGTTGAAAGTGACACTGCTCTCTACATACACAGATAAATCAGCTATTTGCTCTACATTCATATGTGCAACACCTAAACGTCCCAGTGATTTTGCACTTTTCTCCTCAATGATCCAAATACAGAGTTTTGCTATGCCACACAGAAACTAGAAAACAGGATCACTAGTCTCATTCTCTATTAAAGAAAAAGGCATGGCTCTTTCCCTCCCAGTAAACCAACAGAAAATAAAAATTGGGTAATACAAATTAAAAAAAAAAAAGGCTTCCTGTGGTTCCCTGGTTTCCAAAAATTCTTCACAAAACAGTGCAATGCATGACACTAAGATTAAGTACCACTGCAACACATTAACATAGATTGCATTATTTTGAAAAACTAAAAGACAATAAGGTATAACAGCAATTGTACTGACATTCCAATTTTACATACACTAATAATTCATAGCAGATTCTTTCTTCAAGTGCTTGAAATCTATGCTGATATTTCATGCAATAAAACAGAGCTTGTAATTGACTACAGAACAGAGCACCATTATATTTGAAGTTCTTCTATGAAGACCATTAATACTACATCTGAATACTTAAAAGAGATGAATGTATCTGTCCTCATTAGAAACCCCCCAAAATGAAGAAATGATTTCTCCAAACTGACACAGAAAGCACCACAACAAAAATAAAGCTCTAGTTATCAGAAAGGATTTGTGAATCTGCTTATCACCAAAACAGAGGTGGCAGCCTGAAGACTTCTAAGGATCCTCAAGGAACAACTGAGGCTAGAAGGCATCTCTGGAGACTGCGCAGCCCAACATCTTGTTCACACAGCAAGGCAAGGTGACAAAAACTATAGCTGAAGTGAGAATCTCCAGGAATAAAAACATCCTTTGGTTTGTTTTTCTTTTTCTTTTTTTTTCCTCACGAGTGCTCTACCATGCTTTTTCTTCTCTCCCTTCCTTTTATGTTTCCTTAACATTTATGAAAATTCAAAGAGGCTGAAATTGATATAGTGCCATTTCAGTGCACGTATACCTTATGATAGGATAATCTTTGGAAGCTCAAAACCAACTTCTAGCTTTCATTATTAAGTACGGGAAAATTAATTTTTTACGCTGCAAATTTCCTGTCAACTTTTTAGCTGAATGAAGAGATACCATGAACCACAGCCAGACTCAGATCCAGCTGTAGAGAAGCTGGTAGAACTGTAACTGTTTGCGTAAGGACTCAGTTTGGCCATGTATCTAAAATGATTGTACAAATACAGAATTAATCTGTAAGGAAATATTTGAGGCAACTTCACTGAAGAACTTCTAATGACTTAAATTAAAAATTTAAGCAGAACCTTGATGCTTTAGGATTTTTATTACTCTATTTTCTTAGAAAACATAATGAAAGTCTCAAGATACGATGCCGATTATGCATAATTAACTGGCAATCAATCTACTGCATAATATTGCTGGATACTGTATAATTCCTATGCACTTAAATACATGAGAACAACAATTTTATTTAAGTTCTCCTGGAAAATAGAATTTGGCTTCTGTTGCTAATTGCTTCTTACCTCACTGGTACACAGCAGGAAAAGGTTTTGAAAATTTTCAAAAGGAAAGTGGACGGAGCCATCACACATGCCAGTACTGACCCTTCTTATTTCCCACAAACAGCTACCATACATCCACATCATTTAATTTAAGTGTGTCTCATGCACACTGTTACAGACACCATCTGTTTTAGCCTGCTGACCTAACTAAAGAATGACACATTAGGATAATCACAATCAAAACTGGAAATGGACTGGGGAAAAAAAATGCATGAACAAAGCAGAAAAAAAGCCTCGATGTGCGTAAAGGCAATCAAAATGCACCACTGCCAACAGAAAGCAAAATAAAGTCCACCAGCCACTTCAAATTTTGTAGTTTTTCCACTGAACTCTCTCTTCCTATTATACTCTAGAAATAAACAAGCAAACAAACAAACAAACAAACAAACTTAAGGGGTCATTAGACATTAGAAAAAGGAAGAAAGCTCCATAAAACTGTTGTCACTAATGCATTCAATTAGGACAAAAGTAGATGAGTATCAGAAGACATTTTGCATTCAGTCTAGGACACTATATAAAAGGATGAAGAAATATGTAGTAACAAGGGATTAAAACCCCTTTGTAACAGTAGCCAAAGAGATCTAAACAAACTATATTCAATTCACTAGTGAAAAACAGAAGACTAAATACGTAGCTTACAAATAACAACTCAGAATAACCTTCTCATGAGAAAAATAACTATATGGAAAAATAATTATATAAACATAAATGTATATAATATATATTTTATATGAAAGATGATTATATTATATATAATTATATGGAACAACCAAACCAAGCAACCATTTGCAAAATGAATGCTTGTACACTGTCATCATCAGGTGAGCAAAAGTATGTCTCAATCTCTAATTTCTACCCAATTGTTTCAGGCCAACTCACACCAAAATACAAATCATTTTGTTAGTATTTTTTCCCTGATTTGGTTTAAATATGCACATATTATTCTATATGTCATGCATATATATGTTTTCATATAAGCATGTAGAAATTTTCCAGTTGGTTCAGCAGTATCACTATATATACTACATATATAAAATATATATTTGTGTGTTTATATCACTAGTAAGAACTACTTGATAATCTGTTAGAACGTAATTACACACTATCAGGAAAACACACATTTGAAGCTGCAGAGAAATGCCATTAAGAGAGCTGCTATGAATATCCTCAGGTAAACATAATACATTGTGCCTCCTCTTCATCCCACAAAGAAAACATCCCAATGCAGCAGAACTGTTAAAAGTTATTAGACAAAGCTTTTGTAATTGATGTTGCATGGGATTTACTTGAAGGTAAAGTTTAACATAAAGTAGAAGTGTTCTACCTTTTTCATGGAAGCACACATGCTTTTAATCTAGATCACAAATGTATTTTTAGTTAGAACTTTATTTAAGAAACGACAACAACAAAATAAGCTGTAGGTCCCTAACCAAAAAAATGACCCGTTGAACTGTTTCCACCACAGTTACTACCAATTTGATTACTTTTTTGTTTCTTTTCATATTCATGAATGCCTCTCTCAATATACAGTAAAAACTATGGTACCAAAATGGCATTTTTTCCTCTAGACAGTAAATAATTTGAGCTAATAGTTCTAATTGTAATTGCACAATGTTTTTTTGTTTGTTTGTTTTAACTTAATTTCTTAATAACTTATGTTCATCAGGTAATGCTGTTACCAATGTAATAATGTCATCTATAAGGCTCCTCCTGTCCAATCCACTAGATCTATGCAGAAAATCTATTGATAAACACATTTTCTATCAATATTGCAATTTAAAGTATGCAGAACTTTAAACATAGTAGATTTTCTGGCCCTGAAACTTCCTTGATGAAAAAACTTGAATGAGTTCCAAAGCATAATAATCCAAGAAAACACCTATCCATCTGTAAGTGATCAATTATAGAAAACTTCTAGTGTTCTTCTCAGGACACAGTAATACCTTTAAATTTGCCTGGAATACCTGCAGTCTCAAAATATAAGGATTTCTGAGGTGCAGTTCAAATGAGTGAAAGAAGTAATCACCTTTTCTCACATTAGGAAGGAGGAGGCTAGAAACTAAATCCCAAGGACTCAAATGCATCACTGTTCTGTGTTTATAGACAATATTCTGTAACCACAAAGAGTTAATGGGAAAACCTTGCTATTGGACTCCCACCTGGACCTTGGGATTGACAACTGCTATGGAGCAAATGTCAGCATTCCTAAAACAGAGAGAAAAATGAATCCTGATTGTTATAACAAATTAATAATAAGAGCAATTGGGAATCTTCTCTCCATACTGACTAGGTCATTAAACACAGAGACAATGTTGAGTGTGACAAAGTTACACTAAAATATAATTCATAAATATACTTGGTATTTAGATCAACAAATTCGGTAATTTCTATTTCATATTTACTTCAACCTAAACCTTATATTCTACTCAGACTCTCTTTCCACAAAGAGGGTGAACTCTATAGCCTTTTACTTTCAGACAAGTTATTTACAAAAATGAAATAAATTCATGCACTTTTAGACACTTTGTCACTAAATAAAATACTTAAATTGGTCTCCATCAACTTTTAAAAGCTTTACACAGACATAAATACATTCAGTAATAGAATTAATATCTGATTTTATGAAACCTCAATACATTTTCAACATTTTTTCTGAAGTATCTCAAATCTTTCTCTCAGGAGTGCCTTGTCAATTACATTTCCAACAGACTAATGCATCTGTGACAAAAACTGATATTCCCTGCTCTTGTATGTTTGTAGATTTAAATGAATTATTATTATTATTATTATTTTACGATTTACTGTTATAAGCAAAACTAGGGAAACTATCTTTATAAAGAGTTACATGAACTTCAGTTTTAAGTTTCAGTATACAGACTTTCTACCAACCCTTTCTACACAGGGTTTGAATTTTGGGTAGTCCCATATGGAGCCAGGAGTTGGACTTGATGATCCTTGATGGTCCCTTCCAACTCAGGATATTCTGTGATTCTATGATTATTCTCCCTTGATCAACCATTATAAATCAGAAAAGAGCGATTTTTTTTTCCATGAATATCCCTGAAAAACCTTAAATTGGGCAGACAACAATTAGTCCTTAATTCTAAACCACCTGCAGAATAAAATATGCCAGTATCCCCTTGTTCCCTGTTCTCTTCAAAATCCATCTGTTATAACAAACAATCCACCCTTAACAGTTACTGTTGATCTGCTCCCTACCATACTCACTCCTACTCTTTTGAGCTTTAGAGGTTACCTGTAAGTTGCTTGAAGCAATTTTCCTTCTTTTTTTTCCTTCCTGCCTCTAATCTAATAATTTTGAAGTCAAACATCAGAATACTATACAAAGAACTATGATAATAATACAAAAATTAAAAATAAAAAGAGCAAAATCTGTTTGAAATCTTTAAGGACTGTGCACAATTATGATGATTTTCTTTGCTTCCATTTTGTAGACAGGACTTCAAAATTTCCTAGCTTCCTGAAACAACAAAATCTGTTCCCAAATGAGTTGGTTTCATATGGCTTTTAATCCAACAAGCATCAAATGTTTGGGCCTGTATTTCTGAAAATTAGCAAGGTATTTGGGAGCCAAGGATTTGGAATCCCATGGAAGCCAATTTTTTCTACGTCTAGTCTAGTCATTACTCTCAGAAAAGCTGCTGTATCAGCAAATTTCTACGCAAAACCTTTCTTATTTTCACTTCACGCCCTAAAATGGCTCAAGTCTTCTTAATTTCCACTCTGAATGTGTGTCAGCTGTAACGACTTGGCCCCAAACTGCAATTTGGAAATGCAAATGTGATTACACCTTGTTCTTCTTCACAAATTAATCAACAAAGATATTTATATTCAAGTAGCCTGCATAGTCTTTCCAAGCAACTTACTCACCTAGTTACTAAAGTTTGGGAAAAAAACACTGACAACACCTTCATTTCTGGGCACATAAAAGAGAAAGTGACTGGAAAGGACATGAATCACCGAGGAAGAAATCATACCTGGCATACCTTCTTCTTGCCTAGGTTAAAATCACAATATTTTTAAATGAAGGGAGAAGAGCAGCTGTTATTTATTTCAAGTTTACTAATGCTTTTGTCAGTTTCCAACAGTACTTTTCTGACAAAGGTAGGATGCTATTGTCTGGAGGAGTCACCCAGTAGGTAAATAAAAATATGGTTGGAAAGTCAATCCCAGAGAGGAGTTGTGCACCAGCACAGGCCAGTAGCAAATGCGGTGCTTGTTACAAAGGACTATCCCAGTTCCTATCCTGTTGAAGAGCTTTATTAGTTGCTTCAGGGAAACAGAGAACACCAAGTTTGCAGAAGAGACTAAACTGGGCGGACCAACTGATGTGTCTGAGACCTAGACAATTTGCAAGAATGGGCTGAGAGGAACGCTATGAAATTTAACTGGGACTGAATCCTGCTCCTGCTTTTGCAGTGGGCCAGTTTGAGGTCTGGCAGGCTGAGCTGAAGTTCTGAGAAGAGTACTTGGTGGTTGAGATAGACAGCAAAGTGAAATGTTATCAATTTTTGGCTGCGTAAGCAGCCACAATAGTTATTTCATGCACAAGATCACAGAATATATAGTATGCAGTTTCAGGCTTTCCCATGCATGAGAGACAATGGAAAAGAAGTACAAGTTCAACAGAGAGTTCCTCAAATGTTTTTCTGTGTTTTGTTTGGTGGTGGTGGTTTCGGAGGGAGTGCACAGGAACACTGGCCACTGGCAGCAGAAAGCTTGCTCAATCTGCAGAGATATGTGAGAAGGAACTACCTAGGACTCCTTGAAAGTAATGCCTTCTATTTTTTTACATGGAAACTACAACAATGACCATAGTAACACCGTTTGGTAGAGCAAATTCTCAGCTACAAAACACTATTTTTCAACCACTAGCTATGCATTTTTGCCAAGATGAACAAGAGCCAAAATGCCACATACATGTAAAACAGTGGAGGTGATGCACTGTCTCTGTTACCACTGATGAAATCACCTGCCTTACTCTGCAAGATCTGCCTTTTTGCCAAGAAGTCAACTTTGTGTCAAGCTAAAAGAAATCAAAATTCATTAAATCTTCCCCAGCACATTCTATCTACACTTGGAATCTTACACATCAGATACTTCAGTAACTACATTATCAGTAACAAAAGATCTCAAGGTCATACCTTGCTCACAGAACTATTTTCCAATATTCTATCACTGATGTAGAACTTAATTCAAAAGCTGGTAAACTCACTGAGGGCAGTACTACACAGGGGAAAAAAATGAACATCCCATGGTTCACTGACAGATATAAATATTCATTTTGCAGATTCTTTGGAAAGATCTTCATTTTTAGAGAGTAGTGGTGGAAAAACATGACAATTATGCAAGGGCTTCAGGTATTTAATCATAAACAGTCTCATTTTAATTATCTCTCATTAGCAGGATGTGGTAAGAACAGAGGGGGTGCACACACAAGTATTCGATTCCTTAAATTGATTTCAAGCAGCCAATCACAATGCGAGAATTAACTAACTCTTTCTCTGATAATAAAATCAAGTCAAAAACATCCTTCTCCTCACTAAGCTGCTTTTCAGAACGTGACGAGTAAAAAAGGGTGATAGAAAAAGTCCAGGAAAGTAGGAATCAAACATCAACTTTTCAAAGGAGCTGATAGTTTATAGTTTTACCACCTACAAATGATTTTCAACAGAACATCAGTCTGAAACATACTAATTTTAACACAATCATGCTTCCTGTATTAATTTTTATTTATTCCAATCTTTACCCACAGTCGTAATCCAAGGTTTCTTTGAAGACCAAAACTAGCATATGGAAAATGCAATTAAAATTAGTTTTATCTTCTTCTAATTGTTTGGTTTCTTTTTTTTCTTTCTACCCTCCTTTTTTGTTGTCCTTTGTTCTGTACTCCTCCAGTTTTTTTCTGGAAAATGTTCACTCTCATCGTTTACCCTTGATCCCCTTTTCATGGTAATTCTACTCAATACATTATCACTGGACCTTTGTGGTAAGCCCATACTGGTAGAGAAGTGCTGGGATGATATTCAGAGACTGAAAACAGGAAATGGTCCTGGCAAAACAAATAAAATACAAAAATATGTTTTCCAAGATATCAATCTCTATGAAAGAGTAAAGGTTTGCCTATAATTTTTGGTAACTTCAGCAACAAAGGTTTACTTACTAAAAGGAATGAAAAGCAATTCTAAGTGACTGCTTGTGGTTTATTTTTATGTTAACTTGCACTCCTTAAGATACTCCTCATTCTTTATTAATACTAAGTAGAAAATAAACAACATATACTAGTTGTTTATGCCAGACAGACTCCTACAAAACATTGATTCACTGGCTTAATAAATGTAGAATTTCTTTCTTTTTTACTTTTTTCATTGTCTTGAGAGCTAATATTCCCAGAACAAAAGACAACTAATTCCTACTCTTAGCTGGCAACTTGAAAGCAATCGTTCTAAAAAATGAAACTGTGAGAAGCCTACTTGAAAGCAGTGTTAGTCTTAAAATGGCAAAATGACAAACACTTTGATTCAATAATTAATTCATTGGCAAAAAAAAAAATACAAATCATGCATAATTAATGTGTCTATTAGCTTTGACCTAGAAACTTTGAAGTGATCAGCAGGATCCTAATCCTGAATAGAGAAACTAGATTTTAGAAAGCAGTTTATTTAGGAAAAGCAAATTAAAATAATTGTGTTACTCAACTGGAAAGACTTACTAGCATTGCTTACAGGAAGTGATGTACAAAGCACTCAGTTTCTCTGTTGAAATCTTGACTGCCTCACGTCAAGTATTTACTTTCTTAGAGATGTTCCAGCTTAATTCATGATGTTGTTAGCCAGTTTATGCCTTAACACTTGGTTTTATTTTTAGAATACGGCACAGAACCCAGCTCAGATCTTGTATGTGTATGATGTACATTATAGAAGTTTCTTCTTGTTATTACAAAGCTCTAAATAGAATTACGTATGTGCATAAAGTATTGCATGATTTTTGTCACTCCGAGACATTTTCATCTTCTCAGGAACAAGCATTACTCTAATCTCAAATGTCAACTTCTTATACAAGTTTTGAATGAGGTTGGTATCTGTATGTATAGTCTCTTCTGTCAGAATACAGCAAGGGACACATTAACCTAGCCAAGTACTTTAGAGAATCTGCATTTATATTAGCTTTCAGAAATAATTTATCCTACTAGCATTCAAGTAGTCTTCAATACTGCCTAGCTGTTTTAGAGAATACATTGTCATGTCTTTGCATAACTGATCAACAGCAGCAACCTGAATATCAATCATCTACCTCTATCCATCCTAATAGCAAACACAGTTCTAATAAAATTAAAATGAGTGCTAAGATTCAAGATATGTAAGGAAGGGACATCTTCAGTTTTAAAGCCTTCTGGGAAAGCATCATAAAGTTAACTTCCTCCACTCTTTTCCTGTGGAGGATCAGAAGCCTCTAATACAGTAGCCTAATTCTTTCCATTATGAAAGCACGAGTTATAAACAACTACAGGAATTTCACCTCCCTGCTCTTCAGCTGCTTAAAACATTGTTTATTACTGCTTTAGCTTTTGCTAGTCAAAAAAAAAAAAAAAAACCATACCAAAAGAATTTACTGAAAAAAAGGAACAAGTTTTCTAATAAAAGTTTTTGTTGATTAGTTAGACAGAAAATCACAAATACGGGATCTGAGAGTTAACCACAAAGAAAGATGTGCAGCTAGGACTGTGACAAGTCTTCCTGCAGAAGTAGCATGCTGTATTCTCCAAAAACAAGACTCTCAGTGAAAGTAAGAGTCATCAAGATGGTCTTCACACAAAGCTTATCCATCAGTTGATAATGTACCATAGCAAAGTATAACAAATTTGAATTTAAATTCACGTAATTTTGTTCCTGTGTTCTATGAGGAACATAGAAGGCACTGCTGACAATTCTAATAGCATACCTAATTCTAATAGCATACCTAAATTTCTGACTAGCAGGGAAAACATGGTAGAAACGATGCATCAAAACTAAGTACTACTTTTGATAGGCAGATTCAGTACAACAGAATAGAACAGAACAAATGAAAAACTGATAAAGGAGACAGAGAACAAGAGCTCAAGTTATTCTAGAAAACAAGGAATGCAGCTAGGAGCTGATAGCCAGCTTGTTTTTGAAAGCTCCTTCTTCCTGCCTGAAACAGAATCAGGCCAACTAGCAAAACAAACTTACTGACCAGCTGAATTTTCACCTATTTGCTATTCAAGTACATTATTCAAGACACACAACTTACTAACCAAGCATTGGCTATCATCAAAAATAAAATTAATACTTGGAAAGATCAACTTAAACGTAATGCATCAAAAGTGCCACAAACAGTCCAAACTAAGAACAGGTTGTCTGAGGTGACACATAGGAGCAAGCAAAACAAGCATTACACTTTATTCAACAGCAAACAGAACAAATGCAGCAAATCATCTATCAACATCAACTGTATTTATACACTCTGACAGACAGACATGCTCTGTTAATCTATCCAAGGAAATGCCTGCAAGACACTGTTAGGAGAAAAAAATACCAACCTTTTTTTTTTTTTTCCTGAGAAATCAGCATGCTAGGATGCCTCTCTGATGTGCTTATATACTAGTGCACACAGCAGAGAGAATAAACTTTAGGCATTATAGAACTGTGTGCTATTGTGAGATCTTGTCAAGATCACAGAGACATAGTGGTATGGCTCACGAGACTGAATGCTGCAATGGACATAATAAAGCTCTATAGGAAGGGTAGGCTGGGTAGATAAGAAGGCAGAGTTGTTCAGTAACTAAGGGCAGAAGATAGAGTAAATCCCCCCCTCTCTCATGGGGGGATGAACAAAGCAACTGGAAGCTTATGTGTGAGAATTAAACAGAAAACAGTTAAGAGTCACTTTTTAACACTTCTGCTATATGCACTATGCAAAGCAAATGGATGAAGCCCTCTACAGCCCCACATTCAAAGGCTCTGGTCCTCATGGAGAACTTCAATCACCTTGATATCTGCTAGAGGAACAACATAGAAAATCATAAGCAAATCAGGAGGTTCCTGCAGAACTCATGACAACATCCTGACTCAGGTGAAAGAGAAGCCAACACAGAGTGGTGCTCTGCCAAGCCTCAGTCACCAATAGCAGGTTAGACAGGGATGTGAAGGTTAAAGGCAGATTTGGTTGCAGCAACAGTAGGGTGGAAGAGTCTAGGACCCTGAGAAGAGGGAGCAAAGAAGAATGCAAGATAAAAATGAACCTGCAAAAAGTAGACTCTAGCCTTTTTAAGGATCTGCTTGGTAAAATACTGTGGAGTAAGGACTTTGAAAGAAGAGTGGCCCATGAAATATGGATAAAATTCAAGGACCATCTCCTTCAAATTCAAGACTTCTCCATTCCAGTAAGTAGGAATAAGCAGACAAGATTGCCAGGAGACCTGCACAGATGGTCAAACAAAGAAAAACTGAATTTATGGGAGGTGTAAGATGTGACAAGTAACCTGGGAAGAATACAGAGACATCGTCCTAGCATGCACAGGGTTAGAAAAGGCGAAGTCCAATTGGAATTGAATCTGGCAAGGGATGTCAAAGGCAACTAGAAGGTTTTTTACGGGTATTTAAGTGACAAAAGGAAGACTAAAGAAAACACAGGCCCACTGCTGAATGGGACAGGGGCTACCATGACATAGGAAAGACTTATGTGATGAATATTTTCTTTATCTCATCTCAATATTTACCAATAAGATCAGCCCTCAGGTGTTCAAAACTCCAGAGACCAGGGGGAAATGCTGTCTCAAGGAAGACATACCCTTGGGATCAAGTCAGGCAATACTTAAGAAAACTGGATATATCTAAGTCCATGCATCTTGGTGGGATGCACCCACAAGTACTGAGGGAGCAAGAAGATGCCAGAGGCCACCCTTGATAATCTTTGGTCATAGCAACTGGAAGAAGCACCCAAAAGGAAGAAAATTAAAGGTCACCCCCATCTTTAAAAAAAATCAAGGACAACCCAGACTATAGGCCATTCAGCCTCCCACTGATCCCTGGGAAGGTGATTAAGCAGCTAATCTTAAGAACAATCTGCAGATGCATGAAAGACATGGACACAGGGAGTAGTCAGCAATAGCACCTTGCAAAGACAGCCAACAGCCTCCTGGGCTGCATTAAGAAGACTATCAGTAGGCTGAGTGAAGCAATCCTTCCCACCTCCTACTCAGCACTGATAGTGAGGTGACATCTGCAGTGCTGGGTATGGCTCTGGGTTCTTCACTACAAGAGAGATGGAGCTAATGTGCAGAACCCAGTGGAGGGAACTTAGGGGACTGGAGCCATTTTCCCATGAAGAAAAGCTGAGACTACTCAGACTGTTCAGTATGGAGAAGGCTCAGGGGGATCTTTATGGATATAAACACTTGAATGGAAAGTATAAAAAAACTGTCAGGATGTGATCTTGGGCAGCCTTTAATCCCAGTGCTTAAGCAGTGCCACCCAGACTAGATGATCTCCTGAAGTCCCTTTCAAGATCAACCATTTTGTCATTCTGTGTGCTCTAAATCAGAAGCCTCAGCTATGCTCCTCCTTCACAGACAGCATCTCAGTTAAGTACCTAAGCAGAAGCCTATGGGAGACACTTGTCACACAGTAGTTCATGCAATACACCGTGTATAAAAGAAAGCTAGAACTCAATAGAAGAAATCATGTTCAATTGCAAGAACAATTACAAGGAAAACTCTGGTGGAAGAAGACATTGCAAAAGCAAAGAAGGACTGGAAAGAAGTTAAACAGTGGAAAAGACCTCTGAAGATATACAGTGGACCCTGAAGTTGAAGTTCATCTATAAGAAGCCACAAATACTACCTATCAAATGATTAAAGC
>VXAB01002552.1:280167-395784 GCA_013399175.1 Odontophorus gujanensis | reverse complement strand
TAAAGGCAGATTTGGTTGCAGCAACAGTAGGGTGGAAGAGTCTAGGACCCTGAGAAGAGGGAGCAAAGAAGAATGCAAGATAAAAATGAACCTGCAAAAAGTAGACTCTAGCCTTTTTAAGGATCTGCTTGGTAAAATACTGTGGAGTAAGGACTTTGAAAGAAGAGTGGCCCATGAAATATGGATAAAATTCAAGGACCATCTCCTTCAAATTCAAGACTTCTCCATTCCAGTAAGTAGGAATAAGCAGACAAGATTGCCAGGAGACCTGCACAGATGGTCAAACAAAGAAAAACTGAATTTATGGGAGGTGTAAGATGTGACAAGTAACCTGGGAAGAATACAGAGACATCGTCCTAGCATGCACAGGGTTAGAAAAGGCGAAGTCCAATTGGAATTGAATCTGGCAAGGGGTGTCAAAGGCAACTAGAAGGTTTTTTACGGGTATTTAAGTGACAAAAGGAAGACTAAAGAAAACACAGGCCCACTGCTGAATGGGACAGGGGCTACCATGACATAGGAAAGACTTATGTGATGAATATTTTCTTTATCTCATCTCAATATTTACCAATAAGATCAGCCCTCAGGTGTTCAAAACTCCAGAGACCAGGGGGAAATGCTGTCTCAAGGAAGACATACCCTTGGGATCAAGTCAGGCAATACTTAAGAAAACTGGATATATCTAAGTCCATGCATCTTGGTGGGATGCACCCACAAGTACTGAGGGAGCAAGAAGATGCCAGAGGCCACCCTTGATAATCTTTGGTCATAGCAACTGGAAGAAGCACCCAAAAGGAAGAAAATTAAAGGTCGCCCCCATCTTTAAAAAAAATCAAGGACAACCCAGACTATAGGCCATTCAGCCTCCCACTGATCCCTGGGAAGGTGATTAAGCAGCTAATCTTAAGAACAATCTGCAGATGCATGAAAGACATGGACACAGGGAGTAGTCAGCAATAGCACCTTGCAAAGACAGCCAACAGCCTCCTGGGCTGCATTAAGAAGACTATCAGTAGGCTGAGTGAAGCAATCCTTCCCACCTCCTACTCAGCACTGATAGTGAGGTGACATCTGCAGTGCTGGGTATGGCTCTGGGTTCTTCACTACAAGAGAGATGGAGCTAATGTGCAGAACCCAGTGGAGGGAACTTAGGGGACTGGAGCCATTTTCCCATGAAGAAAAGCTGAGACTACTCAGACTGTTCAGTATGGAGAAGGCTCAGGGGGATCTTTATGGATATAAACACTTGAATGGAAAGTATAAAAAAACTGTCAGGATGTGATCTTGGGCAGCCTTTAATCCCAGTGCTTAAGCAGTGCCACCCAGACTAGATGATCTCCTGAAGTCCCTTTCAAGATCAACCATTTTGTCATTCTGTGTGCTCTAAATCAGAAGCCTCAGCTATGCTCCTCCTTCACAGACAGCATCTCAGTTAAGTACCTAAGCAGAAGCCTATGGGAGACACTTGTCACACAGTAGTTCATGCAATACACCGTGTATAAAAGAAAGCTAGAACTCAATAGAAGAAATCATGTTCAATTGCAAGAACAATTACAAGGAAAACTCTGGTGGAAGAAGACATTGCAAAAGCAAAGAAGGACTGGAAAGAAGTTAAACAGTGGAAAAGACCTCTGAAGATATACAGTGGACCCTGAAGTTGAAGTTCATCTATAAGAAGCCACAAATACTACCTATCAAATGATTAAAGCTTCACATGGAGAATTTGAACAGAAAGTGATGAAAAGCACACACAAAGATTAAACATCACTTATAGTAGTCCAAAGGAACTAACAAGCATGACAGAGTCCTCTACGTATCTTCAAGATAGTATCAGTAGCAGATGGAACATGATCTGACACATCCCAACTCTCAGGTAACTCCATCTGAGATGCAAAAATCACAGACTTCACTCAGGAAGGTGACAGACAACAAAACCTTAGACCACAGCAGAAATGCCATCATGCACATCTGATTTTACCATCTAATGAGAGCCCTGCATTCTATGAAAAGATAACCACATGAAACATATGACATATCCATACTTAGGTCACAGCCACTGAACAGCAATTATATCCGAAAATCTTCTGAAATGTACCACTGTCACGCTCCAATATAAAGGAGTGAGCGTAGTCCGTTGATCTCAGGAACTCATCTGGCCACTGCGGAGGATGGGAGAAGTACCACTGTCACGCTCCAATATAAAGGAGTGAGACGAGGTTCTTTGATTATGTGTATACCCGATGGTGAGATTAAGACACAACGGGTCAAATGTTAGCCCAACCCGGTATCACGTAGTGTGGAATCAGCCCTGGCCTTATTCAGGCACCTGTCCGCGGAGGATGGGAGAAGTACCACTGTCACGCTCCAATATAAAGGAGTGAGACGAGGTTCTTTGATTATGTGTATACCCGATGGTGAGATTAAGACACAACGGGTCAAATGTTAGCCCAACCCGGTATCACGTAGTGTGGAATCAGCCCTGGCCTTATTCAGGCACCTGTCCGCGGAGGATGGGAGAAGTACCACTGTCACGCTCCAATATAAAGGAGTGAGACGAGGTTCTTTGATTATGTGTATACCCGATGGTGAGATTAAGACACAACGGGTCAAATGTTAGCCCAACCCGGTATCACGTAGTGTGGAATCAGCCCTGGCCTTATTCAGGCACCTGTCCGCGGAGGATGGGAGAAGTACCACTGTCACGCTCCAATATAAAGGAGTGAGACGAGGTTCTTTGATTATGTGTATACCCGATGGTGAGATTAAGACACAACGGGTCAAATGTTAGCCCAACCCGGTATCACGTAGTGTGGAATCAGCCCTGGCCTTATTCAGGCACCTGTCCGCGGAGGATGGGAGAAGTACCACTGTCACGCTCCAATATAAAGGAGTGAGACGAGGTTCTTTGATTATGTGTATACCCGATGGTGAGATTAAGACACAACGGGTCAAATGTTAGCCCAACCCGGTATCACGTAGTGTGGAATCAGCCCTGGCCTTATTCAGGCACCTGTCCGCGGAGGATGGGAGAAGTACCACTGTCACGCTCCAATATAAAGGAGTGAGACGAGGTTCTTTGATTATGTGTATACCCGATGGTGAGATTAAGACACAACGGGTCAAATGTTAGCCCAACCCGGTATCACGTAGTGTGGAATCAGCCCTGGCCTTATTCAGGCACCTGTCCGCGGAGGATGGGAGAAGTACCACTGTCACGCTCCAATATAAAGGAGTGAGACGAGGTTCTTTGATTATGTGTATACCCGATGGTGAGATTAAGACACAACGGGTCAAATGTTAGCCCAACCCGGTATCACGTAGTGTGGAATCAGCCCTGGCCTTATTCAGGCACCTGTCCGCGGAGGATGGGAGAAGTACCACTGTCACGCTCCAATATAAAGGAGTGAGACGAGGTTCTTTGATTATGTGTATACCCGATGGTGAGATTAAGACACAACGGGTCAAATGTTAGCCCAACCCGGTATCACGTAGTGTGGAATCAGCCCTGGCCTTATTCAGGCACCTGTCCGCGGAGGATGGGAGAAGTACCACTGTCACGCTCCAATATAAAGGAGTGAGACGAGGTTCTTTGATTATGTGTATACCCGATGGTGAGATTAAGACACAACGGGTCAAATGTTAGCCCAACCCGGTATCACGTAGTGTGGAATCAGCCCTGGCCTTATTCAGGCACCTGTCCGCGGAGGATGGGAGAAGTACCACTGTCACGCTCCAATATAAAGGAGTGAGACGAGGTTCTTTGATTATGTGTATACCCGATGGTGAGATTAAGACACAATGGGCGAAGCAAGCTTTGAGACAACACAAGTAAAAACAGTTTCTGTCCTTCACGACCACAAAGGTTGGAAGGGAAAGTATGAGCTAAGCTTCAGGCTTCAGATCCAGGGGGGCCAGTGAATGAATGGCTGTGTGGTGCTGAGCAGCTGCCAGGTTACACCACAACAGTCCTTTTGGCATACAGTAAGGGGCATTCCTCGGCCAACTGTCCACAATGTTATGGCTTTCTGCATGGTATCACGTAGTGTGGAATAAGCCCTGGCCTTATTCAGGCACCTGTCCTGACTTCATCCTTCCCCGTGCCCCATGCCATCTTGACAGCAGCTCTGCTCCCCTAAGCAGCCCAGACCAACCGCAGGCATGCACCCATCACTCAGCAACAAGCAAACATCAGTGTGTGACTTCCACTGTTTCAGCTGAAACTAGAACACAAAACGCTACTAATAAATCCATCTAAGATCTGCTTAAACCACTGCAAATTGTCCTTCTCCCTAGAATATCCATAAAAATGCTGCTTTCACATGCATGCAAGATTATGTCTGGTTTCAGGTTTTTTTGTTGCTCTCTTAGCTTTCAGTTGTACCTTCACAGACTTAACTCTTGATCTGGTTGGTGATAGTGTTTTATTAAGAAATATCCTCCATAATGCTAAAAGGAAAACCTTAGTAATGAGAAAAACACAAGGCAAGAAAAAAATCTCAGTTCACAGCAGACCTTTCAATTTGTGCCACAAATTCAGTGCTATATTATCAAATGCCTTTCCAATTTCCAAGAAGCTCATGTTGCAAAGCTCAGTGCACCTTTCCACAACCCCTAGCAATAGGGGAACTAAGACTGCATGGGGTGGGGGTGAGAACAGCATGTGGAAAGTAAACCGCATAAAATCTGGCATAAGCATAAAATACAGCACAGCTTCTGCAAGAAACTGAACGGTGCTTGTTTTTACTCATTATCCAGATCAAACAAGTCCTCCCACTTTTATACTTTTTTTTTTTAAACACAACTAATGATATGCAGCACAGTACACGTTTTTTAGCCTCATGATCTTAGAAAGAAAAGACTCACACAGAAGCCATGAGAGAAACATGAGCTCACCTAGATCAGGACTGCCGAAAGAATCGTCAATGCAGGTATCACTGCAGCGTTCTGCTTTCTTTATTCTGATTCATGTAAACAATTACCCAAGTCAAATTGCACATTTTAGCTGAGCAACAGCAACAGCAGTTCCTGTGCACGCTTGAACAGAGTTCCATCGTACACAGACCTTGCTCTAATTATGATGATAAAATCTTTACAGTTGTTACAATCCCACCCAAATGCTATTTGGGTTACTGCAGAGTGTTTCCCTGGGCTGCAAATCTTCATGAAGAGCTACAGTATGCCCAAGTACACAACAGTGAATGCTTTTGTTCTCACTTGTATTGATCCCCCATGATGATAAATGGAACCAAAACAAGACCTTTGCATGCAAGCCTGACTTTCCTAAGTAGTTAAATACAGAAATAGATTTTATCCATTAGATAACTCTGTTGTACAGATCACTGAACTAACGTGTTGTTGGTTTGGGTTTCAAATGAAAATTTAGGTAAGGTATCTGCTTTCCATGAAACATTTTTGCTTTCATCTTTAATTTCTCTCTCCCCTCCCTTTTTTCCCAGAAATGGGTAGGACTGTTCTTTTATTAATCAAAGGCTCATATGTTGACTGCTGTGATAAAAGCATCCCCAGTAAGCATGCTGCTAGGTTCCACTGACTTGTGGAGTTAAATAAGATATTTGAATATATATAGTCACTTAACAGAAATGACTCAAAGGTTCACTTGAGATGCATCTCAGAAACCAACATTTCACACCATTCATCTTTTGTAGCTAACAGGAATCATTTATTTTTCATTAAAAATTCTAATGATGTAAGTACTGAAAAACAGTTTGCTAAAATGATTTCACCACTTCTCTGGAGAAAGTTGAAATAGTGTTTAATATCAAACAACTGGCAAAATTTAGACTGTTAGCTGTTAGAACTGGTCTTTAATATATTGCAGGGGATATGCAAAGCAACTGAATCTAAGTATAATGAGCCAACAAAGGATCTTTAAGTTTCACCTCAACTTTGAACCACATGCAGCACTATTCACAGGTGGCTTGGTTATGTACTGTTTTTAATATGTACTGCTATAATAAATGTAATAAGATGGTAGAAGGTAGATAAGTAATGCAATTGAGGAGGCTAATCATGCCAAAATATGTCAGCTTGTCATGTGAACAGTCTATCATGAGCACAAAAGAAAAAGGAGGAGACAATCTCAGCACCTTCACCAGCACCTCAGATTAGCTACAAATGTGGCATGCTCCCTTGGCCACGGGTGACACACAAGCAGTCCAGCAGGTGCTGTGTCAGTACCTGTAGCTCATGAGTGCACGCCATATTCCACGGGGGAATACCAGCCTAACTTCTGTGGGTGTCAGGGGCAATATATGGCTGCTCATTCTTACTACACTTTTGTGCAAGCTGAATGTTGCAGCATGCACAGGAGCTGGCAGCTACTATAGCCAGTGGTGCATTCAAAGAGGGAAATACACTTTGCTTTATTCACTCAAGTTTTTCTTTAGAGTTATATAAACACATAATCTATAATAATGGGCACTGTTCTGATATACTTAGGGAATGCTAGCTTAATCAAGCTGGTTTGTCCCCATATTCAGGACACTGCAAATTTGAGATCTTGTAGTACATTTGTTTCCTCACCATTCTAAAACCTGACTGACATGTAATCTTGTGCATGTTAATACACAATCACTTTACTCATTTGTTCGAAACTCTCAATACCATAGTAGAAGTTTATATTCTCCTATTTTCCATACTATTGTGATCTGTGATTCATTCAAATCTGGCGGGGGGAGGGAGCACTATGTTTGTGTAACATTGTGTATGTGGAAGCACAGTGTGTATCTGTGCTATTCGCAGAAAACTTGAAGACATGTGGGCTTCAAAATAGTTTACCAATTAATAGTTTAACAATGAAATGAAGGTCACTACATCAGTAACATAAATGTCACAGAGCAGATGGCCCTAATGTCTAGCTCTCCCTCACGGTAGAGAAACCAGATTATCTGAAAGAAACGTGGAGTCTCTTACATTAACAAGAAGCTGCATTTTAAGTTTTTGTGGGAGCTAAGTCAATGAAATACATCCTATCTAAGGTACCCAGGAGGTCCTCTCCACATTAATACTACAGAAAATGACACTTATCTAAAGACTGTAAAAAGTCAGACTTGTCTTTTTCAGAAAATAGCGATAAAGAAAGCTATTTAGAACCAACCAAAAACATTTTGAACAACGAAAGTAGTATACCAGGAATAACTATAGATGTACTGCAGGCAAATTATTGTTAAAAATAAGTAATATAGAAACTAGTCGTCAATTAAGAGTACTGTAAACCCAACACTTTGAATAAAAGTGCTAAAAGTGACCTGCTTCTCTCTTAGGTTTCCCATCCAATCCTTGTATAAAAAAAACCTTGAGCTTCAACCAGTGAATGAGGACAAATGCCGTGAGAACACAAAGTCACTCCTGCAGCCCTTCTTCAGCCTTTGACAGGTCAGTGGTGACTATGGCAGTCTTACAGCTGACATATTTCAAGTGCTAATACATTATAAAGCCTCATAACCAATTGTTCTGTTAATTTTCTAACAAAATAATGCCACAACAGGGACCTTCAAAATATTTCTGCTTCAATTACAGAAATGGGAAAGGCAAGCTTGCAAATGCCAGTGTTTACTGAATTCCTCAAATTTGTCTTTAAGTAGACATAAAACACATTCTTGAATCTCACAAAGGTGCATTCTTTATGGCTGATGTATATATTTGGTTCAACACTACCAGCTTAGCTTTATTACATTAATCTTAAGGCAACAAGAGATTCAGAAGTAAAATTTGAATTAGTAGTGAAAACACATCCAATGCACATATTTCACACATTAAATATACAGTTGCTATGTTTGTCCCTCCACATTCACTTCACTGACAGGTTAACTCCTAAATCTTAACTCTTCCAGTCAGAAGACAACTTGGAACTTCAACAATTCTAAGGTCTACCATTACAAAGAAGGCAGCCTAAATCTATTGCTTTATGAGTCAATCATACTCTTAGAGCATTCTTAATTATGAAACAGCACATTATTTAATGAAGATAATGCTCACTTCTTCATAATTCTTTTCCCATTAGTGATCTATGCCCTTAGTGCAGAAGTACAAAACAAGAATATCACTGTAAACTATATTAAAAGATTTAATGCAACCTACCAAGATTACATTTTTGCAGTCACACACAGGATCTTAAATACATAAGGGTTCTTCAAATATAAGAACGATCACTGCATATTAGCATGCACTGACAGTAACACAGAGCACCTAAACTAACTAGGAACTGGAATACTTGAGAACATAAATCCAACAGGGGTTTTGAAAGAAGGCAATATGGATGCCACACCAAGCCCAGACAGAATAATATATATGTTTATTTTCAAAACGTTATATGAAGAAAGATATATCCTATTTGTAATGGAATACCTACAAATAAAAGGGTATGAGAACTGAACCACACTAAAAATTACTGTTGTCTAAAGGAGTTTGCTTTCAGTCTGAAAGCAGTGACCTTCTCACACTGATTGTTTGTCAAGTGCCACAGAACACGATAAAGTTTGAAGTCTGGCACACATCTTAAATTGATCTACCAAATGCATGCTGAGCCATTTGCTTCATTTATCTTACGGAATAAAGCAACAGTATCTCAAAATCCACAGGCTCTAAAATAGAATGCAGTCTGGTCAAGATTTTGAGAAAACAGCTGCACTGTCTGAACTGACCACTCATACTATGTTTAATAGGTGTGAGGATGTGTCATGCTGAAACTGCTGAAAAGCAAACCCACTGCCAGTGCTTCTTTTCCATTACAGAGTTTTTGCGGAGCACTCTCCTCAAAAAATGCCACACCTTGACATCAGTATGTCTTTATGGGAAAGAACAAAAAGCTATCCACCAAAGAGTGCAACAACAACAACAACAGAAATCAATATTACTGCTGAGACAAACAAATTATTACATTTTAAATGTCATTATTTTGTTACCCATATGGTACAGAAAACTGTCATACTACAAGAACAAACATAGCACATACAGGAGCAACACTGCTGCCCTAAATTCGTATTTCCTGTCAGAGGTTTACTGATACGTCAGTACCTTTCATGCAGATTCACCTCCACATTCACAAGCTTAATTTTAAAGATAAGGAAAAGGGGAAAAATAATTAGGAACTATTGTAAAAGATATCCTAATCAGTTCAGAGATTAGAAGGGCTCTGTAGATAAAGACCAACATGATTTTGCAGGCATACTGGTGTTAATCAGGTAGCTGAGCAGAGCAGAGCTGAAAAAATCATTGAGATGGAGGTCTGGCACTGGCATTCATACCACTGTGGGCACTGGACTAGAGGGCAGCAGTTCTGACCAAATCTTTAAGCTAAGAGACTTAAGCATCAGTTCATTTGGGATTTAAGGATATTCTTTCTAAGCAATGATAACAACGAAGCTACTGTCAAATACACCAATACATTTCATGAACAGTTCTATTTTGAGTATCACTGTCCAACTGCTATATCTTAGAGGCTCACCATGTATCTAAAATATTTCTTGGAATCATTAACCAAAGTTCCACAGGAAAAAAAATGAAAACGCAAAAATGAAACATCTCCACAATTATTTAAAATCTATACTCAGAGTGATGAAATTCTCTTCTTTCAAGAAATCCTCAGCGGTTGGACATCAGCACAGCTCCAAGTGACTCTACTACCTGGCTATCTAGCCTCATGTCTTAGTGCTGTAGAACAACAACAAAAAAATCTAAGAAAGCAACTTAGTATTAGTCTTAGCGGTGAGACTGCCATGATAATTCAGGTCACAGAAATATAAATCCACAAAGTAGAACGATAGGCATTTTTCTTCAGTATGGTTGCTCCCTGCCCCTACAGAACGGTATTGCATATCAGTTCAGGATTAACAAGAACTCAAACTTCATTTCTCCATTTTAACAGACAATGGAAAATCTTCCACTCTTGCTGATGAAATAATCCTTCTTAGGAGAGTTTGTGAACGCATACCTTGGCATAGAATAACTCAAACTGGGAAATATGTTTTGACTCCTGAAAAAACACAGAAGTCAATATAATAAGTCACCCTGGAAACATAAATCAAATACTGCATAGAACCTAAGTACTTAAAATAAACGAAAGCCTCAGTAGAGTAACAAGTATCTATGAGCAGCTCATCTGGAGTAAATTCCAGCTGGAACTTTAACCTCACCCTGAAGGACACTTTAGCTTACAGAAATCATATTACAATTAGTGTCAACAGAAGCACCTTTTCAAGTTTTCCATCATTTCCTCTAAGGACAACCATACTAACAAATTAAATTTGTTCTTAAATTTCTCACACGTGAACACGCATTCATTGCTGTGTGTTGCAGACAGAAGTCTGCAATGAATACAGAAACACAGATACAAGGCACACATACCAATTCCATTTTGGTTTCAGAGGTCAGAGTCAGTAGATTTTAAGCTGAAGAAAAACATGGAGAAGTTAATATATTAGTATACTATATTAACATTTGTAAGAAATATTTCTCATCCACAGGTCCCAGGATTTGTGAGGCAGAGTGTGAACATGACAGTCCTTCACACTCCTATTACTGAATCCAATGAGTGGAGCAACTCAGACAGTCAATCTAATCAGAGCAAAGACAAATAAGGAAGGTTTCATTACTGCCTTCTCCCTCCAGTCGTATGTTTTATTGCGGCCCTCTGGACAGTGTTCTGATCACTAAGGAGTGAGAGCACATTCACAGGAGTCTCAGCCATCCATTAAGCTTCCAACAATAGTAAAGGGGTAATTTCACTGAGTTTAACAGTTCCATCAAGATGTGACGTGCTGACTGGCTGGAGCTGCCACAGCAGCTCACAATGGGGAAATAAAAATCACAGGTATAATAACAGAATAGTACTGAAAAAAGGATGCTGTACTTTTTGAAGTACAGTTCTCGATCTCTCCAGTGTCCAAAATATTTTCTGAAAATATTTCAGAAACCCTTGTGAAAGATTATCCTTTTGCTTCTAGAATGCAAAAAGGACATGTCTCCTCCAACATCTACCTGCACATCATAATGCTTTTTATCTTTCTGCACCCATCAGGGGAGATGAGGCATATGCCTATATAAAGTACACCAGGAAACAAACTAACCACCAAGTAGGAAAAAGCACTTCCTTCCTCTCTCTGTGCTTGCAAAGCTATGCTGAGCATACCTTTTCCTCAAGTAGTAAGCAAAGAATTGTGTATTAACTAGATTAGACCTACTTCATATATTACTTTGTAGTAGTATTTAAACCTTTGATAACTGTTGGCTTTCCAAATGGAACCAATGCATGCTGGGTATTTTACTCTGTAAAAACGAGAAAATGTAAAAAGGCATTCTAAAAGAACCAGACAGTATGATGCACTGGTGAGCAAATAAAGAAACGAAAACAAAGCTTGTGCTCCTGACATGAATGCATAGTCATTTATTCACTTCTTTAAAATATAAGTAGTTTTAATATAAAGACTTCTATGTGGCAACACTTCACAACTAACTGCATTTGAAGGCTGTCAAAGTAATTACTCTTGAGTCACTCCAGATTTAGGAGAATACAAAACCTGGAAAAAAAAAAACGCTTAGGGAATAAAACTTGCCAAAGTGAAGAGGTCACTTATAAGCCATAAACTCTTTTTCAACTAGCACACATCACAAATCCTTGTACAGTGGCAATTAATATTTTCATATTGCCTTTGATTCTCGACTTAGAGCAAAGACAGTAAAGTAGAAAAACCTGTTACAATTACCTATTCAGTACAGGTAAACCTAATTTCCTAAAATTTGACCATAACACGCAGAATAACCCACTCAAAGTTGAGTGAGGAAAGTTCTCCTAGGGTAAATGGCTTTTCTCAAGTACTTTGGTAGCATTTTGTTGAGCCCAACTTTTATTAAGAATGAATAAAAATCTCCCTATACATCAACCATCACCGCACAAGAACCAACCCATAAATAAATGCACAATTATTTCAATCACTGTCTTACTATCTGTTGTAGATAGTATGCAAGATAGGTTACCTCAAGATGAGAAATACAGATTGAAAACTCAGGTTCAATTTTCAAATTATCCTCAGATTTTGTATAGCCTCCTGAACATTTCAGATTTGCCATATATTCCCTAATGCTAGGCATTTACTCCAGATATTAATACCGTAATATGTGAGTTACCTCTTTGTCTTCCTCCACATCTTATCTCCTTTGGAAGTAGAACTCGAACATGCAAACTGTTTGTAGATCAAATATTTCAAGAAGCCTTAGGCCTGAAGAACTGAGACTTTTCAGAGGATTTAGTTAATTCAGTACCTCTACAAACTTATACCAATGCTTTGAAAATAACCATACCAGATTCAGACAGAAATTTGACATAAAGCCATTTGTCAGCATCATAAAGGTTTATCATGGTCAAATTTCTGTCATTTCATAAGGAAACATTCAGTTTACTTTGGTGATCCCAAGGCATGGCAAACAGCAAGCTCATTAACATCATCATTAGTAATATCAGCCTTGTATTCAGTATCACAGTAAGGACAGGAAGAATTACTAGATATAAAAGGTTCAATATATTATTCCACCCATGTTTCAAAGCATCGCTTCCCTGGGCGGAGGTCTCCAGAACTACCAGTCTTTTTGTCTGACTATAAATATATTTCTCCAAGTTTAGCGATGGCTTTATTACTCCGGATATATAGCCTCTAAAAAGCTAGACTAAGGTTGTCAATTAATTCCCAGAAGATGAATAAACAGTTTAGAAGAAGTGCAACAATACCTCACTTTGAAACTGATGTAGGTCTGAATAGTTATCTTGATGAAGCTACAATAAAAGTACCCATACCTCTTTCTGGATCCAAATTAACTGTCTCAAAATTGTGTAAAGATTTGATTTATTACAGACCTTGCTGAAGACCTCCAAATAAAGCAACTGAAGTAAGATCATATAAGAAACAGGCTGAAAAATAATACAGTGAGATTGCAGAATATACAGTCATATAATGGATTGTAAGTTGATATTCCAAGGTAAAAAATTTAGGAATGACAGTTAATAAATAAAAGACAGAAGGAAGATCATAGTAAGACAAATACCATGGTTTAGCTGGACTTCTATCAATAAAGATCATTCAGATTTAGCTAGCAGAATGTTTACGTTTGGAACTTTTTAACTGGTTTTAGTTGCAAATATTTGATGCAGTTTAATCCTTCTTACCTCTGATAAGTTTCATATAACTTCTGGAACCATCCAGCTTAGTAAGATTTCCTAGACATAAATGATCCTTCCTATTTCTCTTTTCCTTTTCAGTCAACAACCCATATGCTAGATAATGGGATTCCTCTGTACTCTAGGGAAGTACGTGTAAATGTAGCATATATCACTTGTTTTTCTTTAATACCTAAGATAGCCATAACTGGAAGAGTCTAAGAATTAGCTTGTTTCTGCATCCCAGACAGTGTATCACCAAGTTTTGACACATTTCAGAGACATTCAGCTATTGGAAGTATATACAACATCAGAGCAATTGGTAAATGGCTTTGTCTTTCCTCAGGAAAGGAAGTACTATGCAGGAGAGTAACACTCCGAAAGCAAGTATGAGGACACACAAACCTGAGAGAATTTTTCACAGATGTCAGGAAGCTGACACTGTCCTACACAATTCTCAGCATCATCTTTTCTAAGTACCTTCTGCTCAGAAAGGTAGACACGTACATATAGTGTCTACACACACACATCAGTATGTATCTAATATAGAATCATCAGCATCTCAGTATGCAAATTCAGTCAGGAAGCAAGAGATAGGGCTTCACTAGCAATTAATTAATTAACTGAAACTAATTACGCTTCATTAAAGCAAGGCATAGTTATCGCATAACACTTTGATACTCTGTAGCATCCCTGTATCCCTCTGAATACTCAATGGAAACTGGGTAAGAGTTTTCTCACAAAAGAGTTTTTTGGACTTCACATGCAAAGTGCTCATCAAGTACAGATTTATTTTGCAGCTAGTCAAATTAACATTAAAAATCCTCTACATAAACATACAGCAGCTCAAGTCCAGTCATTTTCACTGATATTTCGTAAACATTTCAGATTAACAATTTTCTTTAAGTCTTTCACTATTTTCAGTATTAGTTCAATTCTAATTTCTTTTTCTCCTCAAGATTGGTTGAATCACTGACAGCCTCATTAGTTCAGAAGATAAGCCATACTGAAACAGATCTCACTGAAGTTAATGAACAAAAAAATAAATTAATTAATGTAATTCATATTATTTCAAACAAATATAGTAGATTAGTAGTGTATTAATCTCACACCACAAATGAATTGATCTTGTTGTCTTATCAGAGATGAGGAAAAAAAAACCAAAAAAACCAACTCAGAAGCAAGGCTAAGCATCAGAAAAAAAAAAATAAACAACACTGGGAAGACCAAGGCCAAGTACTCCTACACACACAGCAGAAAATCCAGAACTGAAGTGTCTACTAATAATGAAGGTAAATTGCTACTACTGATTATTACAAAAGGAAGTACTGATACAAAAAGTAATATAGTCATGCTTCATTTCAAAAATGTGAACCAAGACTACAGTCAATTAAAATTAAATTGATTAATTCATCTAATAGCAGTTCTACAGCTTTCTATCCCCTGTAAGACAGAAGCTAAGTTGTTAGTTCACAGAATAGTACTAATCTGGATTTTCAGATTAGTTCTAATATTGTGAGTAACTGTCTTTATACAGGGAACACATTAATGGAAAAGCAAGCAACCAGCACAAGTCTATAGCTGAGAATCACATAATCAAAGAATCCTATAGAATGGCTTGTGTTGGAAGGGACCTCAAAGATCTAGTTCCTCAAGGATCAAGTACTAGATGATATTGTCCAGGGCCCCATCCAACCTGGCCTTAAACACCTCCAGGGACAGTGTATCTACCACCTCTCTGGACAAATTGTTCTGGCACCTCACCACTCTCAGTAAAAAACTTCCCCCTGACATCTAATCTAAATTTTCCTCCCTTTAGTTTTAAACCATTCCCCCTTGTCCTATCACTATCTGCCCTCGTATTGATTTCCCTCATGTTTATAAACTCTCTATAAATATCGGAAGGCTGCAATGAGGTCTCCACATAGCATTCTCTTTTCCAGGCTGAACAAGCCCAGTTCCTTCAGCCTATCTTCACAAAACCGGTGCCCCAGCCCCTGGATCATCTTTGTGGCCCTCCTTTGGACCATCCCCAAAAATTCCACATCTCTCCTCTGCTGGGGGCCCCAGACCTGGAGTCAGTACTGCAGCTGGATCCACATGAGGGCAGAATAGAGGGGAACAATCAGTTCCCTGTCACTGTTGGCCACCCCTCTTCTGATGGAACCCAGGATACCATTATCCTTCTAGGATGCAAATGCACACTGCTGGCTCATGCTGAGTTTTTCATCAGCCAGGACCCCTAAGTCCTTTGCTGCAGAGCTACTCTCATGGAATTCTTCTCCCAGATTGGATACCTATTACCTTGACCCAAGTACAAAACCTGGCACTTTGCTTTTTTCAACCTCATTATGTTCACAGGGGGCACCTTTCCAGTTTATCAAGGCCACTCTGAGTAAAGGAAATTTTGAAGGCCCAGCCCTCTGGGTTTCAAACTATCGTTAGTCTTCATGCTTTTGGTATGGTTTGGGGCAACACTTCGATACACAAAATGGAAAGGATTACATGGAAGTCCACTAAAGTCAAGGTCTATTAACATGTATATTCAGACCAATGAAGAATATAAAGACTTACATAACTCCAACTTCTTTAGAAATTTTTAACTTCCAAGTAAATTCAAAAGCTGGATGAAGAAAAATCTTCCCAACGAAAAAGCCTATCACAAAAAAGTTACACAGGATTCCAACATTAGTGTTTGGAGCACTGTGAATTCAGTTGCACAGAACTGAAGCCTAAATCCTTTGGAGCATCATTATTAGTTCAGGTGAGGCCAATCTATCTGGTTTTCCTCATTTAGAAGAGACAGGAAATTCCAATGAAGCCTGCTTATCAACAAGCTACCATCATAAAAGATGAAAGGGATAAAATTGAAACTTAGCCCACAGTCTTATCAGTTTGAACACATCTTAAAATAAACTGCAACAGTCACAGGCAAGCCAGATGACATAAAAGCTGCAGCCTTTTCTAACACCACATCTAATTTTGTCATTTAGCGTTTGACAGGCATCCAACCAAAGGTCATCACACAACAGTCACGAGTAGATATTTCAAGCATTCATTTGACAGGCCACTTCTGTTGTTCAACAGCACATCCCCTGAATGACAGCTTCCCCAGATCTCTTACATAACCACAGATATTTTCATCTAATCAATATCTTAACAGTGAACAATGATAGGAAACTAAACCATAATATTTATTTATTTTTCCATGTATATCAAGTACTGGAAAATTTTGTCCACTTGGTGTTCTCTTTCACCTCCTCATCCTCTCTTCTTTCTCACCTATCCCTTTTCAGGATTTCTGTGACCAGAAGACTTAGTGCATTCAGTGATGTACAAAATATTTTCCTGTAGTTTCACTCTAACTTGCTGTTATACTTCTCCACACACTGCGGGAAAAAATACTTTCAGACTGTTTGACCCTTATTTAAAAACAAAACCTGCTGAAGCACAGTGATTTTTCTGTTCCCAAAACCATGCCAGTATGCTTGCAAATGTGAGCATTACCAACATTATTACAGTTCCATCAGGGATGTGCGTGAAATTAGCTTACATCAGTCTCAACAGTCTGCAGCCTCCCTGCTTCCTTTGATTTTCAGGTCCTTTCCCACGCACAGTGCCTCCATTTGTCAAAGATCCCACTAACCCATCTTTATTTTGCTATCAAAACATGGCTGTGAAAACTTCTCAGTTGACCTATCCGTGTTGATATGAAATGCTGATCACAGCTTCCTGCTAGGTGATAAACTGCCTGCACGGACTAACAAAGGGCTACTGCCATTTTTTTCCTCTTCAAAACATATTTAATTTGAATAAACAGAAATTACACTATTCCCTATTGTTAACTCCATGTCCAGTCCAAGACCTTCTACCACCACCTGTGGGTTTAGCTCAGTTTGAAAACAGAAATTGAGGAAAATGATCCTCACTTTCAAAGTAGAGCTTGCAATCTGACAGTAACACACAGAATCCCTAACATAAAACCAAATTCATATACACAAATATTTTTCCCAGTTTGTCACAGTAACATCACAAACCAAACAGTAAAGCACTGCATCACTTAATTTCTCCCATCTAATCTGCATTTATCTTGCTCAGAAGAACATTTTGGTTGCTCATTGCTTAAGAATGTTTTCTGGAGTCAGGATCCAGACAGCTGATTGGCATACAGAGTAAGTGCCTAGAAACATTGGTTTCTAACACACTGGTTAGTACCAAAACATGACATATTCTGTGTGAATGTATGCAGTCTCATCTGTGTCATCTACACTGAATGTGAAGCACGAAGATGTGAAATTAAAAAAAAAAACCAACAAAAAAAAAAAACAGCTAAGCATGTTTTCAATGTTAAATGGAGAGGTTAAACTTGCTTACGGTAAATGGAGAGGTTAAACTTGCATATTTGAAACTCAAGAAAAATAACCCCTCTGCTCTGCACAAAATCTTATAACAGTGTTTAGTTCAAGCTCTGTAAGCAGCACAGAAGTGAAAGCCAAGCACGCTTCCTGCTCTTTTATTTGATTAAAGATATGAAGTGTGAAATGTTATCAACTTCCAATAAATAGATTGGACTAAGAACATCTTCCTGAAGTTACAGAAGAGTTTCTGTCATTGATGTCAGCAACTTAACTCCAACAGACAGGACTTAAAAATCAAAATATAGATTTCTCCTTTTCTTACATATACAAACCTCCCAATAGATTCAACGGTGATACCATCTGTACAGCTTTCAAAACCAAGCTTTTTACCAACAGCATGTATAATTTGATGCATCTGATGACTCTGAAACATTTCTTCCTTCAGTCCACCTCATACTTGAACTATTCCTTAGACTCCTTTGGATAGTTTTCCTGAAGATGCTAGGACGTAAAGGGGCACGGTAATGCAATAGAGGTTACATATTTTTAAAAGAATTGTCTTATCCATGATTACAGAGCTCCTCATTTTTTGCCAATGGGATATAAAGTGTGTTACTTCCTTCTTAAAAAATACTAAGAACAGAAAAAGTGGTTTTAATTTTACAAGTTTACCCCTCCAGCTTTACTATCACAGTACAATGGACTACATACATAACCAACTGCAGTGCTGTGCTTAGGCTTCCTGCGGCTACTGTGAGACACTCAACTTATTGCCCTGATGAGCTTATTTCTCCTTTACTCCAACTGATAAAGTGTAATAAGAAAAACAGAAATAAACTATAAAAATGCAATTAAGATTATATTAGCACTTATTTTTGCTGGAGAGGAGACTTTCCAGGAACAGTGTTAAATTGCAGCAATGTCCCCAAAATGGTACTGTTTTTCATTCTGTGCCTCTAAACAAAGAGCTTTGGTTGTGCAGGTATTAATGTAATGCAGGTTTCTTGCATTACATTATGAATTGTAGTATTAACCTCACAAGCCCAAGGGAAGCAACGTAATTCAAAATAGCTTTGTTACACAGCAAGAATGATCTTCAACTGCAGAGATATAAATAGGAATACCAGCCAACAGTAAGCAATACATTCTGAAAACATATTTAGGTAGATTGAACATCAAGAACTGTAGATATCCTAACTACCTTATTATCTCAAAAACCTAGATTGTTTCTGTTCCTGACTGAGATCAGTGCTCTCGACTACACCTCACATTCATTTCCTAAAACACACATACGCAACAAATGCCCTCCCTGAACTGGTTGCTGGATTTTTTCTTTGTCACGAGCATAATGCTTACAGCTAGTCAGTTTTTACCCTCCATCTAGCTAAACCCTGAAATGATTGTCACAATTTAAGAGGCTGATATCTGAGATCAGAAAGGTGTGCAAGAAGAGCCTACCTGACATAAAAACAGGTTGCCAAGAAGCTCCAACAACCTCATAAATGAAGGAATACCCCCGGGAAAGGGCAAAGCTCTTCTCACTTCCCTATAGACAGCAATGATTGAATGATCTCTGTCTGATAGCAAAGTCTACACACAACCTGATTCAACAGCACTTAAGCTGACCCTTGTAATTTACATCTTATGTCCTTCACATGTTAAAAGCTTCAAGAAAATGCCTTTGACTTAGGAGTTACAGAGGTACCACTGGAGTGCTAAGATGCTCTAAAGGCTCCAATTCACCATTTAATACAACCCTGACCTTGAAAGTAATGATAAGGATTTCCATTAATGTCTAGAGGAATTACATATGCATGCCATAGAGAGCATGAACTTCTAAATGCTTTATTGTATGATTTAAAGCCTACTTAAACCAAGTATCATGGTATTTTAGAGCCTAATTTCACTCATCTCACTCAGCCAAAACTCACATGAGGAAAAAAGGTTTGGACTCAAAGTGTATTGAATTAAGGGCCATAAAAGAAACCAATTGCTTACTGGAGTGATTAAAATAGGGTATGTTTCCACAGGGAAAATATGAAGCCTCTTTACAAAAATTCACTACCAATGGGAGTTAAATTTCTCTTTGAAGATATTCATTCATTGCCTGAAGTACTTCTAACAAACTACTGGAGGGAGTCATGAAACTTAATGCTTTCTTCCTATGTCAACCTCTTCACCCCTCCCCTGCTTTTCTCACTGTATTTTTTATTCTTTCTGACAGAGCCATGAACACAAACATGAACACACACAACCTCCCCTCTAAGCATTACAAACCCTTCTCAAACTCTTCTATTCTCTGAATTTTATTTTTAATTCCTCTTTCCTTTTCCTCACATAGTTTCTTGTCAACAGATTTTTTTTTCTCCATAATACAATTCTATATTCTAACCAAAGGTTTGAAGCAAAACAAGATGCATCACAATTATGTTAAGTTTTCATTCTATTCCTGAATATATGGTAGACTAACATCTCATTCACCAGCACATAGTTGTGAATACTTTTCAAAAGGATACACTTTTTCCTCCCAATCAGAGTGGAAAATATCTAAAATACTCTATTTCAGCTTTCAAGGAAAAGAAAAACATTTCTGAGCAAACACACATTTTATCAGAAGTGACGTTAACTTGTCATTTCAGCAACAACAACAAAAAATGTTTAAATACTGAAGAACAGCTGTTTTTATGACCATCATTAGTATTTTACCTTCAGTTTCTATTTTGCCCTTTTCAAAAATGCCAGAGTTAGATAAGGCCTAATTTATTTTCTCTTTTTACAAGTGCTAAACTTTCAGTATTCTACGAATTTACTAATGATCCAATGCTACCTCTGAAAATCAGAAATGCCTTCACCTTTTGCAATGCACTCCAAATTATTTACTTGCACAGAGTTACACTCCCTACATCATTTTTTTGTTACGCTTGTAAAACAGCACAAGAATCTTTTTTCAGTACATGCCACAGACTTATGGAATTCATACACGTTCAAACTTATCATTCTACCCGTAATTAATGGGAACAATCATGTTAGAATTGCAATCTTAACGTTTTTGCATGCAGACCATTATTTCAAGAAAGCGTTTCTAGACTTCCACACACCAACTTTTTAGGTAGAGTGATCACATAAGCTGATAAGTGGTACGAAATATTTCAATCTACCAAATAGAACCAGCTATCTCTGCACCAGTAAATGCCAATAAAGCAAGATGTCTGTACGATGTTAAATTGACCAAGACTGTTGTTAAGAACTGATATAAGCTACATCTTCCCTGAGTCCTTCACAGTATTGCCAACTCAGCTGCAAGCCCCTGCATACTTGGGCAACTGCAGTGTACTTTATGTACACTGACTGGTTAGTCAAGACACACGCACTCACATCAGCAAGCTGGTTTTCATTCTTAGGCAGGAACCAATTGGAAATTGTCCTGCCACCAGTTAGGTCTGTAATTTTGGTTTCACTCCAGTGTACACTTGCATATTCTTTAAAAATAAAAAATTCTAAGCATTTAATAACTTTGGGACTCCAGAACTGAATCTGATCTAATAGAAGTTAAACGGAACGGTCTTTCTTCACCTAAGCAATTCCATGAGTTGCAATTTACAACCTGTCATTTCCAGGCAAGCTGCTCAAACATGTTCTTTTTCCCTTCTACTTTTAACGTCATACAGACCAAATAGGGACAGCAGAGACAATGCATTCTTCACTGCCAATGGAACAATGTTTTCCAGCCACATTCCTCATGATTTCCCAAACAGTAGTAGCTCCTGCACAAGCGAAGACCAGCCAGGACCACCTCTGAACAGCCTAAAATTTTCTCATAAGGAAATAGGAGGCATTCTGGACAGTGTGCTACACACTACGCAGCCAGTGTCTAACACACTGGCACAACCTTCTCCTTTCCAAAGGGGCAGGAAGTCTTGCAGTGTTAATTAGCTCAGCACTAATCCTCAACACCCTTGTAGTAGAAAAAATATTATCACCTCAAACCTCAGCATATTATGAACACCTCCCTTCTTACTTGAAAAAAAGAATCTCACACAAAGCAACCAATGTGTCTCCAGATTAACTTGCTGGTTTGAAGGGGAAAATATCGTTCTGCTTAACTTAAAAGTACATTATACTTGCACACTAGACCATTCAGCTAGTCCTTCTAATGTCCTCCAGCCTTATTCAGTACAAAACTCCATCTGAGGTGTGTATGCAGTGTCACAAGCCATTATCATTCCAGTAAAGTTTGAAAAATGTATGTTGTGTGAGAAAGAAGTGATTTCCTCATAAGAGATATATGCCACACCAAGAAAGAAAAGGCTTTCTTCTAAGCGTGTTCTGGTGGGAATAAACCTCAGAATGACCGCTGAATTATGGCATGCAGTACAACCACCACTATTTCTCAGTAAAAACAAATGAAATAATGAAACATGAAACAAATAAACAAATGGAAAGTGTTAAGAAAAGATACATTTCAGGATTCCATTACTGACCTCATTACACATGTATGATTTACTTGTCAAATAAGAACTCTAAAGTAAAAGAAAGTAGGCATAAAGAGAGTCTAGGTAACATACACAGGGATATTTTCATTGCCCTACTTGATTCCTACTTATTGGCATATATACAATCACATTTTTCACAGCCTTAAAAAGAACAGTTCATTTAAAGAAGCTGTAATTCAATTTTCTTTTTATAGCTAGCACCTATTTCTCTGTCTCTTATATCCCCCTCCCCCCATTTCTGTTTTAAAGTGATCTATAGTGATACTAGCAAGTCAATATGGATCAAAAAACATGAGAGGAAAAAGTAAATATATCTATGAAGAAAAAAAAGTTATGTTTCCATTACCCCTGTTGCTTGAACTAGAAATACACATACACTATTTTGGCTCAGTACGAACCCACCAAAGAGGGGCAGCTGTTTATGACCATGAAAAAACTGTGTGCCACCAACTTCCTTTGCAGGACCTACTAACAGCTAACTGGGAACTTCAAAAGTACCATAATCAGAAAAAGGAGTACGCTGCTCAGACAATACTGAAAAGACAGAAAGATCTAAATAAAAAAAGCCATCTTCAAATGAGCATACAGTATTTTATACAGTACTTAAAACATTTAAAATTCTATTCAGCATTTTAAATATGTGTGCAGTACACATCATTCCACTCAAGGAACATCAACTCATGGAGTGGCTGTTATATTCTTCTGAAAAGTGATAAACTGGAATAAGATTTTGGTGCAGTCTGATATTATTCATAAACAAATGGAGATTTGCAAAAAATGTTTACTGCATAATAATACTTAGCATTTTATGCAGTGAAGTCTCACAGTCTTATCTATCCTAGTCTGCAAAAGCAAGGAAGAAGATGGGCAGTGAGCTGCTTGCAGTCACAGCAAAGCAACAGTGCTGCAGCTGACCTCTTGTGCTGCTTGACACACAAGATTTTTCTGCACCAGAACACAATACATTAATATGTACGCTGTGCAACTGAAGGAGATACACTTTCCCATTATCCAAATGGGAAAAACTCTTCTAGGTCTGTACTGAAGATCACCAACATCAACCAATGGCACCAGCCAGGTTGTCAGCAGGAAGCCTTGTAAGGAAAAAGCCTGGATGTCCTTGAAAACAAATATTCAGGGTCAAGCTGGACTGGGCTCTGAAGCAGCCTGATCTAGCTGTAGGTGTCCCTGTACATTGCAGTGGGGTTGGACCAGATTGACGTTTAAAGGTCCCTTCCAACTCAAATGATTCTGTGACTGATTCAAGTCAAAGGATCGAATGGACAATGGGTTGCCCATGAGTCAGCAGCGTGCCCTAGTAGCCAAGAAGGCCAGTGGTATCACAGGACACATTACAAAACAGCATTTCCAGCAGGTCAAGGCAAAGTGATCCTTCCCCTCTTCTCTGCCCTGGTGAGGCCACATTTAGAATACTGTGTCCAGTTCCAGGCTACCGAGTTCAAAAACCAGAGGTATCTCCTGGAAGGAACCCAATGGAGGGTCATGAAGATGATAACGGGCTTGAAGCATCAATGTTAGGAGGAAAGGCTGAGAAACTTGGGTCTGTTCAGCCTTGGGAAACGAAGACTGAGGAGGGATTTGATTAATGTTATAAATACCTAAAAGGAGGTGAGAGGCAAATGAATAAGGTCAGGTTCTTCTCATGGTGTGTAGTGATAGGACAAGGAGCAAAGGCCTAAAACCTGCTCAGACATGTTGCTCAGAGAGGCTGGGAAGTCTCCTCCTCTGGAGATACTCCAGGTTTTCAGGAATATCCATATATTCCAGATTATAGCAGCCAAAAAATAAACACATAGTTAAAAAAAGACCGCAAGTTTTCACATGTCATTAAACAGAAATCTCCTAATGTCACAGGTCTTTCTGAGGGTGTATTACTGAGCAGATCATTAGAAAGAGCTATATTAAAATATCCTCAATTACCAACAGACATTATTTCCTTCAGTGGATTGGTAGGAAGATGCTACAGCAGGTACAAAATGTTGAAACTCTTAACCCAAATCATTTAAGTGGGACTGGTCACTGAACAGCATGCAGATAGTTTACGAATACAAATATCATTACACCCACTCACAAAAAAGTTATCTTAAAAAAAGAATAATAATTAAAATAAGAAAGAAAAAAAAAACAAACACCACAATGCAGCAGTTAGTGCCATTTTGAGAAAAGACAGAAAAAGGAGCAGTAGTTGCCAAAAACATGTATGTTGTGATTACATCTTAAGTTCCCCAGGAACTCTAAACAGACAACAAAACATCTACAGAAAGCATTGTTCCAGATGGTAGTTGGACTCCAGACAGCTTTCAGCCTAAGCATATTTATCTTTACTGAATAAAAAGGAGATTCAACTCCAAAAAGATTAAAAAGCAGGCAACGTGACAACCTTAGTTTTAACTTCCTACAAGTCAGGTGTAAAAGCTTTCCCCCCCACACACATCCCCAGTGAAATGGAGTGGGGTGCTTTTAATTAATTTCATTTATATATATAAACATTCATTTCCAAAATGCGCTGGTACACAATGTAGCACGCAAAAATCTCATTACGGGTAAAAGCAAGTGTACGTTACGGTCTCATTTTACGGCGGGCCTGTGTGAAGCCAGGAGTTGGACTCGGTGATTTTTATGGGTCCCTTCCAGCTCGGGACATTCTACACTTGCAGTTTCGGTATTCTATCAGTCCTTCCCAAACCGATCCTGTGCGGGCTCCCACAAGCTGCAGCTGTTCCCAGTACCGGCCCGGCTCGGTACAGAGGTGCCTCCTCCTCAGGCCCCGCTCCATGCGGTGCCCCTGGCGGCAGCTCCCTCAGCCCGGCAGTGCGGGGCCCTCCGTGGCCGCACGGGGAGCTCTGCCACCTGCTTCAATAGAGTTATTATGTGGCATTTCTCTAGTAAGATTCATCTGCTAAATGAAAAGATTGGCACTACTTGAAACTTGTGCTTACAGACATGACTAGCTGGGGAGCTGTAATTCATACTTCTTTGCCTGAACCAGCTTTTGTGCCCGCTTGCCAGACTTAAAGGCTGCTAAGGATTATTCATCTCTCACTTTCACCATAGTTTAATAAGAGACTTAATCAGGATAAGTCCCACTGGCTTCAATAGGATTTAGTGCTTAAATTAGTCAGATGCTTAAGACTCTAATTCAGCAAGGAGTTTAATCATTAGAGCCCGCCTGTCAAAATAGTACCCCTAATGGGAACAGTGATTAAGCACTTATTTAAACTCTTAACTGTATATTTAATTTTAAATTCATGATTTTAATACTATGCCGAATAGAAAGGAACCTAAGTACATGCTTAAACTTACATGGTATGTGCTTTGCTGGATGGATTTCATATTCTTTGGAATATTAAATTATCAAGCTAGTAGAAGGATCTGTGAATTCTTTTATCTTTTTTCCTGATAGACTTATTAGGAAACGCATCATATATACACAGAATCTTCAGTAAAAGGGGAAAAAAAATCCTTTTTTTTTTATTATTAGTAATAGAATAGGCATTTGATTATCATTTTGGCATTGAAGAAGAGCCCTTTACGTTGTTATGAAGCTGTTCATAAAATAGGTGAAAATGAAAACTTGGAAAGACTATAAAATGTTATTACCATGCTGAACTTACTTGGGCAGAGATGAAAGTCAGATCAAAGTTATCAAAAATACAAAGAATTGCAGCACTACACAAAAATAAGATCTACTTTTAATTAAAGTGGTGTACAGAGAGGGCAAAAATACAGTTCTCTTAGTATGTATCATAAACTTGACCATCAAAGCCTTGAAATTCTTGCTCGGTTAAAGCCTTTCATTTCAGAGTCATGATAATGGAGGCAAGGACTGATCAACACCTTCCTGAGCATCTGTAGTTTCTCCTACAGTGTTTGCTATGACAGATGCACAACTCCTTCGGAAGATCAGATCAAAATATACACTTCATGTTGCTAAACCTAAGTTTTGGATTCCAATAGGTTTATGTATAAAATTATATTAATTATCTCTTTAATAGATAGCATAGAGACACACCAACACAGAACGGGGCACAAGATTATTTTTAAAGTCATATCATAGTTACCTCTCTGGATAGTGCTTGAGCAGTTTCCAATATGATGATAATCTCAAACTGAAAGCAAGGGCACAAGGACTTCCTTCAATAAATACAAGCTAGCTGTCACTGAAGATAATGTAATGATTTGGAATCCAGTGATCTGAGAGATCCTTCTTCATTTTCAAAGATACTGCCACATGCGAGTTCAACGAACACGCAGTAGCTAGTTTTGAAGTAAGAAAGGTAAAAGTCTGGAAGAGTCTCTGTCTCTTTGTTCTGCAAAAATCTCCTTTTATACCTTCTTTGCTAAGACTGATGAGCAGCATATGTTCTGCAAGAGTAAAGACTTTATTTGCTCTTTCATTTTCATCTGACAAAAAAGAATAGTCTGAAAATGCCATTTGAAAATGAGAACTATTATTTTTTTTTTTTAAATCACATAAGCAGAAAATCACACAACTGAGATTTTTAGGATGAAAATGATCAGAAGAGCAACAACCAAAGGTTATTTTTTAACTGTGGTGTTAAAATGTTTCTCCAAGACTTGGACTCCAAATACTGAACACAAGAAGCAACAACTAGATTGAAACTATCACCATAAGCCAAGGAAGGAAGACAAACTCTTTGAAACTGAGACATCTCATTTTTTGTTGGAAAGAAAATCTGAATCCTGACGGGAAAACCTCAAATTTACTTCTGTTTGTTCATTCCAATGAGTAATGTCAGATAAAATTCTTAGTCCATAATTTACACCTCAACCAGTAGACCATTACCAGTTTAGAGTTAAAAACATTTTGTGAGCAAAGGAAGACTTTATATATTTTCAAGAATGTACAGATGCTTTTATAGTTGAAGCTTTACTAATAATTTGCTTGAGTAGCAAACATATTTGCAGCTTACCTAAACTCTGCCAAAACCCAAGCAGACAGTAGCAGTACTAAAGCGATGATCCCTGAGGCACTGTTTTCTGCAGTTGTCCATATTATCTGTGAAAGCATTCTTCCAGTAAAAGCATCTACAGTTTAAGTGCTCCTGAAAAGGCACATTTAAATCACTCTGTGAAGTTCAGCACTGAAAAGTCATTGGAACTTGGAAGGTGATTACCATCCTCTGTGCTATTAGGTTAGTGCAATTTTCCCATCCCTCCATTTAATCTATCTAGCAAATGTTAAAATAGCTCAATTAACATTAAATGTCTGATTTTTCAAGAACAGAGCTATGGAGTTAGAGATGCTTTTCTGAATCAATTCCTCAGAATATTTTTGAGAGGTAGTTACATCATCTCTGATTTTTTGTTGCTGTCGTTAAGAGACCACATGAAAGTTTCATGGAATCTGTACATTTTGCATTGGCTTCTTCTGACTGTATTTAGTTTTAATTGACTTTCATAAATGACAAAGACAGTGAATATTTATCTTTGATTTCTGACCTGTTTGAGTAAGGGTTTAGGCTTTAGATGTAAGAAAATCAATACCTTTTTTTTTAGGCTCTTTGCTATTTTGTAGTTAATGCCCAGTCATTTACAGAGGCACTGTTTTTCAGGGGCAACCTATATCACAGAATCATAGGGCTTGGAAGGGACCTCAAGAGATCATCGAGTCCAACTCCCCTGCCAAAGCAGGTTCCCTACACCATACCCTCTTAGCATCCTATATAAAAAAAGAAAAAAAAGTTGAAAATCCACATCAGAACATGAGATAGGTTGTTCTGAAGCACTGCTTTTCTGCTTAGCTATTTTATACAGCTAAACAGTACAAACCCATAAACTACTGGAAGAGTTCTATCAGCAGTGGCAGGGAGCTGATGCCTTGATGTGTAGCATGTAACTTATTAGTAATATCTGCCAAAGACATGACAATAGATCACTCTGAAAGTTGTATTTATAAAAGGAAAGAGATAACATGACTGAAAGGAATTATCCCATCACAAAACACAGTGAACCACAAAATCTTCTTTTTGAGGTTTACAGACTAAGAAAATTTACCATCATGATTTTTCAAAGGACAGGAGGGAGAAGCTGCATGTACAGGCAGCAGCTTGATGACATCCACAAATTTGAACTGCTCTGTTATTCTGCCAAGCTTTATAAACATTAGAGTATCTTTATTGTAGAATTCTAGATCTTTCCCACTACAACCTCTTCCTCATACTTTTTATGTGAATACTTTTGCTTCTTTTCCTAATACTCTTCTGGAAGTTTCTTTTCACAAAATACCCTCAAACTAACACTGGATTCTGGATAATCACTGACATTTTGACTGCACTACAATAATTGCTCTATTTCCACCGCTGTGATTACATATGATCATGTTTGCTGACATTCCGATAGTCCTCAGTGAAGAATCCATGGAGCAAAGGGGAAGGGAATCATCACTCCTATAATTCCTATTTACAGTCCAGGGTTATGATAAAATTATCACTGTATGATGCTTCTCAACTTTTTCTGCCTATTCCTCCTATTTAGTTTAGTGTCACTAGCTTCACGCTTCCTCCTTGATAAATGTAGCAGAAATGATTTTGGTTTTTTGTTTATGCTAGCTCCCTGTTGAAAAGAATATAAGAAATTATATAAGAAATTGTCCTTATACAGATTTTCTGGAGATAGTACTCCTGCAGTGCAGAAGCTAATGATCTGTTCATGAATACTGAGCCGTGACATTGGGAAAAACAGCAGTCATTATGCTCAAGTGCTAGGTTTCATCTGAGACAGCTTGTATGACAAGCTATGCTTTTGTTCAATTTTCAGAGTACAAAATACCCACGAAGAAAGCTTCAGCTACAGAAATTTCTAAAGGTTTTCACTATTGGTCATTCTTCTTGAAATGTTATACTTTACGGAGACAAGAGTATGCACATTCATCATTAACAGCGGTATAATTTTTGTTACGTAGAAGCAAAATGTAATACCATGATGTGACAGCATGAGAACTGAACTGTTCTCAGTAATTCTATGTCATATTGTTCAATTAGTTACTGTCATTTCGATTCTCATTAGCAAAGTTGCCACAACTCAGATGCTTATTATTATTATTATTTTTTTTTTATTCCCCCAGCACTAACACATTGCTGCCCTAGCATTAAGGGCAGTGAGCAACTAAATGTATGTACGGGTATGTGTGTGTGTTCACATACCCATGCAATTCAATAGATGAGCTTGTTGAAGATGTGCTAAAATAGAGAGCTATCACCATGTCCCCCCAAAAACCTGTAGTCAGATTGCAGGTGCAGCTTTACAGACTTTCAGGAAAGGGCCCTCACTCAGAAAGCAGATTTCAGTTTGCTTCGTATTATGAAAAATTCACATACTTCTGAACTGACTCTGCCTCAATTACAGCATGCATCCAGCACAGGTCTGTTCCCCTCTGCTGTCCTGCCTCCAGTCCAATCCTAGTTGTGCTGACTTACTTTCCTTTTAACCTTGGTAGAGATTTCATTTTCACTGTTACCTTTGGTTGAACAAATTACTGCTTATCAAAGAAGAGAAGAGGAAGATAGAAGGAGAACACATCTCAAATTATGTCTGCTCCAAAGAGCCAAAAGACATTACGCCTTCATTTGAATGAGACTGCAACAGCAAGCCTGTGTACTATACAGAACTTGTCTTCCCCAATCAGTATTTCTCAGCTTGACGCTAACGTGTCCTAACAAGGACAGCCAGAAGTTGTGTAAAAATAAAGAGAGATTTGGCAAAGGGGTGTAGCTGTCAATAAAATCTTGCAAGTGACTCAAGGTTACTGTGTCAAGCTAGGGTAGAATTGCAATTTGACATAGAGGAGACAAGTACTCCTCCAGAATCCTTTCCTGGTCTGCTTTTAAGGACAGATTCCACATGGCTTTCAAAACCAGGTGATTTGAAATCTAAACAACAAAGCATCATATTCCTTGTCATAAATATTATTTCTGCACATGGGCCATGTAATTTTAAGGATCTGGAGAAATCGTGCCTCATTCATAGGTAACATGAGTATCTATGTTATGCAACATGTGCACGACCTCAAAACGCACATCTCCTCCACTGCTGTAAAAAATCAACAACTGACAGAGACTGAAAATACAGGAAAAGAGATATAGAATCCCAAGGGCAAAATAACAGCATTCCCACACTTTAATTCAAAGACACGAGAAAAATAAACTACTGAAACATCCAGTTATCTATTACATTTAACTGCATAAGAACAGAAGCTCCAGCTGGAATCTGTTAACAGTAGTTCACAAGAAAGATTTGGACTACGCCAGCATGCAGAGTTGAGAACTTGATTTCAGTGGAGTATTTTATCACTGCAGTCTTTTTATTGTCTGTGCACCTGTACATATGCGTGATTGTCTTTTAGATTTAATTCAAACAGTCAAGCTCTGGTCAAGTGCACTGCTGCTAAAAAGGTTAAGGACAATGGTGGCAAGGGAGAAGAATCAGAATACTTTTGTTAAAAAAAAACAAAAACAATTCTACAGTATATATGTGCAGCTTGAAATACCTGAAATAAATGAATAAACAAACAAATCAAATGTCCAAGGATAAAAACATGACTTTTGAAATGCACACATTAATGTATTGCCAAGTAAGACCAAGTTATCTTTATTCCATTAAAGATGACCACCATCACTCTCTTTTGGAGAAAAAAAACACTGTAGTCTTGTGTCACTTACATAAATTATCTAACTGGATTCAGGATCTTGGGATACAGGAAAATCATTATTGGTCAGATCCTCCTGAGAGATCTGGCTTAGTCAGCAGCAGCTATTTCACCAAAACAAGCATTTTGGAAATTAAGACAAATCCTTCAAAACTATTTGTAGCAATATAGCAACCTAGTAAGAAAATCAGAAGTTAAAGCAAAGCTTTCTTTTTTTTTTGAAATGCAACATTTATAAGGAGAGACTTAAAATCTCTTGTGGCATTGTGTTTTCTCCCTGAAAAGCTGTTATTTCTAATTACATGTGGGGAAAATAATAATCATAATAATAATAACTAAAACTAAAACAAAAAAAACAACCTGCTTTCATCTTAAATGAGGAAAAATAAAGGTTAAAAAACCCACTGATTCATTTTGTTTGCTTGCTCTTTTAGGTGGTGTTTTGTAAAAACTCTGCAGGTAGAAAAAAAAACACTTTGGTATATCTTAGGCACCTTTAAACATCTGTTCCTTTTGTACTTTGCAGCCATTCTCATCAAAGATCTGTTAATTGTTGGCAAAGACTTAATTTCATGGCAAAATATATTCACACAAACTACTACTCTGACATTTCTTAACAGCAGATAGGCATTTCTTTACATTGTATTCCTGAGCAGTTCAAAAGGCAAAAGAGAAAATACCAAATAAATTATTCATTTGAAATTAATCAACAGGTTCTACAAGTACGTATGTAGTTGTGCATAGTCTGTGTGTGTTGAAACTTTTAAAGTGTACTTTGGAACTCCTTAAAATTATAAGATGATTTTTTTTCTGTTTTACAGACTGGTGAAGACTTGAAGCCAAATAGCTAGAGGCACTTCCCATAGGGTTATTTACCAACGTGCACGTTTACCTTATACTCCTCATTCCAGAATTTTTCTTTTTCAAAGTTACTGTTGGCTGAACTACCAAGTCAAAGGAAAATCCTGAAGAGAAGGAGAGCAAGACACACAAAAGGTCCCCTCCTATTGCATTTTATTTCAATAATGCTGGAATGCCTCATTTGAAAAATGAGATGGGGGATCTAGACAGCAGATAAAATTCACATTGAATTTCAGACTGTACTTTAAATGATCTCAAATGATTTTAAAACTTAACAATTAAACAGATGTACAAATGCACATTATAATTTAGTTTTCCTGACAGTCTATGACTTGGCTGAGGAAAAAAGCAGACCTAATAGCAAGTTATTTAGTCAGTACTGAGCACCCACTGGAGCAAGTTCACAGTAGGATATAATACTAAATAGATTAAAAATAGCGTTGACTTAGCACCAGATTTTAGAGATGATTGACTTCGAAATGCTGTCATTCTTGAAGTATGTGAACATGAAGTAATTTTCACCTAGAGAATAGGGTAATTATGCCATGAAGGTAAAACCATAAAAATCAAATCCCTCTAAGTTATTCCTCTTTTCCACCTTGGTGAACCATCTGATGTGTCATCTGTCTACTTAACTAAGAGTTGCTCCAGAAATTCAGGACAGTCAGTGAGAACAGAAACCTTGCATGCTTTCTGTTTGCATAAACATACATATATATATGAATGATTTCTCCAGAGCACAAATGTTTCTGGAAATACTTAAATAGGGGGAGTTTAACCAGCTCCCAGAGAACCTCCTCTTTGAGAAGTGAGGGCCCTAACAGCACCCAAGTGTTTGGGTCTGGTTCCTGCTCCGTACCTCACTGCAGTACTAAGCCACAGTGAGGGCCATGCAGAAACAACCTCTCCCCTCACTCTTTTTTCCTGTGAGGAGAAAAAAATACAAATTTTAGCTTGGAGAAAAGAAATTGTTTTCCTAACACACAGAAAAGATGCTTGGAAACACACACAAATGCACACAAACTTCTAAACATGCCTTCTCATGCTCAAAATATTTAGTTCAGACTGACTTAGTAGCTGAGGAGTTAATTGGCTCCAAAGACAGAAGCATAAACAAGAGTGAGTTTAGCAGGGGGCCTATTTTGCAATTGGAAAAAGACTGGAAATCAATTTGTCCAATTGATAAGTGGAACCAAGTTGAATGCAATAGTTTGCCATTTATTTCTTCTGCAGCAGGTCCTGATGCAACAAAGTATTAGTCATAAAAATAGAAGAAAATTGAGAGGGTCCAGTACCTTCAGTACTTCCTGGAGTTTTTAAACATACAAACCATATTTGGATATCCAAACCTCAAAAACAAACAAACAAACAAACAAAAAAAACTCTCTCCTCACCCCACTCATCTATAGCTGTTTGTTTCAGATGATATTAGTAGGATACCATGCATTCAATATGTAGGTAACAATATGTCCCAGTATCTTAGAAAGATCATTAGTCACTGAACAGCACAATAATAAAGAGAATTTAAAATCATTTTTGTGTGCTAACAGAAAAGAAATTTAACAATAATCCATCTTAAACACAAATAGGAGTACCCAAGCTGAACAAAACATTGCCTGTGAAAATAAAAATGACGACTAATTTTAATCCATTATATTAGGACTATTTGAAAAAGAAATTATGTGATTCAACAGGGTATCACATTCCTTTTCCATGAACTCTCCATTAAATAAACAATAACTTTGTGATCAATTCAGCATTTACTACCAGATCACAATACACGAATTTTACGATGTGGAAACTTTGATTCAGCAGTCCAACTCACTTCAGCAAAGAATATACACCTAACTGTAATAATGCAGAAGATTATTGTGAACTGTCAGAAAGGGTTTGGTATACATGCAGATCCAGAAACTAATATTAACCACTGCATGTTGATGCTTATCTCCAAAAAATCAGGGCCATACTGCTGATTCACTTTTCACCTTTTTCACTTTTCATATCTTTATGTTCAGGCTCACCACCTCATTTTGAAAGCTTTGTAAGACAGCAGCAAGCTATAGGTGGGTCTGTTATAAAAATATTCTAGTAAATGAAAGGGAAGGGTCAATCAATACCATTTAAAACCAGCAGTAATAATGACTGTACCCTCCTATAAACTCAGGAGGTCTACTCTTCTTTACAGGTTAGCCTGATAAATATAATTTTATCCATGGTTGTAGAAACCTTTGCTTTCACAGGCTTTGCCTTCATTTGTTGTAGAAGACTTGCAAAGGCCTGACCTTTTCAAGGCAGTCAGTTGGACGTAGAATGGCCGTTTCAGCACACTCTTCTGAATTGTGCACAAAGGAGATGCTGGAGCCTGCACATTTTGATGCCCTTTCAGGGACTAAAATGACAAATGAGGATGGAGGGCAGCCTGAGGCAGGCTTCAGAACAAACACCCAGGACACAGGGTTCACAGTACTCCAGCTTCAAACGCACCCAGTGGAAAGAGAAACATGCATCTTGAAATGCCCAGCACTTTGGGAAGCCCATTCCAGTTTCAGGTCTTACTATTCTGAGCAGAGCAGCCTTCTCAAAAGCTGGATCTGTCTTGCTCAGAGACAATATTGTAGGACAACATGAAACCATTGAAAACCACCTTCCCTACAACGTGAATGAGTGCAAAGGGATTATCTTGCTACTCTACAGAGATTCTGTAGGAGACATGCTGAGAGTGGGGATGCCTGTAAATTAACTTTCAGCCAGAGAGTAGAAGAGAGCTTATCAGCTGAACTAAACCCCAGGGTCATCCAGAATGGCCAGGGCACCCCTGCTCTGCTTCCAGAGTCCTCTGATCCATATGGAGAGTAAAGTATCTAGTCACTGTGGTACATTGTTATCCTCTCTCCATAAACAGAGGAAATCAGGCACAAAATGAGCAGACCCTGGCATGGGCTAATACTGCATCACAGAATAAGAGGTTATCTTCTGACTGGGAAATTGGGCTCATTCTCATGGAATTACTCTCTTTCCAGCAGCCAACTATTCTGCCTTCCTGCATCATATTTTTCCTGCTTAGTTTCGCACATTAAACAGTATGCATGTAGCCAAAATTGTTCTGTACCTGTAGCTAACATTTGGTATACTCCGTACTTCTATTTAAGTCATTCAGAATGTCATTAAGATAATAACTAACCAACTTTTTCTTCTCTCTCTATTCAGTCTTCTGCACTGTTGCATAAGTAGAGGATGTTAATTACCTTTAACAAAAGCTAAAAATCTAGTGATCTTTGAAAAAATGAATGGGTTTAAATTAGAATACTTTCCACATGCTAATCTTTGCATACTGGTAAATTTATTTTAGCTTGGAAAACATAGCCCACTTAACCCAAAATAAGTACTTAAAAATCCCATGAAAGAGCTGCACTGAGAAGCAGATCTATTTATAAGCCATCAGTGAATGTAAAGCACTGACTGCACCTCATCTTTGACACATTTACTCCTATCCATGTGATAGGAATCTCAGAGACACTGCAGGATAAGGCATAGGTTATACTTGTTTAAAGACACATAAACCAAAGTAAAGGGAAAGGCATAAGGAAACGTGGGCAGTGAAAAAGCACTAATAGTGAACTGTTTTCATTATCTGCTCCATCCCTGTGGAGTGAGGCCTAACAGAAAGAAAGCCTACTTAAGGACTCCTTAAATATGGACTGAATTTGGTACCATTTTACTACCAGTTGTTAGCATGCTGAAGGAATTTACTTCCATTTGGTCTCAGTGGATTCCACAGCATACTTGACATACTCTTTTTAATTCTAGCCTTAATTGCAAGTGGTTAAATCAATGATGGTTATTTAACAATGGCAGGAACTGACTGAATCCAATTCACTTATGTCACACTGGGACTCACAATAACCTAGCTGGAATTCTGCATATTCTTATTTTCATTCTCATGCAACACTGGATATCCTAGCACAGATGGTTCATCTTCACAATACTGTAATTGAATGTGTATTATCTCAGATGTTTTGGCAGTTCTGGATGGTCTGAGGAGGTTGGCTAGCTGAAGCCATCGGCTGGTACATATTGTGATGAAAAGGAAACAATTATGATATTTATTTCTGGAATACTTCGTAGAAAATTGTGAATTTGTCTTAATTCATGTGCAAGTACAGATGTTTCTCACTGAAGAAATTACACTGGTAAGAAATAAAAACAAACAAACCCTACAAAGCATAGATTTATATAAGGAAGAAGTTATAGGTAATGATAGCGGCAAGACACTGGAACAGGTTGCCCAGAGAAATTGTGGATACCCTATCCCTGAAGGTGTTCAGGGCTGGGCTACATGGTGCTTTGTGCAACCTGGTCTTGTGGAAGTGTCCCTGCACATAGCAGAAGGGTTGGAACTAGATGATCTTGAAGACCCCTTCCAAGTCAAGCCATTCCTTGCAGTTTTAAATGCAACATGATGCAGTGGCATCATGTATAATGATGCAACGTATAATTATACAACTATAATCACAGAAAGTTAGTAAGGCTGTAACTAATGCTGCAAATGTCTGCTATATTCAAATATATTCTTAATTAGCACATGCTAGCACACACCAATGAAACTGACAATCTCTTGTTAACAGCTTGATAATATAAAGGAAATAAGCAGTGATCAGTCTACCTATAAAGAAGACATAGCACAGAAATTGTTTATTTGCAATAATTCCTAGAGGGTATTAAATACATTAAAAAAAAAACAAACAAACATAAAAAACCCTTCACTATGAGGACACAGCAACTTCCATTACAGTCTTAACACACTATTACCTCCTGCAGTGCATTCAGGTTAGAAAACACTTGCAGTCTACTTTGCTTCTAGAAAATCACAGCCTACTTTGAACTCATTTGAACTGACATGAGTGAAGGCAAATAAACGAAAGTGTATTAAGAATCAAAGATCCATGAGCCTTTTGAAATGGAGACCTGTTATTTTACTGTACTAGTATTTAAATGACTCATCCTACATGGTCATTCTGTGAGCAGGTCTATGAGCAGCGAGAGCTAGGAATTTGATTTAAGAACAGAACAAAAACATAGAGTAAATACTTTCAAAGCCTGGCAGTCCACCACCACGTTGTCCTCTAGTACACACAAAATTGGGTATACCTGTCAGAGGCAGCATTTGCTCAGATATAAAATAATTCTACCTAAAACCTTTAATGGTGCATATACTCTGTTGTCTAGCATAGTCCTCTGATCTGCCTATTCACCTAAATGAATTACTGAAGTAAAACATACAAATTAAGACTCAAACACAATCTTTTGTCCAACTGACAAATTTGGGAAGTCTAAGCTGTTGCGAGGACAAGTCTGGTAAGATCTACAGGTCACACAATGGAGCCATGAATGACTACGTCTGGGAACAGTCCATCAGTCCAAGAAAGGCCCTGTGCAGAGATAGACAGAAGCAGCAGTGTGCTTCTCCTGTTTGCTGTTTTTAAGATTCAAATTTGACAGCAGAAAGCTTACATAGAAGAATAATTATCCAATTACACAAATTGAGCTTAATCTCTCTGCAAGGCTACTCTAAAAACATCCATAAAAAGAACAGACATAGGGAATATAATTAATCTGAAGTCTGCAAAAATTCCACCTCGGGCAGGGCTTTAAAGCACACTTAGCTGCTCCATGGTCGTCAGTGGAATTATAGAAATAGAGCCTGAAAGGAAGGTGATGAATTGCTTACAGAATAAGGAACATGCTTCAGTCACAGTTACGTGCTCAGTACTATTGGAACAGGCCAACAATAAGCACATCAGAAACCTCAGGGAATATTTAGAAAACAAACACCAGAACAAAAAACTCCATAAAGAGCAGTTTGGTTTAGTAGAAACAGTCAATTGCATCAGTATAAACCAAGGAAAAGGTATGAATTCGGGGCTTACACTCCTTTACTATTTTCTGAGATGTGTTTACAATAAATGACTCTACAGGCCTGTCAGTTTTCACCAGCACAACAACATAAGGCAGGACCAGGTTTTCACTGTGAACTTGAGATGGCTGCCACCACTGTGCACACCAAGGAAGACCATAAGTAGCAATGTGGGAAATGCAGTCACTGTATGAAAGCCTCCCATTACCAATCAAATTCATAGTAGAGTATCGAGATATATTCAGAAAGTTATGAAGAATTAGGATAACTCTACCCTTATCAAAATCTCTAGTTATTGGGGAAAAATCACTTTATCAGACATCCCATGTATCTTTCACATAAATGTCTTTCACATCCCTCTACACAGTAGCACAAGTCAGGACTTGTTATGGTATCTATCTTAAATGTGTGATCAGTCTCTCTTTATCACTTACTTTTAATCGTTCAAAAATTCTTTTTCTGCCACTAAATCAGTTACTTTGGTTTTCATAAACTTTTTTAAAAACTTTCATTTCTTTTCCTACTCATTCAGTCTTACTTTTCTGAGTAACCTTCTAATACATTTCTTGCTCAATTCCACATCGTACCAAAGTCTTTCTACTCATCTCACCCATCCTACTCCTTTTCAGAATAAAACACGACCAAAAATTATTAAACATATAGTTCTTACTCTCAGTACATACTTCTTATGATTAATTATGTAAGCTTTCCCTCCTTCCCCCTCCTCCATTTTCTCTGTGTTGACCATGGACTTTCAAAGGCTAGAATTATGGTTACTTACCACCTCAGCATGCTTGGCACCCTTAGATACTTCAGCAATAGCAGTAAAAAGTAAGCTTGCCTATTACAGTCACTCCAACAGTAACTCCTTTCTTAGGAACAAAAGATTTAACAGCAGCTGAACTTAACTGTCTCCAGAAAAGCAAAGCTGCAAACAGCAGCTCTTTGCAAAATGGGGACACCTGGTCTGCTTCTGTTTACCCTTTGAAGCCTGAGTGCAACCCGAAAAGGGCCTACCAAGAAAAAATTAAATCTTAGAAGAGGTTAATTTTACAGTTACAGGTAGTTTAGGATGTTTTCAGGGTATAAATAATGCTACTACATTAGTGTTTCATTAGTTTGTTATGTTACTTCAGTACTTCTAGGGAAAATCATATCGTCAACTATAGGGAGGAAATAGTTGCTATGTTCTGAGCAACGAGCCAACGTGATTGCCTTCTCTCACAGAAGTCACCAGCTGCACTTCAGCACAGTCATGCACGTGTCACACATCTCGCAGCATAATCAGTTGAGATAACTTCTGTTTTAGAGCTGAGCATAAACATTCAGTTTTTTGTAATTGGAATTCAGAATTCGCTGGTGTAGGAGTAACAGTATCATGATCAGTAGTAACAGGTCTGCCCTGCCTAACCCAACACTGCCTCACCATACAAAGAACCCATGCTATACCCAAGACTTGGCTACTGTCCCCCATCCATGAGTAACTGCAACAACTGAACTATTGAGCAAGTGATTAGTAGAATTTGTGCCACAAGAACTGCATGCTGTAATACATCACAATGCAAATGTACAAACACTATGTGAAGTGGCAGCAAGAAGATTTCTCTGCCACGAGACCAAACAAAACCCACTTTTAATCTAAGGCTTAAATCTTGCAAATGGTTCAGGCTTGTTCTTATATTTATTGCATGTAGTCTCACTGAAATCTGTAAGATAAATGGGTCCGTAAATCTTAAGCACAAAATAGACAAGGAGAGGAAAAGAAACATTGCTCTCTCATGGCCATTGATTTGCTCAGCCCAAGGAGCCAGTGCCTGGCATGGAAACCACACCTCCTGTGCCTCAGCCCCTTGCTTCTCCTGTCTCCATGACAGCCTTCTGCTCTCCCACTTAAGACAGATTATGAATGACATGGAACTTATCTCTCAAGGATCTAATACAAATTATAACAAGATCCGTCTGCTAAGATGGATTTATCTACTTGTAGCACTATATTTTTCTCAGCCAAGGACAAAAGTTTGACCTAAACTGCTGGAATGAGCAACATCATAGCACTTTAGAATGTTGGCAATTGACATTTACCCAATTCTTATCACCAAAACATTTTCTTTTTAAGTCTTTAACCCTGGTACAAGGATACGCAAACCCTGAGATCAACCCCCCCTACCCCAGCCCTAACAGTCCCTGCACACCATGAGGGCTCCCCCCAGCTTGCCCAGACCCCCAGGCCATCAGCATCAGTTCCAGCCCCAGCAAGGCCACTGCCCAGTCATGGCTGCACACGGGTGGGCCCACTCTCGGAACCGTGTCCCAGCCCAGAGTGATGCAGGGAACAAGGCCACAGAAAACAGCCTAACACTTGGTCACGTTTACAGCACTGTTAGGTCCCCATCCTTCAGCACAGGCCAACAACATGGATCCTTCAGGTGATCACAGTGTACTTCAGCATACAGGGTTTATGTTTCCTCAGTGAAGAGCAGAAATGACAATGTAAGCAATGGTGATATTACAACTGCATTTTTTATCACCAGATTATGCAGCTGGTGTTTGTTTTCCTTCACTCACAGGCACAAAATTATTATTTTACAGACTGAGTATCTTTAATTTTTCAAGGGACTGCTTTCCACTGAATGTGTATTTTCTACATAGGTCAGAACGAAACGTTGCAACCCTTGGGTATGTTGCAAAGAGCAGGAAGGCAGAAGTACTGCTCCATTGTAACACTCTACCCTCACATCCTACTAAGGAATGACTTCATTAGATCACTCCTCTACAATGAAAAGCCATAGGAAACAGCTAAGAAATGTCACCAGTTTCATTTTCCCCTACTTATAAGACAACAGCTTGAATTGCATTGCAAATGACCTTTTAATTAAACTTGCAGAATGCTATGGCCAAAGCGTCTTTACATTTTGCATGATCTTTACTTTTTAAAGGTATCTGTAAATTGTCAAATCTCAAGTGTCCTAGAATTACTTCTTATCTTCCTCTTTTGACTGGTTAAAGGTGACTGAGCACTTCAGATATAAGTAAGTTATTACTTTCTTCCTCCTCATGATAAATATGTACTGAAGTAAAATTTGTTTATCGTGTCTTGGATAAGGCAAGGAAACTTTTTTTTCCCATTTGAAAGGTATCATTTATTCATCTCTGGTTTACTCCTGTGAGATGACATTTGCTTAATAGAAAACTTTTCTTTTTAATTCAGTTTTTTTCTGTTCATCTTATTGATAGGGTGTTGGAATGAATTCTAGATATCCATTGCATGACCCGATCCATCCGCCGACAGACATTTAATTCTGCTTTTTCAGCAGTGCTGTTGACAGTGTTTTATATTTGTACTGTTTGTGGAATTGTTTAATTGCTGAAATTTAAGTGTTACACTGAGATAATGTTTCATAAACCAAGTAAGTTTAAACCATATCCTCAAACATAAACATTTTCCACATAGGAAAAGTTTACAAATATAGTTTGTTCATCACAGTCTTCCAGGGCCCAAATGGGAAAGGTTATCTTTTGCTTAGCCAGGAATAGACAATGTGACACATTTTTTCAATTTTATTCATGTCCTTGGAGGAGTGTTATCTGTGCCTAGGTTATTAGCAATAACACAGGTAAATAAATTGGCTTTATCGAGTTATTTGAATCCACATTTAAATAGATTTTCTTGTATTTTGAGTAGTAGGTCTGAAATACACCGGAGGATCAAGGCTGAATTTTAAATAGTTGATTTCTGAAGGAAACCTGCATTATCTTTGCATGATCAGTAATTCACAATAGTTGCATTTACCATTCACCTGTAAATTAAAGGGGGACCTTTCCTGCCACCAGTGTGCTAGGCTGATTAACTGTCAAGATAGCTGATCCGTATTTATGCATTATCTGATGAAATATGACTTCTTCTGAGCTAGACACTTATGTCAGCTCATCTAAATGAGTTCTCTGGCTCAGTTTTTTCAACCATTTTGCTAATTGTTGATGTTGTCACTGACATTTTGGGAAGCACATGGCTAAGACATCTGCTGAATCAGAACTGTGGAAAAAAGAAGATACAGCTGTGAAGACACTGTTGTGTGAAACTTTTTTTTTTTTTCTTGTTCATACGTACAGCCCTCTCCATTCTTTGGCTCATTTAGTTTGTTAGAGAAAGCTGAACCCTGAACACTAAAACACATTCCAGCAAATGTCTACACAAATCAAGCCTCTTCTTTTTACTGGTAACGAAAGAGAGGGCATGGCTGTTCCTCTACCATTTCAGAAAAGCTGCTGAACTATGCTGTCTGGAGTGCACTTCACTCATCCTCTGTCATAGTGGAATACAGACCAGTAATGAAGTAAAAGCCCATTTCATGGCAGACAGTGCCTGTTATGAGTAGCTCCTGGTGCTCCTAACAGATTTACAAGCCTTTAGGAAGACTCAAAGTTAGGCAAAACAAGCTAGCTTCTGTTCTTTGGCTTGAATATACTAAATACCTTTAAAGTGTTACACTCTCATTCTTCAGAAAAAGGATTGTACTTCATTGCTAACATATAGGGGCTGATTATAATGTGCCTCAAGCTCTGCTGGAGACTGGGGATGCAACAACAGTAGTTCTTAATAACAGTGATGTATTTTGACAGAAAAGAGAATAATAAATTGCACAAGTGCTTGAGCATTATTCAGTACTTCTGTAATGGAGGAATAGAAGCAATTTATATGCTTCTTTTTGGCAATAAGTCTGCTAATGAATCAGACATCGTTGACAGAAAGACACTTTAGCAAAAATAAAAGTGAACTACAACACTTCATTAAAGTAAAAGTATCTTTACTATTAATATACAAATGGTGAAGAGTGACAAATAATTGATATACTTTAAGCCATACTTTCAATGTCTTTCATAAATACAAAACCAGCATCTGCAATATTACTTCTTTTTACAGTATAGAGATATATATATGTACACAGCATTTCATAGGGACATAAGATTTTGAAACAAGAAACAAACTCCAGTGGTAGCTAACTTATCAATATATAATTCAGGTGGTATATATCGCAAGTGGGCTGTTGACAACGTGTGGAATAACAAAAACAATATATGGTATGCTTTAGCTCATACTGTACACAGCATACAAATACATACCGAGTGCTCATTTTAGCAGGAAAGCTTTTTTTTGTTTGTTTAAACCTTGCCTAAGTAGCTCAAAATTCATAGTGAGAACTCTACACCAAGAGCAACAAAATTACCTTCATGGGGAATCTGATTGCTTTATATATCTGTCACCAATCCGCAGGGACTTTCCCTTCCCCCAGCTCTGCATTTTACATTTTAAAACATGGACTTCTCGCACAGCAGACATAAAGGATACAGCAGGGCTAACATTACCCCTTCTCTTGTTTTCACAGTCTGCAGAAGCCTCTTTTCCTTTAGTAGCTTCCTGCTTCCCCACCAGTTTCCATAGGGCCTTCCAGTTTCTGAGCCCTCTCTTAGTTCATTCTTTTGCACTTGTTCTCTCTGGTGGCTTTCCTTAATTCTGTCAGCACCAAAGCTGGTCATCTTGCCCGCTCCCAATCTCACCTGTGACTTAAAGCTGCCAATACAAATTTGGCAATAAATACTTATTTCATTTCTCTAGGCTAAAAATGGCCAATATTCAAGTTTGAAAGTCAAACATCATGAGGTTCACAATGCCTGTTAAGAGGAGAAATACGACAAGTAAACTGTGTTTTCTCCGAAATGGGTCCAAAGCCAAATTTTAACAGAAAGGATTCTTTCTGGCTCAGGTTCAAATGAAAAGATCTGAGAACACACTGGGAATATCAAAGGTCACTTAAAATTTAGTGAGTGGTTTCCAGGGAATGATATGAAAAAATCTGAAAAAGGGGATGGAACATTTTTTTTTTTCTTTTTTAATTATCCATTTAACGATGGTAACTTTGCATTAATCAGCACAAGCATCTGAAGTTAAACAGTGTGATCTCTGGGCAGCCTGGTCTAGTGGTTGGCAACCCTGTCATGGCAGGGGAGTTGAAACTAGGTGATCTTTGAGGTCCTTTTCAACCCAGGCTGTTCTATGATTCTATGATTTAAGAGGACAACACTTCTTAGAATGTTTTAGTCTTTACCTAAAGTACTGCAATCATACCAAACTTTTTAGAAGGATGTTTTACTTCTTAATTCTGGGGACATAAGTTGTGATCAGTTATCTTTATCCATGTTTCCTGATCTCTACAAACTCCTTGTAGGCAAGCCTTCCTTCCCCATGCAAAATGTTAGCAGGAGCTTGATTGGACATTTAAATTCTGCTTACACCTAGTGACACAACTGGATGAAGACATATGGCGCCTCTCCCAGACAAATGGATGAAATTCAGGCCCCACTGAAGTGAGTCTTTGTCCTAAACCCCATTGACACCTGGATTCCTCCAAGGCCCTGCTTGCAGTGTTTTCTGTTCCTCTCCCTTAATCAGGAGTTAATGTCACCCAGCAGATACAACCACTACTTTATGAAGGAATTACTTCCTATGACAGCTTACACAGGGATGGTGAGACCACAAATGACTGCAAAACAAACATTCACTGCAGTTTTACTCCAGAGGTAAAAATGGTGGGAAGATGTTGCCTTTTCAACATGACTTTTCAACTTGATAAATTGGTCAAAACACTTTTTCATACTCCCCATGTGCTCCATATACTTGAATCTTTTCAGCAGTAACACACCCACAATGACCCTCACTAGAATTGTGATCTCAATAGTTTTTTGCCAATTTTTTGTGTTTAAAATACTAAACTGAATTGAGAGTATTGTCTTCAGTTTACTTTAGACGAGTATTTGAGCATATCTGAGCAGAAATGTATATCATGGTAAAGCTTTCAGTTACTTTAAACAGGCTTTGTAGACAAATTATTGAAGATTTTTTTCTTTAATAAAGCAAAGTGGCATGCTATCAAAAGGCACAAATACATTTCCATTATCTGGTGTAGGAAACAGAAAAATGGCATGACTATTATACTACAGTTTGATGGTTGGCACTTAAATAAATAAATACCATCATAAAAAGAAAGCCACTTTTTGGATGAACATCAATGCAAAGGCTCAAGACAGGAGGTGGAATATACTATACCATGGACTGTTGTGGAACAGCCTTTGTATATGACCGTCACTGTGTAACTACTTTGCATATATCTATGAAGATAGAAAGTCAGCCCAGTCCTGCAAGCTTTTCTATGACAGTACATCCATCCTCCTGCTCACACTGACTCCACTGGTGCCAGTGAGATGCCATATGAACAATGGGTTTAGCCACACAAAAATTTCTTGCAAGGCCTTAGGCCTAAATAAATTAAACTTTGTCACATTAGGCATTAGCATCACCAGAATAGTAAATATTTCTGCAACCACCAAAAACAAAAAAAAAAAACAAAAACCCCACAGACTTTAGAAGTAAAAAAAAGGAAACAAAAAGCAATCAAGCAAACAAATCCAGAAAACCTCTCCGTAGTACATTTGTATACTAAATTGAAAAATGTTATTTTTTTTGTTAACCGTTGTAGTAAATCAGAACGTACTTTTACTAAAAACAACAAAAAAAGAAAGTAAGTCATTTTACTTAATTTTACTCCTTATTTTTTGTTGAAGAGAGATTGTCGCTGCCACATTCCATTTTGTCCATAATTTCAATGGCACCCTCCCACACTCCTCCCTGGAGTATATTAGCGTAACAGTTCAGATTATTTTTACAAATAGTTATATTCTGTCAACTCTTCTGACATTTCATACCAACACTTAGATTACTTTTAGACAGTAAAAGTGACATTTATACAGATACCTGGTTCTTTTAAGTCTAGAATCAGAAAAGAAAAAAAAGACATGAGGTTACTCCAGTTCTACATATATCTTACAGATTACAATGCACTGTCCCTCATTTGGAAACATTTGCAAATACCAGTGGTTTTGAGAATTTTGTCATAGTTTGGCTTTCTCCTGCAAAGCACAGAGGCAAAACACGAGACAATCTATTAACCCACAGACCAAGGGGCATGCTTGGAGCAGTCTACCAGTAATTGTGAACTTTTAAATTCTCAACCCAGCTGGGAAGGGGCTCAAAATCAGTCAGGAAAGAAATACTTCTGGAAATAGATTTCGGTTTGTATTCCAGTATAGTAGGAAATGCTTCTTTCTTCCATTACTGAAATAATTTTGCTGCATATTTTACTAGTAGAGAGTAGGACAGGAGTATTAACACCAAATGTGCTGAAGAAACCTTTTAAATCCTCTAATCTTTTCACACTGGAATTAGAGGCTGTATTAAAAAACAAACAAACAAACAAACAAGAATAAAAATAGTACCAACAAAAAGACAACATCCAAACTACAGTTGTTAGGCCATTTAAGTTTTTTGTGTAAGTTTTAGCAAGAAGTACTAAAAGTTGAAATATGACTACAGTGGAACCTAGAAAGTGTTAGCCTTGCACTCATTGTATAGGAACCCTGTTGTGCAAATGATTGTGCTGGCTTCAGAAAAAGCACTGTTTGCTTAGTGAACCTTGACTTATTTGAGAATGCACAGCACCACCTAACTTTGTGATGGCAGGGAGAAGAGGAAAGGAGGTCTTGTACCTTCATCCTGGTAACAGAACTGCATGAGACGATGTGGGGTGCTGATGTTCAAGCCACACCAATTGCGTTCAACTACTTGAATTTTCCAGGTCCCTTCCTCACATTTCAATAGAGGGAGAGAGTCCAGTTGCATATTGTGGAGAGAATATATATTCACATACATAAACAAGACAACCATTTTTCTTAATTATAAAATAGGGGACAGTTCTGCTCACTGTGTATGCTATTCTGAGAGAAACAGGACAGACATTTAACAGGCAAACAGATACTTGGTAATAGCGCCTGCGCAGTACGTGGGAGCAACAGTAACAGGCTATAGAGGAATATCTTCATCTTTCTTTTATCCAGAAGTAATTCCTTAGCATTTAAAGAGACTATTTTGCAGCAGTTTTAACTTACTTTCTTTCATGACTTTCATCCATCATTGCTCTTATCCATACTTTTCATTTTGGCTCTGCTTTTGTGGGAAGATGGCTTCTCATCTAGCCATATCAGTGTTATGTCTCTGCCCTCAACTACTTGGTTCACTGTAGGTTTTTCCCAAAGTGACTAAAAGTAGTTTTATTGTTTTGCTTTGTTTTAAACATAAAATTAGTGGCTTTGAAAAATAAGGAAGATCTGATAATTCAATACCTCCTCAACTTTCTCAAATCCAGTAATGTTTGTGTTAAGAAGAAGGTTAACGTGCCATTTTCCTCAAATGTAACGACATTCTTTTACATTTCACGTTCAGCTTTACTGCACAAAAGTCAACTACTTTGACATAACTACAAAATATCAGCTAAGAGCTGATGACATTCTGCATGAAATTAGGTAGAATTTTGCCTATCTTGGCATATAATGTAGATTTGCAAATTATAGGAAAAATTCAGATATAGCATGGAGAAGACATAGTTTGTTGAGTAAAGCTACACTTAAACCTTGGGTATGACTTAGATGTGAAAAATTCACAGGGTACTCTACAGTTTGATCCTAATAAGTAGAATTTTCTAATCTAGTTCATCATTTTATCTACATCTTAAAAAGAAAGATTTTGAATAGGTTGATAGATGTGGATACACTACGCTGGAATGGAAGCAGGATGTATTATTCCAATTAGTGACATAATTAAATCAATATTAATAAATATATTCTTTTTCATCAAATAAATTAGCCAAATTTCTAAGTAGTGCATATTATCCATAATAATAAAATAGATTATCTTAAAAAATGCTTAACAGGAAGCAAGTATTTTGCCTAATACACTGTCTGATTAATTAAGAATTTAAAAATGTTCCTAACCACTTAGCCAGAGTCTTTCCATCTCTTATGTTTATTGTTATAAGATAAAAATTGATAACATAGCGAGAAATTCTTTAATAAGGCCAACGTCAAATATTTCACATATTGATTTGTGGTGAAAGTACATCTACAATACTAAAATGCAGATTATGCCTTGACTAAATGGTTAGAAGAGTGAATACTATATATATGCAGAAATACGTTGGGGCAACTAATGTGAGTTTGTATTAGAAGGTTTCCTTTGAAGCCAAAAATTATTGAAAAAAGAGTTCCCTTTCCACACATTTCCTACATTCCAGTTTAGACACAACCTTCGAAATGTCAATGTAGAAAACCTGGCATTCTGAAAATCCTGGGCCTTTTGGGCACACCCTAAAGTTAGGATTAGGCCAGTATTCCATGAAATATTCAGCCATTTTGATTTAAATCTGTACATCATAGTAATCAGATTTTTTATGATACAAGAGAACCCAGGTAAAACTACGGGTGGAGTTGGCTCTGTATTGTTGAAGACAGTTTGTTGCTTTTTTTGTTTCAAGTGATATGCACAGTTGGAATGACAACTGAGTGTCTGCCAGTGATAAGATCTTAAATGTTATGCTGAGATTGGTTTCCATTTTTTAAAAGGCAACCTCAACTTTTGCTTGATTATAAATGGAAACAAATACATTAACGTATGTATGTAGATTGCCCTGTAAGATCTGGAGAGACGTGATGTGTTGTTTGTGGTTAGGGGTGCTTTGCCAAGTATTCTCCTAAATAGACATACTTTTTCATAGAATAAGTTACAGTTCTTATTCTGAAGATTTTTCCAATTTATATAGCATAGGACTTGGTGTCAGCAAAACAACATACTAAACCATTAACAAAAAAATAGAAAAGAACTGTAGACAGAAACTGTTTTATCATATGTACACAAGTACTAACTATTCCAAGCTTAAGTTTCCCAGGAAATTAAGGTCAACTGTAAAGTTTTGGTCACGGGGTTGCTTTTATCCAAATGCATTATCCAGAAAGCTGTAGTTTATCTTATGCTTTGCTATCATCTTCTTTTGACTGGATGATGTCATTAGCAACTTTGATTTCTATGGTTTCCTGATTTAAAGCTTCTTTCCCATTTTCCTCCTTCAGTGGCAGCTTCCTATCAAAAGAAAAGAGAAATCATGGACATTACAAAAAATAACAAATGATGTGGAATTTAAGTCTACAATGAGTGCGCTCTTTTTACAGTCCATAGTGTGTATAAAAACATCAGTCAGTGAAAATAATATGCAATTATTTTAGTATGAGTATTAAGGTTCTTTGTTTTCAAATAAATTAATATTAGTTCCTTCCAGTTCTCATTTGGATACATGAAGACATTCAAATAGTATTTTAATTTCAGAAATGTTCCTTTAAATCTTATAAACCTTAATTCCAATACCAAGGGAATCGCCACTCCTATTTACAGGAAAGACAAAACACTGATTTCTTTCAAAAAGTTCTTAAAAATCATTCCCTACTGCTGCTAGTTAGCTGTCAAAAATATAGCTGTGAAAAGTATGTATGGTTTAGGTAGATGTTCCTGTAATAACATCTCCTGGGCATAGTAGCTGTTTATTCTGCTTCCAGTTTGGGTTTGTTTTCCATTTTTTTTTTAGCTAGGGAGTAGTATGCATACGTGATTTTTTTTTCCATTCATAACAGCTGTTAAATTTTTCAGTAATCTTCCACTGTGATTGCTTTGATGTCCCAATGAGCTTTACGTTATTCCATAACTGTATGAATAATCCCTTAGGAATGTCTTGTAATAGCAGCATTTAATGACAGTAAACAAAGCAAAACAATACCCGAATTCCCAGTCACATGATATTTCATCTGGGTGAAACAAACTAGAAGTTAAACAATGAACATAATTTAATCTAAGAAAAATCTATGAGAAGACTAACTTCTGTTATAGTAAAATACGGGATGTATATCATAAGCTCTCTGGATTTGAACACAGAAGATGTTGACAAGCAACTGTCTGTTTCACATGGCACACACACAAAGGAAACAGCGCACAACACAGCATGTGAAAGAATGGAAACAGCAGAATTAATGTAGATCTGTTTTTGAAAAAGAAAAAAAACAACACAGAAGCAGAGGAAACATGCCTCAAGAGACTCACCTGCGTAATAGGCCTAATAAAGCAAAATGGTATTAAAAATATAAACCATATTTAAGCATGATTTATGTAAGATTAGAGTAATTTCTGAAAGAATATTTTAAAATTAAAGTACTTAGAAGAAGAAGAAAAGGACAGGGGAACTTCAAAAGGTTCTTTTCACTTTTCAGACACTTGTCTGTTATCTTTCAATAATGATATTTAGTTCCTCTAGCACTGCATGTGGCCTAATTACAATGTTTTGCTGATATTCCCCACACAAAACTCAGAATATTTACTTCTCTATTAGATGTCCATTTTAAAGGAAAATGGCTTCTATCCATTTTGATACTGAAATTCAAGCAGCTTCATTAATATGGAGAAAAAACTAATACTAAAAATATAGCAATATGAGACTGGGAATTTAATTCTAGTACCATGCATATAGCATTTTAATTGTATTTCAGAAACGCAGTAAGAAATGCACAACTTATATTGGTTTCCTGACAGTATTATTAGAACTTGTCTACTTCCAGGCATAAGTGTTTTGTGCTAATCTGTGGATCCCAAACCTTGCTTTAACAGTGAGTTAAGTTTAAATGACAGTTGCTGAGTAATATGTTAAGTAATGTAATGAAAATACTACATTTCTGTGAAAAAAATCTCCTCCTAAGTTATTTCACACACATTTTTACATTCAAAGCAATATAGTGCCTGGATATATGTAGCTCAACTGAAAAAAAAAATGCAAGAAGCCTGAAAGTTACGCACAAAATTAGTCTGAATCTACAGTCAAGAAAGAGACAGACATCACATAAGCATACATCTTATGCTGAAATAATCCCTTTCAGATACACAGACATGCCTGTCTCTCTATGCCGAGTACAAATTTTACCTAATTTTAAGTGAAGATTTAACTTCTTACGTATTTAAGGCAGTCCAAATTAGCCACAGTGAATCCTGCCTTGTATGATTTGTCCCTGAAGCTCTTCCCTCCTGCATGCTAAGTTTTTCCCTACAAGACTTCTGTTGCACCTGTTGTTCAGTGTTATTCCTACAGAAAAGACTTAAGTTTTATCCCACTGCATCCTCCTTTTCTTCAGTGGCATCTCACCCATATGTCATATTTCTTCTCTGCTTTATCTGTTATGACTTGTGTGTGAGCAGAAGGTCTTGCAGTGTTCCCCTAGTGCCAGTGTCCCTTCAGGTGTCCTGACTGCCTGATGCTTTTGACTCATGTTTGGTTTCCTAAGTGACTCTGCCCTGAATCTTTAGCTAACCCATCTGACCTCTGTCCAGCTGTGCCTTGCATTGCTGCCTTTTGCCTTTGTTGTCAGAAAAGAAATTACCAAGAAAGAAACAGTCGTCACTACTAGAATCTTTCAGCAGCTCTATTCTCCCAGGGACATAATACCATCAGACTCCTTATCAGTTGTTCCAATGATTTAACTATTTTTCCTGCCAGCAGTGGCTGATTCTTTTCTTCAGTAAGATAACAAAACATTTTTGATCTTAACTGTTTCATGTTTCACTCCTGCCAGTTGTTCTAATGACTTGGACATGCAGAAAGAACTGAACTTCATCTTTGCTACTATCACGTTCCATCACATTTCTGTGTCTTAAAGACATTAAACTGCTTGGCACCAGTGGCTTAGCTGCTAATATGGCCAAGGCCTAGTGTAGTTTATATAATGTTTACGGTTACATTCCACTGACTCCTTAGATAACTCGGTTTGCTGCAGAACCCCTCAATACAAATTCCAAGCACCTTTCAGAAGATTAAAGAGAAAAAGACTATTCTAAAAGAATTCTCTCAATGCTCAGTGCAGCGCTGATCCAAGGAGGCAGGCAGGGCCTGGTCCTCACGCTCCCACCCCTCAGCATGGCAGGCAGAGCCAGGGCAGCAGTGGGGTGTGAGTCCACGTCCCACCACATCTGGGCATGGGCTGCTGAGAAGGCTGGAGATGATGAGGGCCTCCTGGGCCATCAGGTCATGTACTGTAGTTTAGATGACTACTGTAAAAAAACACACTGGTGAACTGCACTGCCACAATACATGGCTGTTGTGTACCTCTCTCCCTAGTAGTGTGAGGGCGGCCTTGCAGCCAAGATTCAGTGTGAGACACTGGGAAATATTGGGCTTCTTACTCTGGTTCCGTGAGAGGAGTAGTCTCATTTGGCTCGTTTACTGGGCTCCCATCTTCATGGCTGGTAATTCTTTCATCTTCTGTTCTCATTTCCACTATAGGCTCTTTTGATCCATCTTTCCTAAAAGTTATTAAAAGAGTCCGAGTTTTTATCATCATATTAACCATATATATTGCACTTAACTAATTACCAAGATCTCTTCCTTCAAAAGCTGGCAGAGAAAAAGTGGAACTAATTATCAACAATTAACACCACCGAGACTCATTTAACAAGGTGTTCTCAATTCCTTGAAGTCTTCAAAATATCCTGTATCCATGGCTACTTCACAAACTCCACAAATATAATGGATTAGCATCTCAAAAGAGCATTTTGTTTACAACTAAATAACAGGATGATGGATGACCTTATGGGAATAGACATAAATCTGGCTAACATAGTATAGTAAATATAGAACCTGACTCTCAGTTATGCTTTAACTTTCTGGCAGTATAAAGAACCTTTCTTGCAGCATATACATTGCACAAGTGTGTTACAGACTTCTGAGATTCTGACAATCCCAGCTGTCAAAGAGCCCCTGTGTGATAAGAACCAAGCCAGCTCTATTCAGACTGGTGGAAGAAGTTCTCTGTTTCTGTGTGGTAATTCTCCCATTTTAGGAACAGATGCTAATTTCCCACAAATAAGGCAATGAATAACTTTAGTGTCAGTTGGACAACGGATTGTAAAGAGGACAGAACAATGAGTATTGTCACTGCACTTTAGTTGGTAATATGGACTCGAAATAAAAAAGCACTGTTTGCATTTACAGTGGCATTAACAGTATGGCTATTAATTAATAACTAGCAAATACTTTGTATCTCTAAGGACAGATCAAAGGATATTCAAGATATGTCTGATATTTTCAAAATAAAATCTCTTTCCATGTATACATTTCTCTCTTATTCCTGACATCCAATCAGGACTCGTATCCTGTAACTTATCAGCTGCAGTTTAGAAACACAGGGTAACAGAACACAGGGTAACTGATGAACAACTGCTTTTATATTTAACAGACCATTTTCTGGACATGACACATTCCAGAGAGCAGTCACATTGCTGTGTGCCACAGAAGTCACATTAAACCCTTGTCTAATTCATCTCACACACTTTTGTATCACTTGTGGAAAGACCATCTTTAAACAAGCTGTACAAGTACAACAATCTACGCAGACAGTACATGGAAACTTGAGCATCTTCTGGTATTTATACTCAAGGAAAATCTTTACAGACTAACAGGAGTGCAGCATGCAAAAAATGTGCAATGGAGAAGCTGACTAAAGAAGAATTCACAGGTAGACTAAAACATATTTTTAATTTTAGATGCATAATTTGTGTTTATTTACTGTAGTCAATGCATGTAATAGAGACATTTAATTCATGTGCTACGTAGGAGTTGGCTGTTTGATAACATTGCCATATAGTTACAAGTGGAGTCATGGCTGCCTGATTATCTGTGAAAAGATAATGGTTCATAACAGGGCTGGCAGAGGAATAGTAAGTTCTACTTGTTACATCTGTATATGCACAATCTTATGGATAAATGTACATTATTGCACAGATTTCATAATTGAGCAATTGATCCACACAGAAAGCACAAACTGTGTAATAATTAAAAATTGCACAGAGGGGAACATTCCTTGTAGGAAACATATTTCACCATTTCTGATCCAGATGGCTGTGTGCTATGTTACATGCATAGTGTTATCTACATTAATTACATATGGAACATAACTAATAACTACATATTTCCTACCAATCAAAGTACAAAAAACAAAACAAAACAAAAAACCATAAAGCCACTCAAGAATCCAGAATGTGATCTGACATATTCAAATGAGGGAAATGTCAGTGTTTAAGGAATGGCATTTGGCATGAAAGAAATTCAAATTGTTACCCTTAAGACTTAACATTTAATCAAAGAATAAGATAAAGAAGAATAGTTCCAACTTTTTTATGATCAGATTCACTGAAGATCTCCACAACAAAGACAGAAATATAATTAAATAGTATAGTTGTTCTTGCAAAAAAAAAAACACGTGACATGGAGGAATTCCTGTTACGTGACCAGCTTTAGACATCATGGAGTTGTATTTGTGTATCAGATGTTGACAGCAATACATAAACTGCTGTCAAGTGACATTTAGAACTGCAGCTCCCTAAGGTCTTCCCAATCAGAAAGGGTCTGCACACCAATTCATACGTGGTTACTTCTTGAAAATGAAATTAAAGCACAAACTGAAGTGCTGTGCTCAATAGGAAAGGACAGCTGAATCTGAGCCAGAAGCTGTAAATGCCTACTCTATTGAACAGGACACACTGGCTTCACACAACAGAAAAGCTGTGTTATTCTTTCTCTTACTGTAACCTGTGGGGAATTAGGAAAAGTTATGCCACCTGTTCTGTGGCATAACTTCTTTTATTCAGAAACATTACTCGATATAAATACTATGTGCCTGCTTATGATTGTTTTGGTTCTGTGCAGCTGTTTTGAAAAGGGTTGAGAACGCCACCAAGACATGTCATCAGGTTACCTAACAAAGACACAGTGTCTGAATCCAAACAGCCAGAACAAAAACCACAGAAGAGACTTTAACACTTCCAGCCCTGGCAACAGAGAAGCCAGTGTAGCAATGAATAATTAGGGCCACCAAATCTGCTCTGCAGTCTACATCTGGGAAAGATGAGTTCTGGGAAGGTGCAGGGAAATGAAGTGCACATTCTGACATCTGGGTGAGCTGCAGCACATAGGAATTGTACACTATGTGTACATATACACACACATTGTGGCTGTTTATGCCACAAAATACAGCTTGTCACAGATATTACATTGTACAATGACCATTTTATTCCCATTTATCTAATGAAGTAGCCACTACATGATGGCTTATTTGAGAAACAGGATTATTCTTTCTCTTTTATTTTTAGCAAGCATTAACTTGCTATGAAGAACAGTCTTGCTCACTGACAATTCATCCACATCTCAGAACTTTTATTTTTCAAAGTAAGCAATACGTTTAATACCAAAACTCTATAGGCAAAACCCAAGATTTTCCAATAATAGCTATATTTGAGAAATTATTTTATGTATTTTCCACAAAGTTACGTGCTTTATTACTGAATTTACTGGCACTGCCACAACCACATTCTATGTTTTTGGATGTTAACAGCTCGAAGATGAATTGGTAGCAGTACAGAAATGTACCTATACTGATCTATGATTGAATTATTATTCTATCAGAGTAACAAAAGCTGCGCAAGATGACCATATTAAAGTGAAGCAGGATCTATGCTCTTTTCTTCTTTTTTGTCCTTGTTTCTCCTTTAAGGAAACAGTTGTCCACAAATGATTCAATACATTTCATAGAACAGTTTTCCAAGTAATTGAAAACTTTTACAACAGTCCTTTTATCAAACCACAACATGTCCATTAATAAATACAAGTTGAACGGCAAGGTTTTTCTTTTGATTAAGTTTCTAAAATATGCAGTTAATACTCACAAGTAAGCAGCCTTTCCTTCTTCCAGTTCTTTACTTTTTCCACTTGAACCACTCTTTTTCCCACAAATCCTCCTGGTGATGCACATTAGCAATCCGCATTGTCGTACAAAGAAGCAGCTGACATCAGTCACAACAAGGATTAACAAAAGGGCTGCCACTCCCAGGCCAATGACAGCACGAAGTCCAAGACCATTAAAAAGAGTGTCTTGAAAGAAAGAAAATTTGAATTCATTATAAAATTCATCCTGAACAACAACATTTTTTGAAGTTCTTAAATCACATATCAGGAGGCTAAAGGATGCTTACAAATGTACCATTCAGAAACTAAAGGAAAGAAGCGTTACTGAAAATGAAATATACAGACAACCCAATTAAAAAATCCCAAGATCCATCTTTTCTACATAACATTTTCCCATTGCCTAAAATCCAATATGGTCACAGAGCATACAACACATTATTTAATAATAAGCAATATCATACTTCTAACATTTCAAAACAAAGTATATCAGTATGGATCCTAATCCTATATAACATAATAACAGTTGACATAAGTTGTAATCTTCCACATTTAAAATGTCATTGATTAGCAGTGGTGCTACGGGAAGTTACTAAAAAGAGTAGTAAAACAATATTTATTCTTGTAAAGGTCATTTTTTAAATTACATAAGAATGAAAAAGTCAGAGAACAATTTTTTCAAGGTAATAGTCTGCAAACAGAGTCATGCTGTCAAATAAATGAACATGAAAAAAAAACCAGTTGTATTATTCAATGATTATAGGGTCAGGACCTCAGACTGTATAGTTTTGAACCTTGAAATACTGTCATATAATTCAAAATAAATATATTCCACATCTGATTTTGCTTTCTGCAGCTGTACCTTTAAAGCTGCTTATCCAATTTTGTCTCAATTGGTATTTCTGAAATAGACAATAACGCTATAGTTTTGAATACTGTGCTGCTGAAAGAACAAGTATTAATTCAGATGACTGTTATGAAGGCAAGGAGTTGCACAGGATCAGTAACTCAACGGAAAAATACAGAATTTAGAAATGGTTCATGGGCCAGCCTAGTTCAAGAAGGTATCTGTCTAGCTCAGGAGTTGGCCAGTGACCATTGCAGGTGTGATAGTTATGTCCTGACCCAATACCTCAGGGGAGGGAAACTTTTATTTTGCACACTGCTGTTGTGCATCATCATTGCTTGCTTAGTTTTACCATCTCTTGGGAGTATGAGTCAGCAGTGCAGTGGTACATTTCATTTGCAGCTCTGTCTATGCCTGTTCCAAAATAAGAGCAAGATTTTTTCAAAGTAGATTACATAAATTCTGTTTTAGCTGATAGACATAAAAACATAACAATGTAATTTATTAATACAAATGTTTTAACAAGGTAACTGCTATCATCTTTCTCCCACCTTTTCAATATACTATGGACTACGAAAAGTAAGAAAATCATTTAAGCTTTCATGTGCTTTGCTTAGCTAATTTTTATGAAAATATGCACTTACCTTTTCAAACACAATTTAAACATTATTTTCTTAATACTTCTACATCAATGCATAGTAATAGAAATAAATGCCTTTGAAGTCTATTTGATATCTTTCTTAAATGGAAAGGAAAAAACTTTTTTCAGTTGAAGGAGATTCTACTTTTTATGCTGTTTCACTGCCTTTTGTATCAGCTGTTTTATTACAGAACTGTTCTTCAGAATGGTATCATGGTATCACGCAGTAAGCCAATATTCAATATGCACATTTAGTTGGGTGACTGGATCAGCAGGTAGACAGACATTACTTCAAATTCATTCTCCCTTCTTCAAAAATGTGAAGGAACATTTCCAAATAAGTAAAATGATGGTATGGCAATGAAAGGTTGTTTCACATATGCATTGAAAGTTGACATTTTACATGTTTTCGTTCTCTTTTTTTTTTTAACATCAGTAATCCTAGTTAAATATTACAAGTTAATTTCTGATACATCCTCCAAAACTTACTGTATTCATATATCCACCCTTCTAACTGGTTGCATTCTGAATTGTAGTCAGTGGCTCAATGTCCAGGTGGAGAAGAGTAAAGGAGGGGTATTTCTTGAGGGATGGTATTGATACTGGTGGTATTTAACATGATTGCTGGTGACAGAGACAGTGAGACTGAGTGCATCCTCAGCAAGACTGCAGACAACACAAAGCTGAATAGTGCAGTTGATGCAATAGAGGGAAAGGATGCTACACAGAGGGACCTGGACAGGCTTGACAAGTGGGTCTATGTGAACTTCATGAAGTTCAACAAGCCCAAGTGCAAGATCCTGCCACTGGATCAGGGCAATCCCAAACAAAAATACAAACAGGGTAGACAATGAACTGAGAGCAGCCCTGAGGTGAAAGACTTAGAGGTGTTGGCTGATGAATGACCTGGAATACTGCGTCCAGGCCGGGGGCTCCCAGTACACAAAAGATGTGGAGTTGTTGGAGTGAGTCCAGAGGAAGGCTGCGAAAATTATCAGAGGGCTGGACACCTCTCCTATGAAGAAGGGCTGAGGGAGGTGTGCTTGTTCAGACTAGAGATGAGAAGACTCTGAGAAGGCCTCAGAGCAACCTTCCAATACCTCAAGGAAGCTCACAGGAAAGGCTGAAAGGGGCTTCTTACACTGTTTGTGGTTTTTTTTTTTAACTGATAGTGATAAGGATTTAGTTTTAAACTAAAAGAGGAGAGTGTTGATTAAATATCAGACGGAGATTTTTGACTCAAGAGGGTGGTGAGGCACTGGCACAGCTGCCCAGAGAAGCTGTGGTGCCCCATACGTGGAGGCACTCAAGGCCAGGTTGGATGGGGCCCTGGGCAGCCTGAGCTGGTGGGGGGCGGTCCTGCCCACAGCAGCAGGATGGGGCTGGGTGGGCTTTAAGGTCCAAGTGGAGTCAAAATATTAGTTCTGTTTTGTGCTGTAGCAGACTATTTGGATATATTAAGTACATTATTTTTCTAGTTGAAAATACACTTATTTAAAAACATACAAATTCAATGTTACTGTGAGTGAAGCAGATCTTTTCTTTTTTGAAAAGTTTATTGTCTACTTGTCCTAGTAATCTAGTAAGAGAGGAGCCTTTTATAATACTGACTGAAAAAAATTGTTTTAAGTTCAAAGTTCTGGAGATTTCATTAAACTTTGTTAAAAAAAAAAATACTAGATTTAAAACAAAGTGATTTTTATTATATAAAATGTGGCATAAATAATACAATAGACCTTGTTGTGATAATGAAGAAAAATGGCAACTTTAAGCAAAGCCACTTCACTCATCTACTCTTTCAAATAAGAATTTGTCAATGAATACTTACAGAAATACAAAACTTTTAGAAATATATAAAAAAGAAGGAAGTTTCTATAAATGTCCCAGAAACTATTGGCAATTTCCAAGTTCTCATTTATTCTATAAAATGAACTTTTTCTTTTTTTAAATTGTTATTTAAATAATAGGAAAGAGCAATAAAGAACTTTGGCAAGTAAAACAGAATTTCCCAGTGAAAAGAAATAACTGGAAAGGCAAAATTTTATGAGCATTTAGATTTAAATTCTGAGTGAATTCTTCTTTGGGGCTTAGGTCAGATGCGTTAAGGGGAAGCAGGTCTAAAGAGAGAGCCACCACCTGAATGTGTACAGACTATACCGGTCTGGTACACCTCATATACAGAAAACTAAAGTTATTGCTTCTGCACAAAAACTGGAACTTTATATGCAGCACTTATATACTCACTCTTATGTTACCTAAATACTTTGATGTGAAAGAAGTTTTCTGTACTCTTACAGAATCACAATGAATATATTCAACGTCTTGTGCAATAAAAAAATAATTGCAAGTGGAGCATGAAATATCCTGTTTGAACAGGGGAGCTAGACAAGAAGATCTCCAGAGATTCCTCACATTCTCAGTCATTCAGTGATTCTAAGGCTTGTTGAAAAGCATTCAGTGAAGGGCCTTTTTGTTCCTTTATTCCCTTCTCCACCTCACTGGAGGTGGACACATGGATTAAAGAAAAGAGATGATTCTACTTAGTCCTTAACTTTTATCGTCATTTACATTTTTAAGGAAAAAAAAGCAATTATATATAATACTTCAATAAGCTCATAGGGTTGTACCTTACGGCTACACTGGATTGGGTGTGAATGTGTGCTTGAACGCATTATGCTTGAACCATCATTTTTTCTTTCAGATATGTTTGAAGCTAAAGTTGGAACTACTTTTCAACTGAACTAGTTGAAAACTATGAGCTAGAGGAGGAAGTTGAAAATACTGCACTGGGCAGTGGAGGAAAAAAGTATGATCTGGTTTGTCATCCTCATAAACTGTCCTAAGCTGTCCAAGACATTAGTTGTCCATCCATGATGGCTATTTCTGCGCTAACTATGAACATTGTTTTCAATTTTTATCAGATCTGGAACTTCTCTTAGAATCAAAGACTTCCAATAGTCAGATCTTATTCAAAACCTCTAAAACGATAACACAGATTTTAGAAGTCAGTATCTATTGATCAGCACCTAAACAAACATAGTACCAAGAAGTTAAACAGCTGTATCAGTTTTCTTTTACACAGCTAAGCAGTATGCACGTCAAGATAAAAACAGCAGCAGCAATGAAGGAATTTATCAGAAATGTTACAAAATTCCAGACAGGCAACATGGATCTGCAATATGGGTCCATTCCAGATATAAAAATGTATGCAAATACCCTAAAATGTGTCCTGGAGACAGTGCATGGCAAAATATACAAAATACAGTTTTTCATTTTAATCACTGAAATTATTTGAAATGCTTCCTTCTTTTCTCTGTGGATATATGTACATTCAAATCTGTACAAAATAAGAATAATATGATAATTCACAGCAGCTAAAAATGACTCACTACTCTTTTATAAATGATATAATAATGCTTCCTTGCATTTTCTTGTATGGATACATCTTAAGAGTATCACTGCGCTCAATGATTGTCAAAACATTCTCCTAATGCATTTTCCAACAGGAAACGTCCTGCGTGTGTGAAGGGAGCACTGTGCACTCTGACTCCTTTGGTGAGGTTGATCAGGATACAAAGACACTGCAACAGCCAGCGAATCTCCCAGGTTACACGTACTCAGAGTCAATTGTATCCTGGGTAGTACGTGAGAGTAGCATGTACTAAGCTTTGCTAGCAGAGCCCTCAAGAAAATAGTTTGATGCCTGAAGACAATGCTTAAGCTTTGTACAAGAACTGACCACTACTGAGTACTCCTATGCCTTACTAAAATAAAAATCATGGGAGGCAAAAATGAGAAACCAACCAGCGACCCACTCTCCTGCCCAAACAAGCTCTAATAATTTGTCTGACAGAGCTGAAGCTGCATGTGCTGGTTTCAGTGATTTAAAGCAATAAAACTGGCCTGTTACATCAGTAAGTGCCCAGAAACTACACATCTACCTACAGATGAAATAAAAAATACAATACAGTTGCAGTATCAACTTTTAAGCAATTGTCATGATTCTGTGCAAACATTTACTGAGGGAATGTATGATGCAAAAGAGATCCCTAAAGTCATTAGGATTCTTTTCTATCTCACCCTCTAATACAAAAAGATGATAACTCCATAAACAACATTAATTTCAATGCATTTTTTTCTGTCGTGATTTTTCCTTCAACTTCTTCTAGGACAGATATTGCTGCAGGGCAGTGTACAAGCACATGAGGATATGTGCTCTGTACTGCACTACTAACATGTTCTGACAGACGCGCCTGACACACAGCTATGGAAAATAAGGGGACAGTATTATTGAACCTGATGCAACTGACTAGCTAGATTGAAGGATCCCTCCAACTCTTCCAGCCATAAATTATGTATCTTCACTGTGACGAAGATACAAATCAGTTGGCTCATCACCAAGTACGCCCACAGTGGAGTTACAGAGCTTTAACTGACAGCACAAGATGCAAAGGGCAGGCACAGTCCAGGCAGTCTGCTGTGCCAGAACCATTACTGACTTCAGAGATGCAAGCTACTCAGAAGAGGATTTCTAAAATCATGTTTATCAGAAATGTTATGCTTTTCTGATGCTTCTTCAAGTGGAGGAGTTTTTCTTTACTATGCAGAGACCCTCTAGCCAAGAAGTTTTCTACAATTACTTTCTCTAAATTTTAGGTGAAAATCTCATTTATGGCTTTTTCTGGTTACTGAGTAGTACTCAAATTTGCAATTACTCCAATGGCCTTTTTTTCATGTGAAGGTGTCTTAAATGAGATGCAACTGCAATAGCTAAATAAAACCAATGTTGTGGTATAAATTCTCAACTTGAATGTTTCTGTTGAGGACGTTTTCTCCATGCCTACTTAGGGGTAAGAAGGGAAAGGAAAGAAAGCTATGTTAAGTAGAAAAAGTTCTAAGTTTGGAACTGAAGTTATTCTTTGGAGCTGTTGTTGATATTTTTTAAGCAGAGTTTTTTAAATTATTCATAGCATCATCAAGCTATCCTTAAGCAGCTTCAGAAGAACCTCTAATGCACCTTGAAAGTTATCAGGTAGCTACAGCTCTTTCTTTTGCATATCTGCTCTGCAACTATACTAAATCATAGATCTTTTTTTGCTATTGCATACTTCCTTAGGCAACCCTAGAGGAAAGAGGGAAAAAATCCCCACTCTTCTGGCAGCAGCAGCCAGACAAAGCAAGAGAAGAAACACATTTCCAGGGCAATCTGTTTCACACTTCAGCCAGCCAAGCAATACATTTTCCCCAGTTTTTCAAGGCAGAAAAAAAAAAAAAACACAAGGAAGGAAAGCCCCAGCACTTTAGATGTGTTAGAAATCTTTCAACAAAAAGCACCTAAAAGGGAGGTCAGAAAACCCAGCTTTCCTCTACACTGAGTGGGAAATGACTGTGCAAAGACAGTGAGTCTGGAGTTTGTGGCATCAGCTCTTTTGCTCAGGACTGTTAGAAGGCCTTGAAGAAATGACTGTGTTTCTGTGTCCTAGTTTCCTCAGTCCAAACTGACAACAGATTTACCGAACATCTCTTGAAGGAATTTCTCAAAATCTGTGAAGATTAATTAAGATAGACAGATATACTGAAAACATACAATTATGGGTGTTCTGAGTACTGTTACTGCAGAAAAGATCAAATTATTTTTATTGTGCTAATTGGAAGGATTCAAAATCATGTGTGTATACTGCAGAGACCTGAGACATTTTTGCATCTTTATGCTGGATGACAGCTACAACCAGAGAATTATAGTCAGGAAGCCTGAAAGAGTCAAACTGTGTTGGTGCTGTATTTGAAATGATAAAATATTTCAGGCCTGACAGCACTTTCTTTTATCTCTTTACCGAAGTAAATGCAATCAAAGCAGTTTTGAGCTTGGAAGTATTACTTGGGATAATGTTTTAAGTGCATAATTATTGTATAGCATTAGCTATAAAATATAAGTTTAATTCGATGAGAGTTGGCAGTCTATGATGCATGTTTTCATTTGAAATAGTTACACTGATACAAATGAGAGTGTCAGCAGTTTCACACAGCATGGAAGTGCTGTGCACCACTACAGCTTCTTCTATAAAACACTTGCTTTTTGAGATACAATTGTTTCAAGAAGCAGATCAAGTGCTCTGACAGCATACTTAGATGTATTTCACACATTTGCTCTATCATTACTAGCATGGCAGCAATCTAGCATGAACCAAAGTGAAAATCAGAGAATTTTAATGTAATGAGTTTGATTTTTTTCAACAGATCTATTTGCTACTGGATAAAATGTTGAGGTTTACTGTGGAAATACAAATACTGATACAACACTAAAAAATCTTTTCAGTCTCATGATAGGTAATACAAGAAAAATAGTATTTATCAATAATAAAGAAAATACAGATAGAAATGGTTTAAGTCAGTTCTGTTTATTACAAAAAATGAAGACAAGTTGCACAAAATATGAACTTTGAACAACAGATGAAAGACACACAAAGTTACATACATTTCTCGACACTGTGTTTGGAAAGATGCTGAAGGACATTACACTGACACTATTCACACATTCTCCAGGGACAAAGCAGAGGAATGACAGCAGGTACTGCATGCATGGAAGAAACCAGTGAGGCAAAGTGGCAGTGAAACGTGAATGTGATGAACTGAAACCATGTAATTACTCCACTTATTAAACTATTTTAAATCTAGGGTTTTTTACTGCCTTTCGTATTGTTTTTGAAACAATAAACTTACAGAAATGGTGGTGTTTGCAATATTTTTCAAAGAGGTATGCATTTTTAAATGCAATTCATTGGGAAACATTCATTAAGTAGATTAATTTTGCTTGTATTATAGTTCCTTTAAAATGTATCATTAATAAAATTATATAAAAATGACATTTTTACTAGGAGTTGCCTCTACAAAAATGTTGGGTATGAAATAAATATTCAGAACCATTAATAACAATATCATACTCGGTAATGTAATTACAAAGACAAGAGTAAATACCACTTCAGACTATATAAAATACAAACAAAAATGGATATTCCTACCTCGGCTGCTTGAACTAGTGCTTGTAAAGCATTTATACTTAACATAGCTCCCAAACATACACCTTCCACACAGGCACTGTTTCTAAATTGGCAGTGGTCAGATTTTCTGTTTGCTATTTGACACCGGTGACTGTATTAGATTGCCATTGGCATTAGAAGAAACAGAATTTCCCCTGTAAGTTCTCATTAGACTTTAAGTCCACTATGTGTGAATCAAAGGAAAACTGAAGATTCCTTGTATGCCTGGAGAAATGGGATGGATGAAGTAAAATGTGATGAGCTCAACAGAGTGAGTGGATGTAGCACAGATCTCACTGATGCCGTTACAGACCTCAGAATCAACATTTGTCTTGTTATTGTTCAACAACATTTCCCCCCCCCTTTCCCCTAAAAATCCAGAAGAAATGAGAAATGGTAATCATCAACATCATGAATCACAGGTAGAAGACTGGAGACTATTACTGCACTCACAAACTGTACATGCATCACTGTTATCTCTTAAAAAAAATGTCTTCTGAAAGCTTAATCAATTCATTTACATTTACATATAGACATGAGTACAGCTATAGAATTTAGTGTGCTAAGTTTGCATGCTATAACTCACTAAGCTTGACCCATGGATCTAACTCAATGTTGAACATATTTTTACATCTTTAATTAAACTCATATATTTGCTTTCATTCTAACTACTTTTCCATGAATGTATTTTTTTCATTAGTGTTTGGCTCTATACTTCCATCACAATATTAAATGGGATGTTAATTTGTTCTTTAGTGATAGTATGCTTTGTATATCCTGTGAAACCATATAGACAGACATATTTTATGTCTGATAAATGTATGTTTTTCACTTGAGCAGTATGTGTTTTTATGGGCAATATTTTCCTATTTATCTAGACAGCAATTTATCTTCTAATAACCCTACTGTAAAAAAATAAAACGATTGTATCTGACATTCTACTTGTAACTTGTTGGAACTCAGGAAACAAGAAGACAACTGAAATCTGATTAGGAAAGAAGGCAGCCTTAGCTCAAAAAGTTGTAAATAAAAAGATTTTAACAATATTCTTCTGAGATATACTGCTATATTAAGGAATAATCATTATCCTTCTTTAAGTTTCTGCACCATCAATTTAAATTTAAGGCAGTAAGTTCAGCGCAGAACATTTCAGCACTTCAGTCCTGCAGACAGTTAAATATTAGCATTTCAAAACATGTGACAATGTTGAGAAATGGGAATACTTTACATTGTCAATCATCAGATCTAAAATCTCTTTCACAATTACTATATTTAAAGGAACAAATTTACTAATCTAACATTTAAGTATTAATGACAGCAGAATATCACATTCAATTTGTGAAGATATATTTATCATTGTAATACAGTCTAAACTACAATTTAAAAGCTATTCAGTCTTTATCTACCAATTATATTTTAATTTGCAAATGTCTCTTCTCACTTTTCCATATTCTTGTCTGTAGGAAGACAATTTTAAAATCTTCAGCGTGTTTTCCTAACGAATGTATAAAATATAGCAAAATAATCTTGTTCTCATTGTTTTTAAAGAACGAATGATGATTTTTTTTTAAAGAGAAATTCAAACAAAACTAGATTAATTATTCATGTCAGGAGACAGACGAACAACCCAAGCACATTATCCTCTTCCCCTTCTTTCTCCAAACAGTAGTTTCGGGACACTGCCTAGAATGGCTTGCCTCTCTTGTAACAAAGTCCCTTCAATACTGGCTGACTGCATACTCTGCTGGGAAGGGTAGAGCCAAAAGAAAAATAATACATTCACAATGCCTGATAATTTCAAACTACATAAAGCAGAACAACATAAATTGTGGTAGACCTAAAATGTCTATCATTTTACAAATTCAGCTAAATCTACCTTCAGTTAGAAAAATGAATCCCACTCGCACTGTGGCACTGAATAAAAAAGCCAACTTTCAGTCATGATGCATATGTAGCTTCTAAAATTTTTCACTGCATTTCATTAGCCCTTTCATAAAATGCTTGGAGAGTGCACAGCTCATCACTCTCTGTGCCCTAATTCATATTTTGTCATACTACATACCTATCTGAAATGGCACAATGGTAAACTTTTAATCAGTGAAGAATATTTCAAATGCTTAACTAGAACAAAGACAGGTTTATGACATATTAAATAAATGTAATAAAAAAGTTAGTAGGGACCATAAAGGTCACAAATTTTAGGAGATTAGGAAAATGTTGCAAAATAAGTAAAGACTGTAACTGTGTTGAGTGTTTACTGCACAACTTTAAGGAGAACAAGTTTTACTTTTCATTTTAAGAGGTCATCTAAGATTTCTTCTAGAAGTTGTAGTTATCCAGTGACAGGTGCTGACTAGTTTTGATGGTATCCATATTTTGGTTTTCTTTGTTATTCAGCACTGCATTAGAGAGTGCTCTACCATGTCCACAAAGGAAAACTATTTTCCTTAAATGCATTTGTTCCCTGCCTTACAATGGGATCACAGCGCAGAAAGGCCTTGGCTGAAAACAGAAGCATCTTGAAGGATTTACTGCTCCTCTGGTTTTACAAGGAGCCACAGTGTCTGCACAACTGTGCTTCTGCAAAGTGAGAAAGAGCTCCTTGGAGCAGATTATGGTGCACTTATGCTGAAGCACATCCAATGGAGATCAAATAATTATCTCTTGATCAATTTGGCCTGAGATTTTCAGAGACTTACAATGAGAACAGACTTGAGCAGGGAGTTTTTTCTTTCTCCTTGGGAATATAAGCAGCATCTTTCTACATATTTGCTAAATGTCAGTTCCCTAATTTCAGTACAGATGTACTTGCATCTTGTACTTGTTGCTGTTGTTATAACAAAAAAAAAAAAAAAAGCAAAAAAAGATTATAACAATTTTCTAGCCTATGGATTTTATATTTTATAAATGGTTACCAAGAAATAAAGCATTTTGCAAAAGTTCCTAAGACAATTCTTCCTCTAAAACTATTAAAACTATTTAGCATAAGCAACAGCACTTATCACAGTTGTTATCAACTGAAAATCTATTTTCTCATTTGAAAGTTTTTTATAACTGTTAAGTGCAGCTAGTGTCTCAAACTACAGTTAAACAGAGAAGCTGTCATAAAATAAATAAAGTTAATGATAAGATTCCTGTTCTTCACTCATTATTGTCTCTAGGGACCACAGCATTAAATAGAAAAAGTGTTAGTTATAGAAGTAACAATTATAAAACTAAATAACAAAGCAAATGTGTAAATTTATATTATTCACAGCAAACCAGACTTTTACTCAACTAACTTTGACTGGGAACCAAGTTTGAACTCTTAGAAAATTTGAATAGAAATCTTATTCTCCACCATGTTATGCCAAGCACATGTCAATGTGATTCAGTTCAAATTAGTGAAATGGCATTAGGTTAAAGTGATACAGCACATAAGCAATGTTTGTGAATGAAGCAGCTGCTGTACTTAACAGGGTGAAAGTTTTTCTAAAGATTATAAGAAAGCAAAAAAAAAGGCATTTGCTTGAATTCCAGCTATAATTTCATTATATTAAATATGCAGACTTAGATACAAGTCTTTTTTGTGATTAAAATAACATAGTCTTCAGATTTACACATATGCACTCTGAGGACATCTTACTTATGAGGACATCTTACTTTTGACACAAGCCAGTTTTCTGAAACGATCTTTTGTTTGTTTGTTTGTCTGTTGATGATGGAAAAAGGTTTTACTAATATTGTTTGAACAACTTCAGCGAATAAACAGAAACTGGCAAAACTGAAAATAATCATGGTTTCTAAGAAATAAGAATATCCCTTACACTGGTGAAGATATATGAATTTAAATTTGACCAAATAATTTCAAAGTTATAAACTAATGGTTATAAACCCCCAAAGAAATGAAACAAAAAAAACAACCATGTACTGTAAATGTATTATGTTTGCTACATTCAATAATGATTTGAAAGCAAGTTCCCTAAAAAAGTCAACTACATAGCTTCTAATATCAGATATATGCAGGTAAACTTCACCATTGATACTTACAAAATTAACTTACTAACTCTGAGGCTTTGTATTCTTTGTTCCATACTTCTGAGTTCTACATTACATAGAACACACATTTTACATGTGAAATCGGGAAAATAACTTTTACCTATTCTTTACTGGACGTCAAGATTAAGCCCATTGGTGACTCAAGACCCAACAAATGTCATGAAGTTGAATGTAGCACTGTTCCAATTTTGAGAACTGAGTATGGGACAGCAACTTTTTTTTATGTGCGGAAGCATGGCTGCAGAGAGGCACATAGGAATTATACGAAATTAAATTCTATGAATCAGGGAAGAAATGCTTTTTAAAGCCAGTAGGAAGTACAAAACATGTCTACATTAAGCACAAAGTTTTAAGTACATCATGGGAGAAGCCAGTATAAGCACAACACTGTGAAAGGGATTAATACAGAATCAAAATGCTCTCGTAGAAGTTCAATTATGTCATATCTAGGAAGCGACGTTACTCAAATTAAAGTCTAGGCATAGATTTCTTATAAGCAAAATATAATTTAGAAAACAGCATTGGATCAAATTGATCAAATGAAACTGAATAGATCATGTTCTACAACTTCTGTCAGACAGAAAAGCCAAGTATAACCTGTTGAATTTGTTGCAGAATTTACAAGTTACCAAAAAACTGGATGAAGAATTTTACATGCACAGACTGAAGAAATTACACTATTCAGGATCTTATATTGGATTAGAAATTTTAGAAGAGCTATAGAAAAGTACATTTATTTATGTCTTTACAGGTTTGTGTTTATTTTTCTCTAAATATTAAATTAGGAGGGAAAGGAAAAATATGTATTGCTTGCCTCATCAACAGCTTCACAACATGCACCAGAAACTTATGACTACAATGAAAGAGAAATCAGCAGCATTCAGCTGCAGGGACTGGCCTCCATTTTCACGTCTAGTAGCATCACAGCATCTATCTGTGTGGACAAGAAGTGTTATAGAAAATAAAGAGTGTGAGAGAGAAATATATTGAAAAGAAAAAGTGAAAAATTAGATAAAATATTAAAAATAAAGCATCAAAAGGAAAAAAAAAAAACAGTGATAGTGAGAAAGAAAAAAAAGAGGAAAAAAGAATTAATTCACCAGTAACATTGTGCCAAATACAATCACTTGAAAAACATTACTGTATTAAAGGCATTCAATTATGTATCAAATGTGTATTTTTTTTGCACTGGAGGTACATGGAAGTCAGGAAACTACAATGCAACACCCATCAGAAATAGTGGATATTTGAAGCAATAACAAATAGCAGACTAGGATGAGAGAAGAAACTGTAGAAAAGGTAAATAATTACATACAAAAAAAGATTCTCATCATGCATGAATATAAAGAAAATACAAGCGTATTGAGCATTTTCTTCTTGGGAAAAAAAAAAAAGTTTCTGAATTATTGGAGATCTAGAACAGACCAATCAAAAGATCACCTTAATAATGCAGACGTAAGTCCATCCGAAATAAGAAAGACCAATGCAATTAAGCAAGAGCAGTTGTAATTACTTAGATTTTGACTTTAATACTAGGGTGTGATCAGAACAATGTGGCTTTTCAAAATGTTCAACTTCTTGTATATTCAAGTCTTTACAGTAGGTCTGGATGGAATCCAATGTAATATATGAAGTTTGTATAAATATGTATTACATATACATTTTTTACTAACATTTATATTGAAACTCCCTTTTTATCAGATGATGTAGTCAAGTTTATATGATACAGTGTACGTTTAAGCATTTCAATTTCCTTGACTGGATATTCATTTCTTTTTTTTTTTTTTTAGGTACAGTGACACAGTAATTATATGGAGGGTGAACATCAGTGTAAGGCTACTGTTTCAAGCCAGATTTCAAAAGAAACTGAAATGTGGAAAATTTTGCATAGTGTGAACAATAACCTTGCTTACATCTGAACCTATTTTTAAAAAGTGAATTTTAAGAAACTGTAATGGAAGTAGATAAAAAGTTTAAGCGTCCCCGTTTTCATTTGTACTGTGATATTTCTGTTCCTTAATAGAATTATTTAAGCTTGAAAACAATTTATTTAACGTTAATATCAGCATAGAGGACAATTTATTAGATTTTAGCACGAATATAATACGGTATCTCTTCTAATCTATCAAGTTCACAGTCTAAAGAGAAAGGCAATTGCTAGACAAATCATTATCTCTCTCAAAAAATACACACTAAGAAATGCAGAATGTAAACTGCCCAAAATCAAACATTTGGGGATTTAAATCACATACAGCTGCTGCAAAACCATTCAAATCAATCATAGAAGACAGATCTGTTGCTTTATGAATATGCTCCGGTGGGAAACTTGCTATCATGACTTGGCTGCATAATGTTTAGCATTATGCACTCATAACATGAATGCTTTTATTTCACAAACACCTTAGTGTTAGGAACCAAGTAGAAAAGACAGCACATTACCCAAACCATATCATTACTGTGCTGTTTTTAATGCTACAAGTTTATTTAAGAAATAATGATGTTCAAGATGTTCAAAATTCAGTTATTTTTTGTTAAGAATGGTTTGATCCTTATGTGTACAGTAAGAAAGTTTTTGACACAGTAAACTTCCAAAATCTGTTTTCATAACATAGCTTCTTATATTACTAGAAATATACCGAATAATTGTTTAATATGTACTTTTAAAAATAATTATTATTCCATAGCAACATAATACTAGGAAATAGTAATGGCAACTATGGTGACGAAAAGAACCATACTTGTGAAGTGAGAACCAGTGCTTCAACATTCAACATATTTTTTATTTTAGCATTCAATACATAAGCAAACTTCATCTCCCGGGAAAAAAAACAAATTCAGTTGCTTTTTAATCAGAGATTCTGTGAACACAGAGTAATCCTCTGATTATCACTTGTACTTTCTAGTCTTCTACTATTCAGTAGTATTTTTTAGTATTCTTACTATTCAGTGGTAGTAATTTCCTGTGGTAGTTATACTCTGCTTTGTCAAAAAAAAAAAAACAAACAAAAAAAATCTTGAATTAATTTTCATCTAAAACCATATATGATTGTAGTGATGGTGTAAGACTTTTTGTTTGTCTGATTATATCAGGGAGGTTCTAATAATTTCAATAGTAATCTCTAGTCCTTCTCATATAAAAACCATTACAATTTTTGCAGAATGGAGCAAACTCGGCTTCTTCTCAGCATTCAGTAACACTATTTATTGTCATTTAAAACAATATTCATCTCCCAATTTTGAAGAGAAACAGCACTTACTCTGCAATTTATGTTACTAGCTTGCAAAACAATACTGGAAACAGGTTTTGTGGGAGGTATCATCTTGCTGTGGATTTGGACATTGATTCCTCTGATTGTGATTCCTACCAACAACTATTACTCTCAAAGCATGAGATCACAAAGACATTTCATCTCTTTTCTCTGCTCTTTTCAGAACTTTGGATAGTAAAGAAAAACTCTTCTTTCAGTAAAGCAGTACATGCTGATGACAGTCAGGCAAGTATTCATTTTTGATTTTGGAATAACAATGTTCTTCAACCTACAAACAAAGGATGGAGTTAACCTTGTAGTGTAATGTTGCAGCTCTTCATTGTCTTGGCAGCATGGTCAGAGTTGTAAAGGGACTAATAGCCACAAGGCTCTCCTTTTTCCCTTCCCTATAGTTCTTCCTTTTAGATTGAAATAAAAAATTAATAAGTCAAAGCTAGAAAGGCTTCACAACACAAAACAGTCCTTCAGTTCTGGCTATTACATAAACTTATTAGAACATGATACAAAATATATGTATGTACTATACATACTCTTGAAAGAAACTTACATTTTGGCATTTGTTAAAAATACATAAAACTAAAATATGCACAAAGGATTTTAATGTATTTTAACATGATGAAAAATCCAAAGACCTTTTTCTCAAGGAGTTCCTTCTAAAGTTAAGGTTCTCTCAGCCAATTTGAAGAGTATTATGTAAAGTAGTCAATATTAATTAACACCAATTAAGTTATGAAAAAGGTTCTACTGTTCACATGAAATAAAATCTTGCTACTCTAAAAGAAAAAGTCGTAAGACTACAGCTGTGCATCGCCATCAAAATATTACACAGTTTCCTGATTTAGAGGTCTAACAAAGAGATTAATTTGCAGAGTTGTAAGTGAGCACTTATCTAGAGGAACTACCAGATCTACCTACAGTTCTCCAATAAACATACAAGTGTTTACTTGTCTTGACGGAAAAGTTTGTAACTTAAAAATGGAACCAAGTAAAGTGTAGGTATGTAAACCTAAACTGTCCTCATAGAACTAAAACTGAACTAAAGAGATGCTCTGTTATTCTTAAAATTTCTGATGCTTGTAATGGAAATTTTGCCTTCAGAAAGACCTTCAAACTCACGTGCTTTTCTGTTTTCTTTTTGGTTTAAATTTATTGCTGCTTTCCAAGCTGCTGCAAGGATTAAGAGCCAGAAAGCTACAACTGTTCATTCCCAAATGATTCTGACTTATTGTTAAAAGTGACTAAATTTTTAATTCAGCCTTTTTCTCACCAGTGTACAGAATATTTGGCTTCTTTTTCTCATCTGCCATGTTTTAAAAAAGCTTGCAGGAATATATTATTTTTGAAATGCATTCGAAAGTTATCAGAAGACACACAGGCAGTATAGTCACAAGCCATTAGCATGCCAAAATGTTTTTCTTAAAGAATCAATAAATAATACAATTCTATAGCATTTTCCTGTAGATTTAAACAGGCAACTTTCAAGCCTCAAGCAGTGACTTTTAGTCCTGGCTTAAGTACCTACTGGTATCCTTTCTAGCTTACTTAAATGGAAAGAGAATACAGAAGAACTACACAGACCCCAGGCCACCTAATTTAACTCTTACTGATGCAACTGATCTTTACCTAGAATTAAGAAAAATTAAAAGAAGCCAACTGTTGACATTACCTCTGAGCTAACTCTGCCTCAGAAATGAGGCTCTGTTCTGAGATAATGCATAATTAGGGACTAACTTCAAATATGATCACTCTGCCTCATTTTTCAAAATATTCAAAAGGTGTTATCTGCAGCTGTTCCCTTTTTCATTATCTACAGAGTTGCTGAGTAGACCATTTACATTTGCAGAAGCACGAATGTGTTTCTGACTGTGTACAGAGGCAATAAAATGCCACAAATGTAACTAAAAACTCAACCTGGTCTGAAGAATGCTGTTGTTTCTACTGAACTGAAACTGAGGAAAGAAATATGGCTTCGTGTTATGAGTGGAAGCACTATAAATAGAAAACTGGAAAATAAACATAGCAGGGGTATCTTCAGCTTCAGAAATCTAAGGACTGAGATACACTGGGAAGTCTGGAGCAAAGATCAAAGTAGAGAATACCTAAGCAAACCAGACATTCTTAAGTCCATGGGCATTTATGGTATACGTACTCAAGCACTGAGGGAGCTTGCAGATACCACTGTAAAAGAGAGGGTTGAAGCTACTGGAGAGAGTCCAGCAAAGGGCCTGTAAGAGGACTTAAGGGACTGGGACATCTTTCTTTGAAGAAAGGCTAAGAGAGCTGGAAGTGTTCAGCACAGAGAAGACTCGGGGGGGATCTGAATGCGCATAGTCACTCACAGGAATGGTGTAAGAAGATGGAGCAAAGGTCTCCTCAGTGAAGGACAATATGAAACTGAAACACAGGAGGCACTGTCTGAACATAAGGAGAAGCCTTTCTAATATGAAGATGACTCAGCACCAGACCAAATTGCCCTCAGAGGTTGTGTAGCTTTCATTCTTGGAGATATCCAAAAGCTGTGTGGACACAGATATCAAGAGACACTTGCCTGTCCCTACTTAAGCAGAGGGTTTGGATAAGATGACCTCCAGAAGTCCCTTACAATCTCAAACACTCTGATTCTGTAATAACTAACTCAAAGAAGACCCAGGAAACCTTCTGGAGAAAAGTAAGGCTATGTATCCCTTCAGAGGAAGGAAGATTTTGCCTCAGGGAGCTTCTTCCAGCCCATGTTGCAAGACTGAAGGAATGTGAGGGGTGTAGAGAATACCTGGAGCAACAGAGGCTGCTGTCTGGCAGCAGGATGTGACAGGATCAAAAACCTTCCCCAGTGACCCACATGGAATAATTTTCATTTTATTTCAGCTCCAAAAAGTTACTGAACTGTTTAACTGAGAACAACATTAAAGAAAAGGACATGCTCTGAGAAAAAAACTGCAGGCATCATAGAAGGTTATTTCTATTTTTCTCTACGTAGTGATTTTCAGTCTCCAGAGTAAAAAGTTCATTTTCCTATCTTATATTCTAATAAATGACTTCAACAGCCCAGTTTTATCTATGAAATGGTAAGATATACATACACACATTCAAATCTGCATATATAAAAAACATATATCATATTAGTATGAGCTATTTTCATTCTTCACTCAGCTAGAGGCTACTGAAAAATCCTAGAGCTGCATTTACATAAGTATTACTGACCATGTTTGGCATAGAAAAACAACTTTGCTCCTAGTGACGCCGAGAGAAAATACTATGTTTTAGGTTGTCCCCCTTCACCTATCACTGTAAGATTATAAGAACTATCAACAGATATACACTGAAAAAAAGTAAATATGTTCAGTACTATAACAGTCATGGAGCTCATAAGGGAGTCAAACTTTTTCAGGAATGTTAGTAAAGAAAAAAGATTCTAACAGTTTATGTTTAAAAAACAAACAAAAAACAATACAGAGAAGGGAAATAAGTAGTTCTAAGGACTTCTTACTGTTCTCATACGCTTTTCCCATTTTCCTGCTATTCTACCAAGTTATTAACTTACAATGCAGATGAAAAACTGTTATGATAAAATACAAATTGCAGCCAGTTTTAATATATGCCAGACTTCTAGCGAAACAGCAATGATTGGATAAAAGTATTTGGAAGACCACACCTGCATAAATCTTTGCCACTCACTTCAGAAAACACGTCTAACAATCACACAAATTATCCTCTTAACTTCATTCATTTTATTTTCGTTTAAGATTTAATAGAGAACTGCAGATGTATTTCTAGGTTTCAATAATAATGTTTCAGAATGACAGCTATGACTTGGACATTTTTATACCAGCTGCACAGTACAAAATGAGAGGATATGCATCTCTGCTCTGCTCAGGGAGATTCAATCGCCCCTTCCAAATGGGCTGTGCTGTCACCTCTGGAAGCTGATGGAGTTCATCTGCTCCTATTGACACCTATTCAGAGAATTTGTTACGGCTGTAGAGGGTAGGCTATTCTGTCCAAAGACTGATAAACAGCTAAGAGCTAAGGCACACAGCTTCTTTGAGAATACTTCTATTTTTTTCCCACAAAATTAGAAGATGCAACACTACAGAGAAACTGAAATGAGATTTTCTAAAATATCACAAGTCAGGGTTAAAATCTGATAAAGACTTCACTCATAGGCAAGCACACTGATCTTAGAGTTACACCTGCCTACAAGTACTGCTAACTAATATCCCCAGTGAGATACTGGAATACATAAAAGTGACATTTAAGGCTAGGTCACTCTTTCTTCAAAGTGTGATTCTTAGATACATGCTCACACACTTAAGTAGTTAAATAGATGGAAATTCTGACTACAAAAAATAAAAAAGTTAGAAAGTAACATTATATATGTAGTTACAATTTAGAGAAATGTATGCATGTATACATACACATACATTAATGTATTTACACATACATTTAATGTTTTAAATATTTTAACAAGTCAACTTGCTGGGTACCATAGACAGCGCAATGTTCCATTCTGAAAGAAATTCAGAAAAACCAGGAAAATGTTATTGAAAGAATTACAAATTCTGAGGAACTAATCACAAATGTAAGTGATTCAGTGAATGGAGACAGTTTTACAGGCCTGGGCACAGAGGTTACAAAATGAAGTACACCAAGTTGGAGGCTGCCAAGGTCAACTGTGTGAAAATTTAACGCAATGTTGCTATCGTTTCTACATCTAACTGATGCCAACTTGCAGCCTAAGGCTTCTTCCCATAACTAAGACTGATAGTGGATGATTATCACATTGTTTTACCATAAAATGTGACTGTCAGCCAGGACCTGCTGGCCCTTATTCACAATTCTCTAACCAATCAAAATTGTGGCTTCTGTTCCCAAAGGAACTGTGTATTCACAGAACGAGTTTTAGCTTCCCGTACCTGCACTCAGGGATGCCTACTTCTGACATATCCAATAGCTCTTTGAGCGCTTCCATGGTAAGGACAGCAAATGCATCCTTGCCTCCAACTCTCTCCAGCACTACAATGGTTTGTATTAGCTTGTACACACTTGCAACGTAATATTATGTTAGCTATAGCTGATCATGATGACACTTAGGGAATCACAGAATTCTCTTGAGATATGCAGTACCCATGAGACTGGGTACATAGGATCTACAGATACCTTGCTTTTGAATGACATTAAGAGCAAGATGAAAATAGTTCAGACAGATCTAGGCATGTACAGATGAAAACATTCACGAGTCTTATAAACTTTTCTAATAAATACATAAATAATTAGAAAAAGAATCTCAGTCACTGCAACCGGCTAAGTAAGCACAGGAGAGATGCTGCAGATTTCATTCAAAATTCTGCCAAATTGCATTATTCCTTCTTCAGCCATAGATGCCTAGACATACAAGCTTCAGAGCAACTAAATATTGCATCATCTGAGTTGACTAACTTGTACCAGAAAGAACTGATCTGCTGTCACTTGAGCTTTTTATACACATTTTCTATCAAGAGTTAATTTTTATTTTTGTTATATTATTATTAAGAATATAATATTATGCCGTTTCATAACCAGATAACCATGCCAACTCATGAATGTGAATATTAATATCCATGGATTTTAAGTCTCTTCTGACATATTTTTTAAAATTGCTTACAGAATGTTCTTATGATGGGAATTTCACACCCTTTTCAGACTTTGCAAAAACAGTTGTCCAGGAAACTAATTAGTTCCACAATCATAATTGCAATAAAGATTCATATAAAAAAGCCTTGATGTTCAATAGTGTAACAGATTTCTCCTTACAACTATTTTGAGGTTATGAAAGAGTACTGAAAGGAAAAAGCTCCATAACTGCTATAAAGCTGTGTTCAGAGAAACATGTTCTATCTTCTCAAGCTATATTTAAAAAGCCAATTCTTACTTCAACATCCAGAAACTATTTATGTTATAATTTACACAGGCATCTCATGATTCTCATTTACAGTAGCTGTGGCAATAATAGGGAATTATTTAAAAAATCGTAATAGGTTATATACATCAGCTGAAGTGCAAAAGAAGTTAGATACTGGTATTCAAATGTGCCAAACTAAAAATTTACCAAGGTGAGTTTTATTGATTTTTCTACTTGATAATTATTATCATTTTCTTGGGGTAATCAGATTCCCAGTGTTTCTGTTCCCTTGTTTTTTTAACTGTGTAGTAAAATTCTTATTCTGAATGATGACAATCATAAAGCACTGTCAGTTTAAAAAGAAATACACTGGCATATAAAGGCCCTGAATCTCAATCAAGAACCAAATCAACTCTCCCTACAGCAATTTAATTCGTAAGTTAGGTAAATACATACTTTCTTCATATTTTTTGCTTTATAAAAACTAAAATACTCATGAAATATCAGAAATTACCATCACAATTTACATTTATTCTGAATTAAATAATTTTCATTGTTACTCCAAAATGTAACTTCAAAAGCACTAAAACTTGGTGAATTAGTCACTGAGAAACACTCTCTCTTACCTCCTATTCAGTTCTAAATCTTCCTACTGAAACACTGAGAAATATGAGCAATGTATTTATATATTTCAAAGCTTGCCAACAGGCCAATGAGGAGGCTGCATGCTTATTGTTGAGCACCGTTAATCAGTAAGACAGTATCTAAAGAACCCTCCTTGAAGTTTTAGTCTCATCAGTCACTAAAATAAGAACCCTTGTTACATGTATACTTCAAAGCACATGCAGAGATGGCTGACATACAGAATTCTAACAAATAACATTACTGAAAACAGGCACATATGCAGTAAGAGGCAACTTTAAAAATGTATAATAAATGCATCTTAAATATTATATTTCTTATTAACTGTCATTATCTGAGTTGAAGATTCAGTTTGTTCTGTGCTTAGACATAACATTACTAAGAGCAAAGCAGAAAAGGGAAGTCCCATTTAAGGATTTTTAGCTGAGTTTACTTTACTGATAACAGAGTATGCAGCCTTAAGCTTTGTCAGTTAAGGAAGACTCCAGTTACCTTAACAGACCATTCAACTACACACATTAATGCACTATGTACTAAGTATGAGCAATTCAGAAAGTGAAAACACTCCAAAATCAACTTACCTGTAATAATGTTGGGCTTCGGTGGCATGCTAAATTCATACAATGTTGGTTCAGAAAAACCCAGTCTGTTTGCAGCTGTAATTTGTACTTCATAACCCATGGTCCACTGAAGATGCTCTAAGATGATGTGGTCTCTACTACCCTGCACTTTTTTCTCTAGCCACTGGTCTTCCTTATCTTTCTGTAAAGACGCAAACATTAGTTTAAATTCTCAAAAACTTGTGCAGCATTTGTCTAAACTATCTGACTACAAAAAGCAAAACAAGTACAGATATTAATGCCCAAGGTTATAAACTTACAAAGCATCTAATTTTGGAGTTCTGAGACCTCAAGCTTTTTGTCATTATGACTATGCCTCAGCATTCCACAATGTGAATGTAGAGATTTTGTCAGCAACTTTTTTTCAATCGTTCTGGGTTGCACAAAGGCAAAGTTCAACTAAGGGAACGGCAGGACAGTTACAAATTTTGCTAAGAATAATTTTTGTGTAAGTTTACTTTGTACAGATGTTGAAATTTTGCTTTGCTGAATATTCTTCAAGAGAATTTTCCCATTAAAACCAAGCCTGAATAGTTCACAAATGCTAGCTGAGCTTATATTGTACATTAGTTACACACCAAATACATAAGCTAACTGTAGAAGTATATTGTACAACAGTACCATATTGCAAAACAGGCTGTAAGCAATAATATACACATTGTTAAAAAAGTATGCAGCTCTGTGTTTACACTGGTGTGAGGATACATTCACATCAGTCACATGGTATACAGAAAAAAATGTTCACATAATACACACAATAATAAGATCAATACAGAGGGAACAAATGAGACCTCAGGCAGCAGCCTTAACTCTCAGCCTTGGCATTTCATGAATCTGGAGTACTTACCTTTGCAATCTCTTCTTTTAGTGTTTTTGAAGCATAATGTATTTATATTATTCTTTATACAAATGAGATTTAGAAAATAACTAATAGGTAAAATAATAATGCATACTGACAAACAGTAAGACATCTTGATCAAAGGATTTGTAATAGTAAAAATTCACAGTTCTATTAAATACAGAAGTACAATACGCTGACAAAAACCATGGCTGAGAGTCAAATCCTGGCCATCCCACACAGCAGGACAGCCAATTGATGTAGCTTTCTGGTGAAAAAAAAAACATTCAAATAGAGAGAAGTGCAGTTTTTTGCTACAGACCACCATCCTTCAGTAGCTTACATTTAGGCCCTTCACTGAAGCATCTTGCTCTTGACTGATACAAGTGTCAAAGAAAATAATATCTGAATTAGATAAGCTGAAAGCCCAACCATGTTGCCTGTGTCTATTCTTTCTGTCCTCAGACTCCAGAAAATAGACTGAAATACTGAACTCCCTTATATGTACTGCTTCAATAACATATATGCTATCAGCACTGAGTATGATGAGTCCTCCATACAGACTTCACCTTTTGTTAAACACTTTCTGTTCAATCTATAAGTTCACCAGCACAAAATAGTACAGAAAATGATCAAAATACAATAAAAAATTGTTTCAGGACATTTGTAGCAAGGTGAAAGTCTTTGCAGCATAGACCAGTAAAAAACATCAGAATGGTTGTTACATTACAATCATGAAAAAAGACTAAATACACATGAGTAAAAATTGTTCACTCAACACAGTGAAAGCAGTATTTTCTATCAATTTCTTTTTATTTAATAAAGTGTTAGTTCTCACAGATGGCTCCTCTTGCAATTATCCGACATACAACTGAATGAACTCCTTCGTATTTATATTCCACTGGTTGAATTCATTTATATTTTCACATCACACATTTTTCAAACTGTATTCCTGTGTAACACTGATACAATATAAACAGTAACTCTGATTGCAACATGCATGTATGAATACGCTTCAGTAATTACAGAATCAGCACTGTTACATAGTGCCGTATTTCAGGAGCTGTTTAAATTTGTGAAATTTGGGAAGAGTTAGAAAAAAGTACAACTCGTTTCCAAAGAATGTAAACATCAGCAATTTAGAAGATGAACTCATGATGCTGGTGCACACACACAGAATTCTGTGAACACACTAAGCAAATCAGAAGAATATGAGATTCACAGGAGAAAAATATATATACCAAATTGAAAAATAAATATTCCAGTTGCTCACATAAATATGAGGTTGCTTCAGCAGACATAACATTAGGTGACAAAGCAATTGTTTCACAGTTTGGTCAGGAGAAACACAATGGAAGAGCTGGAACATAACAGAATATCTGCTGTGTCAGAGAAACGACGCCCTAAGATTAGCTGAAAGTGAAGCCTTATAGATGGATTGAGATAACTGAAACAGGCGGAGTCCAAGCACTGAGCTCAAAGACATCAAAGCATTTTACCTAGAGTAAAAAACATGAACTGGGAGAAAGGAGAAGAATGAAAGTATCTGGAAAGCCGATCCAATTGTTAAAAAAGTCTTCTAAAATACAGTCTACTTTTGGCATCTTAAAGACTAAGGACAGTGGCAGTATCCTTCATTCTAGCTGTTATTTCACACTGATTTTGGAGTACTTTTAACGAAATGGAGATCAGTAATGAGTCCAGGTTTATTTTATTGTTAGGGTAGGATTGGAGAGTAACAAAAACACAAAGTTTGTCAGTTAAATATTCCTACAAATCTCCCTGTTTATGCTATGACCCTTTAATTGGTAGCTTAAGGAGCAGAAAATAGAACTATATGTATATAAATAGAAAATAGAACTATATATATATACAACACTTCATACTTTATTAGGCTGCTCTATTAATAAAAATTGCTTAAAATTCACAGGAAGCTTCATATATGCACAGTGTTTTACAACAAATGCAAGGAACTCTGAAATCATGAACTGAAGTCTAAGTTGAGGAGTGCTTTAATGCAAATCCTTCAATCATTATTTACTGTTAGCAGCTTTATCACTAACATGTGTCAGAGAATCCAGACACTGGATACTTCAGACGCTGGAATCAGATCTGCAACCTCAGAGATTCAATTGTTTCTTCATTTCTATTTCATTTTGTTATTATGATTCTAAAATATTTTTTTACAAAAGGTCACTGATAGTCCGAGACTGACCAATGACTGGCAATTTCTGGTGATCTTACTGCCCATCACCATTACTTGTAAGCATTAAATTTACACTGTTCTCTTCTCACTACAAATTTCTGATTGAAACAAACCTGTCACAATGGCTCAGACTAAAGTCATTAAAAATTACAATTATTTCTTATTTCTTGAATAGTAAATCTAAGTGTAAGAATCAATGAAATTTTTCTTATAAGATCTAAGAGCTAGATTTGTAAGTGCTGGGAGTAGTCTGAGCACCTAAATTGCTTGGGAAAAAAAAAAAAAAGTGTGAAAAAATGACTGTAATACTTCAATCTATTTGATTTCTCTTCAAAACTGTGGCCAAATCTGACAATGGTAGAAGTAAAGCCAAACTGAAGAACTGAACTATTTACTAGTTTAGAAAATAATACTTACCCATTAATGGCCATATTACATTGCACATAAGATTACATTCTCTGGAAACATTAAAAAATCTAATTAACCTCTTTCAATTATTTCTCTTTTCCATCCTCTCTAAACTGTTTGCACTGGAAATTCAGCTCAAAAAGACTTATTATGCCAGTAACTTTGACAAAAAAAGGGCAGGAAATGCCATACTATCTTGAAAGAACACAGGAAAAAGATGAAGAAATTCTCAGGGAAGACAATCTTTCAGTTTAAAGCGGTGACTTTGCAAGAATTCAGTACAGAAGGATGGTACTTTGTAGGTCTGGGTGACGTTTTAGAAGAGGTAATAATATAAGATGAATGCTGAACAAAGCACAAAATGGATGAAAACATACATAGTGCTAAAATGCACAGAAAGTTCAAGGATCTGGCAAGTAAAGCAGAACTCTGAGACATAAAAAAAATGTTTTATAGCAGAAGTGAATGAGAAATTCTCTATTTTAAAATGATTTGTATTTATGTACTACAAGTTTTTTCTAAAACATATCATAAGGTCACAAAATGAACACACTCATCCACCAACACAGTCAAAAAGGATGGAAGCACACGAACAGAAATCATACAAGGCCAGTACCAACATTCAGAGCATTAATAGTAACACTGTAACAGGTCAACAGTATGAAAGCTTTTATGCCTGCAGAACAAAGAATTTTTGTGTGGTTACAGTTTCTCATAACACCATTTTTTCTTGCCTTTACCTAAAAGTATGTAACCATAGAATATGGATATTTTTACTATTTCATTGCACTTCTAAGTTTCTACTGAAACCTGGAATGAAAGAGAAACCCCCTCCTCCCATTTTTTTCAGCTGACTGTTGGCATTCTGCAATTTGAACTACAGAAACAGAATTCCCTTTCACAATCGCTCAGAAGCCTATTTCAAAACTTCTCTTTTAGGCATAATGAAATTCAATTTAAGATATGGTACCAAATTTATAACTGATGGATTTATAACTTGGATTAGATCTCTTCAAAATAGTGGGATGATATTTATTTGCAGGGAACATTATGCACCAACCACAAATTCACAACTGCAACATTTCCTGCTTCAGAATATCCACTATTGTCAAAACACACTTGAGAAACAAGCACATATTTTAGCTTGTGACTGTGTGAGCAGTGTAAATGACTAATCCTTTATGGTGACCAGGATTTGTTGGCATGCTGTTTCTGCTGTCTTAACCTGTGTAATATCTTCCATTTACTGCTTTGTATCCTGTCTTTCTCTTGCATACCTGTGCCTTTTCATCCACCAGTCCTGAAGCGCTGTGGTAGTAACTCCCTGTATCCCTAATGCTTTTCATTGTGGTCTTCTATCTCCTCACCCTTCATCTTAGACTGTAACTCTGCATACCACCATTTCTCCTGCCTTCCTGGACAGCTCCTAGTTTACCGTTCTTGTACTTGGCAGACAGCAGAGACAGCAGAGCAAATAACAGCCATTTATGAATCCAGCACACAGTTCCCCAGTCATTTACACGCATAAAGCTTAATGTTCATTGCACAACACCAGCATCTGACCATGTGTACCCCCAGTCAGTCAATAACAGTAGGTCCGTAACTGGGAATGAGAGAAGAGGTTGAGTGGGTCCTCATTATTGTTAGCAAGACCTTCCCATAGTAAGATTGAATTAATCTTAAGAAAGTTAAAGTCGGCAGAAAGAAACACATGATTTCCAGAAGAAAATAAAACTTAACAGCGTCCTTAGGCAAGGCTATGATATCTCTACAATATCTTACAGGCTGTCCTACTCCCAGTTTTAAACAGATCTTGATAAAACCTAAGTATGAAGGAACCGTCCCTTAGTAACACATGAACTGTTATGAAACACAAAGAAAAAAAACATCCCCTCATATGTAACTTGTTATCTAATGTGCCCTTTAAACATGCAAGCAAATACATTGGTGCAGACGCTACTAATGAGGCTGGCAAAAATTACAGGAGGTCCAATTAAATATGACCAATGGACAAGACGGACGAGAAGTAGTCAACAGACAATTTAGAACTTTAAATAGCATCCATTCATTCTGATTAAAACACCAAAAAATTACTGTGTTTTTTTTGTTGTAAGAAGACCTTTAATTTAGTTAAATTGCTTTTTCAATTGAAAGCATAGGGAGATATGGATTTCAGCTCCAAGTAAAAGCTATCTCCTTCTATAACCTATTATGTTTTCAGTTAGTGCTTAAATTGTACATTTATCTTTCAATGACAAACACAAAAAGTGAACTTCTATTCCATAATGGTGTACCTTAGTTGAAACACTGGGTTAACTGTGTTTCCAAAGTTACTCACAACATATCCCAAAATCATTTAACTTACTGAAATCACAGAAATATATTAAATTTTGCATGTCACATGTATGTACAATATCCATATCTTGATTGTAAATTTATTTAGCAAATGGCTTAGGAAAATCATTTTACATGTCAGGCTTAGCACATGGATAATCCCAGAGCTACCATCAAAAAGTTACATTATAGGCAACGTTTGGAAATGTGACAGAAATTATTAAAAAATAAGGTGATGACTTATCCCTTCTGGTAGTACTAAAACAAGCTCTGCATTTGATCTCATTTGATCTCTCAAAGGGTTTTTAACTTCTGTAAAATAGTCCTCTCTATTTTCTTTTCAATGTATTTACATATCTGGTGTTACACATCTAAACTCTTTCAGACTCTTGAAGTGGATGTGTAAATCTGCTACTATACTCTGCTAAAACATTTTCTCATTGGATCTGGAACAATCCTTCTAAAAGAACAAAGGGAACTTATTAGAAAATGCTTTCAAATTAATTTCATCGCTTTTGCTAGTTGAAGAGGTACTTCTTCAATGCAATCATTTCTAAACACAGCCTATCAGGAAAGATATTTTAGCTACTTACATTTAAAAAATACGCACTTTTCATAGAAAAATAAAATATTCTTCATAGAAAAATAAAATATTCTTCATAGAAAAATTAATTGCACATTGCAAACAAGTCTGCATTCTAAAATCGTCGGATTTGACAAGAGAACAACAAACCAGACTAGCTGAGAGAATACCAATAAACTCTCCATGATGTGCCATAAATAACTGATGTGTACACTTAAACTCATAAAAGTCACAGCAATTTGTACTTCAGCTTTTGATATTTTAAACTGCGCCTTGGAGTATAGTAAGATAAACTAATTTCTTTTAAACTGAACATGGAACACTGGAATACAACATCCTATCTTTAGGATGCCCTCTATAAGCACAGCTACCATTGTAACATGATTAACTTGTTTTTCAAACATCTTTTATTCATATAATTTAATGTCCACTATTTGACTGCAGCTTTGTGATGTGAACATTGAATGTTCCTTATTTACCATGTAACAAAACAGAGAAAAGAGTTTTCTTATTAGAAAGAACTTTCAGTGATACCTTTAGGAGGAGCAAGGTGTTTTTCTTTCATTCTTTCTGTTTTTCTTTCTTTTTAATAATCTGGCATTAGTAACCTAGTCACAAAAGAAAACATACTATACTATATCTTAGATTATTTTTCTTCTTTTCTTTTTGTAATATACAAGCCATTTTTTTACATTTCAAATAATATCAGCAGTCTTTTCTACATTACAAAGAGATATTATTAAGCAGATCCCACATACTTTGAATCACTGAAATACTTACACTTCTGTATTTGACAATGTATTCCAAAATGGGGGCACCTCCATCGTCTTGTTTAGTTATACTGAGTTTGAAACTCTTTCCACTTCCTGGTTGTCCATGAATTGACGGTGGGCTTGGTTCTCCTAAATAAGGAAAATACACTAAATAAATTAAAAAATAAAAAGCAATGACAGAAACCTTAAATTACAACTAGGAGTACACCCATAAGATTATTAGTAAAAACCTTTAAAATCAGCACTATTCTTTCAAGAACTGCAGAACATCCTGCGTAAGTGTGCAAAATGTTTTGCTTGAAGTATGTTCTAAACTAGATTATTTCACACAAGGAAACCAAATGATATCAATTAAGTCTAAGTTTCTTTGAGACTTTCTGACATTTATATTTTCAAATGTAATTTACTTCAGAAATGACTTAGCCATTAATTCAACAACTGTGCCAAGACAAAATTAGATACTTTTAAAGTAGACTATATTAAGAATGAACACAAAGATTAAGATTTCAAAAAGCAAAAACAGTTTTCTCTGCAGTGGGAGGACAAAAATAAAATTAAAGGGTTAATAGCTAGCTTTAATTACTTTTCTAATGATATTTAATGGACCAATTATCACTTCTTTATGCAATGCCTATTGTAAATTTTTATATCATGTCCTAAATGAACGTGTCATAATGGTCTCCAACTCAAAATATATGTGAATTTGCATTCAGACAGAAGTATCTTGTCAATTACAAAATATTTACAATATTAGTTATATTTGTGTTTATCCCTTCTTAAGGAAAAGAGTAACTTATTTAAATCTCAGTGGTTATCTCCTAGCTTTCTATTAGGCAATATATGTGTCAGTTCTATCAATTTCTATCACTTTTCTATAAAGTATGATGTGCCATATGAATAATGGCAAATTATTTTGTCAAAAAATATATCTGAAATATTCTTTAAACAAAAAGAAATTTGAAAGCTGACAAGTGACAAGTTTTGGATAGAAAACCCTTGTCAGTAAGAATATAATAAAACAGCACAAATATTTCGTGTTTTATGTAGCTGCCTCACTTTTATTGTTCTGTACTGTTAGGACCAATATTCTTAACTGAATAACATCCTACTCAGGAAACACTATGAAAGACAAATTCACTATTAGCTGCTGATGTATTTTTGTTTTTCCACCTGCATACAATACAGTGCTATCTGTAGTTCCTTTTCTTCATGTTTCATTTACTTATAATTATGTCTTTTTAAAACTAATTTGATGAAAATATTTTTCATTAGCTTTTGACCTTTAAATCAGGATTTCTTGCTTATAAATTTTACTACGAACATAGAAATGGTTTTGCATCATATGCCATTTCCATGTAATCTCTGTTAAAACAATGTATTCTTATTATTTTTCTATAGTTTTTGTTTTAGGCATTATAGCTGCAAAACTTGTGGCCGTGCTATTTGCTAAAGGAGTGTCTCTGAAAAGGGCCCGTTCATTTCTCACAGATGTCTGTAATATTCTAGGTGTAAATGAGAAATCTAGTATGTTTCACGTTTCGTGCTCTATAATAAAACATGCAGACTTGTCTGGAAACAATTGGAGAAATACTTAATTGGTGGAGGGGATAAGAAGAACACAATGCAGTTACTGAGAAACAGTGTAAAGAAGACTGACGTTATACACTGGGAAGCAGTCTATAACGAAACCATTTTACCCACAGTGAATTGTACTGGAAACTATTAGCTGATCAGAAGGCAGTGTATTTTAGTAAGTATTCATGTTTTCATTTAATCACACAGGTATTACTCACGGACAGGTAAAGTCTGAAATATCTCGATTTTGCTATATTCTCCTTGCCCTTTTCCATTTACAGCAGCTACTTTGATTTCGTATGTCGTATTTGGTTCCAAATTGCTGAGAACAACCATTGCTAAAGGAAAGAGAAGGAATAAATATAGAAAGAAAAATTGGTGAAGCAGTGCATTAAAAAAAACAGCCAGGCAGTTTCATAATTTATTTGCTTTACCTGCAACTAAGAGTCCAATTTTCAGATAGTTTAATTTCAATTACAGTGGTTCCAAAATTAGCTGTCTTGCTTATATAGTCCCATTTTTGTGTGCAAACATTGTGACTGAGTAATTTGTGCTTTTGGAAGAATTTAATGCCAGTGACTCAGAAACCATAGCCAATAATTAAGGAACTTGGTAAGAGTTTGCTATTTTGTGTTCGGACTGTGAGCACAGGACAAACAAGTCTGTTTCCTGCATGGTGATTGTCATCTTACACACATTCAAGCCATTTTCATACAATTCATGGCTTGAAATTTCTCCCTTACTGGAAAGCAGAACCAATTTGCCCACTAGAAGTTGGACAGCTGCATCTACAGGACGCAGCTATATGCACATCAGTGCTGAATTACTAATGACAGTTCAAGCTAAAATGACAGGTGTTTTATGACGATCCAAGGAAGAGTTTCAACTTATTTACTAAAGACCTGAAAATGAATTAGGTATATTTGTAGATACTCAAACAGGTGGTGAATGGAAATGTGTATTCAATTAAACAAACAAAAAAAAGTGATTTGGGAAGCAAACATGTTTGAATTTCAGTCTGAAGGACAGTTTTCCTGTAACATTAAAGACAAAACAATCCTTTTTCCACTCCCCAACTAATTTCATAGAATGACTGAATCATTTAGGTTGGGAAAAATCCTTTAAGATCAAGACCAACCCTCTAAATTTTGTATTATGCTCATCAATTAAGTACTATGCTTTCAGGAATCAAGACTGAAGCCTTGGCAGCAGTATTTCACATAGCCTGAAGACAACTACCTGGAAATGTCATCAGAAGCAGAAGCAGGGATGGTGACACCACCACCTCCCTGGGCAGCGCACTCCAGCACCTATCTACTCTTTCACAGAATAAATTTTTCCTAACTACATGTTCCAGGGCCTTGATGTCTTTCTTGCAATGAAGGGCTCAAAACTGAACACAGTACTCAAAGACAGTGTCATTAGTACCAAATACAGAGGAATGATCACCTCCCTGCTCCTTCTGACTACACAATTTCTTATACCAGCCAGGATGCCATTGTTCTTCTTGGCCTCCTGGGCACAATGCTGGCTGTTGTTCTGCTGGCTGTCAGCTACCAGATTCTTTTCCTCTATGCAGCTTTCTAGTCACTATGTTTGGTATGCCTGTAGCATTGCCTGGGGTTGTTGTGACCAAAGCACAGGAACAGACAGCACTTGGTCCTGTTGAAATCATCAATCAATGACAGCCCATCGATCCAGCCTATCCAGATGTCTCTGCAGGAACTTCCTACCTTCAGACAGAGAATAACTTCCTCCCAATTCTATGTTCTCCACAAACATACTGATAGTGCACTCAATCTCCTCGTCCAAATAATCAGCAAAGGTATCATACAGAGCTGGCCGCAGAACTGACTCCTGGGGTACACTATTCATGACCAGTTGCCAGTTGGATTTCATTTCATTCACCACCACTCTCTGGGCCTGGCCATCCAGCCAGTTTTTTACCCAGTGAAAGTGCTCACCTGTCCAAGCCATGGGCTGCCAGTTTCTCCAAGAGGATTGTACGCTGAATCATATCAATAGCTGTTCTGCACAGAAAAATGGGCTCTGTATCATCTTACAAGAAGATGCACAACTCCAGTGTCCTAAGAGCCTGTAGTACCTTCCTCAGTCTCTAAGAAGCCTACGTTGTTTTTTTTTTTCATTACAGAGGAGTATTTCAATATTCACTTTAAGTCTGCTGTTCAAGTTTTATATCTAATGAAAGGAGAACTTTTTGTCAAAACTCATTCTTTTTACTTTAGATTTATTAGAATTTCCATTACTTTTGTTTGCGCAGTAGATAGTGGTCCCATCACAAGTGGAGCAAAAGGGATTTAATGAATTTTGGGAAAACAGTAATTTCCAAATTTCATACTTTATTATGAGCACTTCACATGAACTTGCTACTGAGAAGCAGTAACCATTTTCCTAATAAACAAAGCAGTACCTCTTCCAGCAAACAGTAATTTTCAAGGGATTTAAAAATATCAAGTATAACTATTTTGTAAATAATAAAGTGCTATCATGAGAATAAGAATCAAATTGGGATAGATTATGATATATAACTTTCAGCTATGGTAAGATGAAGTGTAAAACCTAAACAAAGCAGAAGTAGCATTTGATTTGTTTTTCAGCCCTGGTTATTTTCCAAAGCTGAATAATTTCACTGAAAATAAACCTTTGGGCATACTAAAAATTAGTGTTACTGTAAATGTTTTTAAAATTTAAACAACATCAAAGCATGGTTATGAGTCTACGCTTAATAAAACACGGATGTTTTAACTACATAAAACCAAAGGATCCAACCCTATAAACACTTGAGAGACTCCTGGGGCCTATATAAATGAATAAAATTTCTTATATACAGCAGTATTTAAAGAATCAGTATCCAGTTTATAATCCCCTGAACAACACTATGTGTCTGGATACAATGGTTCTTAGAAATACATTTATGAAACTGACTCAACAAAATCTGATAACTTACTATGCCCCCAAAAGCTAGAAGTGCTAAGCATCAGTGAAGGCATAATGTGCTTATATTTTATAAATAGCAGGAAATTTATAACTATTTCCTCCATGACAGCAAAGCAAATAACTATTATTTGTCAGAATACTTTAAATATTCAAATTATAAAAGAAAATCTACAATAATTAAGGAAGATTAAGGAACCTTCCTATAGTACACTGCAAGAATGTAAGTTTTAAGAGTATCGATGAGTAAATAAAACTTTGACTGCTTATTAAGTGTTTAACATTTTTTAAATATGTTGAGAATGAAAACAAATCCTTAATTCAATAATTAACTTTTTTTTTTTCCCCTAAGTTGCATATCTGTTAGAAAATCAGCCTATTCATCCCTCTGTATGCAAATAAAGCTTCTACATGAGCTCACAGCTGAGTCCTGGCCACACTGGATATTTTGACTGCAGTTTTCAATTATTATTGAAGTAATTACCAGTAAAATTTTAAATCATATTCTGAAGCAAACATAGGAATTTCACTTTCAGGATATGAAAGTGAAAAATGTAGTTCACTGTATACCATACTCACAAATGATGCCCACTGGCATGTTCATTGGCACATAATAAATCCCAAAGAACTGAAGTTGCTTAAGCTTACTGAGTCGTCTTCTACTTGTTGTACATATCTGCTTCAGTTTTTATATTATCTTCTTAATCACATTATCAGCATGCTGAGTCTGAAGCTTTCGATTTTCCACAGTAATTGATTTTGCTGCATTATACATAGTAATCGGTAACTCTGAATGGTAGACTTGGCATAACTGCTGCAAACAGAACTACCTCTTGCAGGACATAACAAGTTACTTGTATTATAACTTGCTTCGTTATACTGTATAGAGTTTAAAACATGCTATGAAAGGAATGGTCTTTCATTTTCATACTAAAGAATTAAAAAAATCCAGAATGACCGTGAAAAATTAAGACTTAGCAAATAATAAAATTCATTTCAAACTATTCTGTGTCATGAATTCTAAAGCTTAAGTAGTGTTAAAGTCCTTACTTTTCATTATGTAGTTTTTTGCAAACCAATCTGAATCATTAAGGGATGAATGCAGTGCCAAAACAAAGGCAACAAAAAGGGGCTTATTAGACAGATAAAAATTCAGAACCAAATAGACAAACTATTTCAAATACAGACTGTAAGCAATTCAGCTATGAAAGCTTTATTGCAGAATATTAATATTTCAATTATTATCAAGATGAGCCTTAGGAAAATGACACCTGACACATGCTGTGAAATAAATTGTACTGTAATTAGAAGTTAGGAAAAACAAGGTAAAAATCACCAGCTGCTTCTTCAGTCCAGAGGTAGGTCGTTTACATTACCTTATTCCAGAACAATGACATGGGAAATGACAAGCATACTAAAGTGCCTTTTCATCAATGGAAAGCTAGCTCAGAAATCTTTAAGGACTGTCATATATGACATAAACCACCACAAAAGTAAAGAAAAGAAGTGCAGTTACACTACACTAATCCCAAAGTAGATCTTATATGAGGTTAATTAACAGGAATATTGCATCAAAACTCATAGGAGAGATACCTGTTGCATAGAACAATGTTTTACTGCTAGTCCTGATTTTAATCCCTAGAGGACATCAGCCCTGACTGAAGTAGGACATTCGTTCATTTTGAAACAAAGTAGCTGACACAGATCATTGCTGAAAGATCATATTCACTCATAAATATTTCAGATAATGGCAGCAGTACAAAATTTCTGCCAATAAAGCATTACAGATGCTAGGATGGGCTTTTCCTATTCCCTTCCTTCTAGTCTGAATCTCCATTACCTACACAGACTGAATATATTGCAGGTTAATAAGTGGAATATTTTGATGTAGCAAAATTTTGTTGATCCTTTTACTCATTTCTGACAACTTTCAAGGAAAAACTAATTTCCCTGGAAATACCTGAATCTCTTCTAGAGAAAAATATGAATAGCATTTTTATGGAGCTTAACTTTTTCTCTTTGCAGTGATGACACATTTTCTTTTACGGACAGAAGAAATGGACACTGGAGGAGAGAAGAAAGGTACCCATGGTAGTACGAGATGGGAGCAGAGCAGTGAGGAACCTGTGGCATTAAGTTTCTGTATGTATGTATCAGACTTCTTGTGAAGATGTCACACATTGTGAAGAACTTCTACCAGAACCTTTGTCTGCCTGGGATGAGCAATATGGTTTTGTCTAATCTAGTGCATGCACAATAGGATGAGAATAAAAGCTGGTGTTCTATCTGAGGCTCACAGAGTTAGCTGACAGAAACGTTGGCAAAATGAAGTTATAACTTGCCACTGGTGGAGAAAAACAGTTAAAGCAACATAAAAGCGTTTTTGCTACATAACACGCAACATGTTTATTCATAAACAAAAACACACTGCCTAAGCTCCATCTGTCTGCCTTGCCTAAATAACAATCAATTTTATAAATACCGATTCAACATCTGTCTATAAATGTCAGAATTCAATTAACACGATGAAATGAACTTCAATAATGAAAATATTTCAAGTTGTACATTATATGAAAATAACATCGTGGTAGCCAATCCTATTGCTACTGAAATTTTTGACACAACTTTCTTAAGTATATAAGGAGACAGGAACAAGCCTTAACCTATATCCTCATATGTATATCCAGAAAAGAACATAATCATTTTAAAAATCAGAGAGAATGGCTTTGTCCTAATTTTCCATCTCTCCCACACTGAAACATATAGTTAATGTATTATTTTGCAGTAAAGGTTGTAGTGGCTTAGTTCACTGTGAATACAAGTAATCATCTGTAAATAAAATTATGTAGTACTTTAGATCACATGTAATTAATAAAATATAGTGTTCAATAACATTACTAATTTCATTATAAAACAATTCACAGCAGTTAATATAAAAATTTCACTTTAAAAAATATTTTGTGAACAGTTCCAAAAGCATAATGACACTGTTAAGTTCCTGTTCTCATGTAGTATTTATTTTTATTGGATAGAATTCTAAAGTTCGGGTATACATATTAAACCAGGAGTAACAACAGCCGCCTACAGTCATCAAGGAGATTACTTTGATAATTATTTTTACTGAAATAGAACTAAGAAGACAAAACAATCTAGTAGGGGACTTATAAAATGAACAATCCTATATAATGAACTTAATATTAATGAAAATGAAGTAAGCAATACAAGACCCCTAGTAAACAGCATATTAGTGAATTGACAGCATGGTTTAGAATACACTGTATCAAAATGAATTCAGAAGAAGGATTTTGTTATTTTACATCATGACATAGCAATAACAGGTTATCTTCAGAGGACTTTAAAATTCCAAGTTCATTTTCTAGTTTATTTATTTAAAAAGCAACTCTCTTTCTGTATCAAATCTAAATCACTTTCATATTTAATCTAAATCACAGTGTAGCACACAGTTCAGAAAAAAAAACTTAAGAGAAGCATGCCTGGAACAAAACCCATTACAGAGCTGGATCATTATACCAATAAACTTATCACATAACCTGATTCAAAATAGTAACATAATTCTACAAACTGCTTATCAAATGATGTATTTATACAAACTGATGTTAAAAAAAAATGGGAAGCTACTAACTGTATGAAAAATTTTTAATCTATAAATCTACAAAAGACTAGTACTCCCACTTCTAAAATATACCTTATTATTATTATAGATGTATGTGTAATTAAATTATTGTGTTATATCTATTTGATAGTAATAGAAAATGTTTTATTAACAAATTCTGCCACTTGCACCACCACTGATAACAGTTTCTTGTTCCATAACAATTGTGTTTAACTAGGATTCAGCAGATTTCGGTTCTCCTCACTAGTAAAATCTAATTTAGATTATTTAGATTTAATAAGCACATTCTAACTTCAACAAAACCATGCTACGTTTACTTTTATTAGGATAAAAGCTGTCTAAAATACTTTGTCCTCTCCACTGCTTTCAAGATATGGCAAAATCCTTTTGGATTACCATCAGAATTTCTCTTGCAGATTGGATACAATTCATTGAGGTATTTGTAGTTCAGCTGTTCACTAAGTTTTCTTTGTTGCTATTTTCTCTAACCCACCAAAGTTGCAGATGATTCCGATAATGGTGCGCCATACCCTAGCCCAAATGCATACCACAAATGTTTCTGGTGCACTGGAAATCTAGTATGTTTTCAAGTTTTTTATTGCTTTCTATCCTATGCAATTTCAGCCTTCTGTATAGTAAATATGATAACTCCATTTCTCCCGCTCTTTGAGAGAACAATTGCTCAACTTGAAAATTCAGCGCTAGATGCATATTTTCATTGGTCTGCTCTTCACCTCCAAGAATTAGGCATGTTACCTACACTGAAATAATTTAATTATTCTAGATTAAACTTGCTGGAAAAAATTGCCTTTACTCCAAGTTTGAAATAGTTTTCTAATGCCAATAAAGAGATGTTTGCCACCTGAATGAAACAAAACATCTTCAATTTTTCATTAAAACATACCTTGGAATGTTGCCCAAATATAGTATGAAGAACTCTGGTTAGATCATATGGAAAATGAAGGTTTAGAATTTAGTTATCAAGTTATCTACTCGGTTGGTCCAAAAGTAATGTCTTCTATTTATTTCCATGGAAACAACAAAAGATAGAAAAAGCACAATAACCCTCTTTGACAGAGCAAATTTTCAGCTACAGAATACTATTTTTCAACACAGTCACCACCACTAGCTATGCATTTTCATCAGCAGTGAATAAGAGTCTGCAAGCCTTCACGTGGCTCAGTTGGCTCAATTCTTACAAGAATCAGGTACAGGACATATCCCAGTTCTCTAATGCAACTGAAGGAAGAAAAGCTGCATAAGCAAAGTTACTGAGGAATCTCTTAACGGTTAGCACTACTCATTGAGGTTCACCCATGCGGGCACTAAGATGACACTCAACAGAAACCTCAGCAGGATATAAGAAAACTGAAGGACTTTGGAGCAAGAGTAAAGGGGTCCTTCTATTCAAGAAATGCTCAGGCAGGAGCAGATGTATGCAGCAGGCCAGTACATCCAGATAAGGCCACAAAGTTCACTGCCATCCGCACGGTTGCAAACGTAGCCTGGGCTGCATTTGGAGCAAGCGGATTGAAGGAAGTTTATTGTCTCCCCCTGGCTTACTGTTGTTAAGGCCAAACCTGAGATTTGAGTCCAGAAACACTAAGAAATTGGAGAGGATATAGCAGATAGCAACCAAGAGCAGCTTAGGATGCAAGAATGACAAGTAGATGTTGAGGCTTATTTAGTCTGTTGAAGAGGATAAGGAGTGACATATAGTCCCTTCAAAACAGAAACACAAACAGCAGTGTGAGACCCTTCTCAGCAGTCAGAAGCTTAAACTTCAGCTTAAGCATATTCAAACTGGTTATTAGAAAAACTTAATCATTAGGAGAGTAATGAAGCATTGTGCAGGTTTCATCAAGACAATAGGGCGAGGAATCTTCCTCTCAGAGACTAAGAGCGAGTAAGACAAAGCCATGCCTGACCTAATCCAAAACTGGCACTATTCCTGCTTCAGGCAAGAGGCTGGACAAGGTTCTATAAAACTAAGAGGAATAGTATCTTCATTCTTGGGATCCAGTTTTCTCCCCTGCTATAAAACTATCCTGCCCTACTTAATGCAAAGATTCTAAAGTCCACTGATTGAAGAAATAGATGGTCACTTGCAACTGAAATGTTTTACAAGACAATAACAACAGCAGAATAAAATGTGGATTTGGATTGCTATCAGATTTTCTCCCACTATTCAAAAAGAAGGTACTGTTCAAAATGTTTTCTAGCATATGACTAACATTTTTAGTACACAAGCACGAAGGCCACCAAATATTTATTACTCTAATTGCTGTCATTTTAATTGGACAAATAATATAAAACTCACACTTATTGCTAAATATAACACCTGATAAAGTCAAATCTTTTTATAAATCAAATTTATTTGTTGTAGGTATTAATTTTAAAATTCTCCTGTAATAAAAATTTCTGGACACTGATGTAGAACTGACAATATGAACACAAAGAGACAATATTTTTTTAAGCAAGTAGTAATTTACTGAGTATATACTATACTCCATTATGCAATAAAGCAATAACCGTTAACCTCATTAGAAGAGTAATTAAGACCTTTATTAAGATAATGTACATAATTTCATTTCAATTATCATTTCATTTATTTTTGTTGTTGTTGTTGTTGCTGTTCTAATTTTGAACACCCATCAAGGCTAAAAGAATGTTTACTGTGAGAAAACCCAGAAAAAATTATCCTCTATGGATAAAAGGGAATCCCATTGATTATGAGACTCTAATGTCATAGATTATACCTTACTTTACTTTTATAAACCTTTAAATGTCAGTACGTATTCTGTTTTTTACATCAAGGCTGGAATCAACTCTGGATTAGGGTGAAAAGCAAAAGGACTAAGATGTAATCTCATATTGGTGTTTTGTAATTATATACACCACTGCAGTAAAGCAACCTTGAGACTGTCATGAATATGATTTGAACAATTCTTTCGTTTCTTTCATGCAAAGATGATTTTCATTCATAGACTTCCTTCCTTGTTTCCATACTACTCCTTCATGCTACACTTTCCAACTTGCCAACAGAGAATGGAAAGAGTATGGAGAAGAAAAGTGACAAAAAGCATTTCCATTTAATGATACCAAGAAATCTAACATATATAGGCTATGCTATTTGTTTGTTGCTAACTTTTGTGTGTCATAGAACTTCATTCAAAGTTACTTTGTCGTGTGATGGCCTTAGCAATGTTTAAGGAATATTCTGTCCTCTAATAACACTTTTCCAGCTTATGTTACAAAATGCAGATGAAGTTGGTATGTACAGATATTCCACAAATTTACTGTACCTTTCTGTAAGCAGATTGGCAACGTAAACTGGATGCAAATGAATACAATACTGATTTGAAAGGCAAAATTTGCAGCTGCACCATGTGTCCCACTTACCAGCTATTCATTTCCGATATTGCATTGCACAACACTTTTCTTAACAAGATTTACACTTAGGAGCCAGATCAGCAAGACCTTTACAGTGGATCAGCATGTTCACAGCAAATCTACTTGAGAGTGTACCATCGCAGAAAGCTTGAAAAGGTCTAAATACGGACTAGCCAAGAGTTATCAGTAAAGCAGGGAAAAAAAACAGGAATATCAGGTGAAAAATATTTGGAATAAACTTTGTACATCTTCCAAACAAAGTATGCTGCATTTAATTTTATAAATTTTCAAATGTTTCTTTTTTAAAACACTCAAATCATGCTTCATAATGAGTTTTGACTGTTTGACTGCATGAAATTGCAAGCACAGAATTATAAACTACTTAAGTGTAGCCTCAGATATTGGTGGTGTTTATACCTTCATGCTGTTTCTAGTTAGAAACTCGTGATACAAAGTGAATTGTCCTGGTTTACTTCACTTCTTATGACATTTTATTCACCTTCGAGTATGAAAAGCACATTTCATTATCTTGAATAATAACCTGGAATACTTAAGTACAGCTTTGCAATTTTTACTTTACAGTTTCCCTGAGTTGTCCATACTTTTATTTCTAATTCACATTTCGATCCACGTGAGACTTTTAAACCTGAGATAACGGTGGAGTGAGACCAAGAGTAGTAAGGAAATTGAATGAGAGACATGAATAACTTACAGGCATACACACAAACTAGTTTCGATAAAAGGTTTGTTTCTTAACACTTTCATTTAAATATAACCTATATTGTTTTTAAGTTGAATCTATTCTTTAAGTTTCCAGTTGTATGACATGTAGAAAATTCTGATTATTAAAATTAAGGTATTTCTATTCCTGTTATTTGTAGTTTCATCCTGCCCCTAATAATTTTAGCTTATTAGTATATATATATATATATATGCACTTCCAAATTCTGATAATTTTCAAAGCTTGCTTCAATTGTGAAAACTAAATTTCAATCAAGATACATATATAGTTTACTTTGGAAAGAAATCCTATGTACCTAGGACCGGTAATCTTATCACATTATCTGATACAGGGAATGATCCTCTAAGTTTTTTGTATAGTATTATAAATTATACCCTATTGACCATTGACAATTTCTTAAATTAAACCACTACTTTAAGTCAATTTGATGGTCAGTGTGACATTATAAGATTCTCCGTATCATGTATAATTTGATGTGATTAAAGCTTGGTTTAAAATTAAAGCAAATTTTGGGATTTTGTTTTATAAAAATCATTTTTTTCCATTCAATCTTTTTTTCTAGCCTTAAACTTCTTGCTAGTAAGTCAGCTGAATATAGAACCAGATTCTGAATTCACAAATCAGAAATGCTTTCTGTATGACTTACAGCATCATTTAAAATGTACAATCCCTAAGAATTCAGTTACTTCTCTATTTCTGGAGAAAACACATGATATTCCACAAATGCAGCTTCATCCTGACCCATTTTAGCTTATTAGTACATACATATATACACTCCCAAATTCTGATAATTTTCAAAGCTTGTTTCAATTGTGAACAGAATATAGTGACAATTCACATAATAGGAAGCCAAATCTGATAGGTATGCCAAATAGTTCAATGTCTCAAATACTTCTAAAACATACATGAGCAAGCTCATGAACATATTTTTACTTCTGCTTTAGCAGATTGAAACAGATGTTACTGTCTTGAAGATTTTTATGACTTAAAATAATTCTGAATGCTGACTCACTCTTCCAAAATATTTGCCATTTATATGATCTACAAATTATCCTGATGTATTTTAATCATTAAATGCATTAATAAAATTATTAATGTATATGAGCTTCATATCACTCAAGAGTCCATTGAAAGTCTTCCAAGTTTAATGGTGAAGCACTGTTATGCTATTTGTAAGTGTTCCAGTATTCAACTGGGTGCACTTTCAATGCTTCACTATAAAAGAAGCAGGTAGTAAAAAACCTAGAATCTAAGATGCAGTATATGAGAATGATAATTAACCTATATATTAAATTTCCTCCCGTAGGATAACAACAAAACACTGTAATTGCTATATTTTAACATAAAAAAAAAATAATTCCTCTTTGAATTTGTGTTTCTGACATCTCAGCAGAAAAATGCGTATCGTAAGCTCTTCACATCTTCTGAAACAATGTCTGTTTGATGATTACCAAAAAGCCTTGTTAAGAACAGAAAACATTTAAGTAGTTTTACCCAAAAACCTGAACTGTACACACACAAAAATCACACTTTCATTGGTCATGTGCTTGGAAAAAACGTAAAAACTATAAGAAGTCACAGAAAAAAATGTATTACCCTATTCTAAATGTTCTGGAATGTTTGCTTTTATGATAAGGACTGAAGTAAGATTTATCTACATGCAAGCTTTCTCACCGGTATAGCAAATCGAAAAATAAAATGCTAGATTTGAAATTGCCCCTCCTTGCCCTGGGGCTCTCCCACCTGCCCACTCTCCCACCTGTCCCCCATCAGTCTAGGGGACCTCAGTCCCAACGCATCTGCAGCAGGGCCAGGATCCAGATTCCCACAACTCTGTCCTGACTTGACATGCCTCTTCTCAGCCTGGTCTGTCTGTAGGCTGATGTTCCAGCCTGGCCTTAGCTGAAACCTGGCCCCAGGGTGCCAGTTCCAAGAGGTGCCTCTGGCTGCACTGCTGCAGGCCCAAACAGGCCCACCCAGAGTACTGGACAACAGGAAGCCCTGTGGCCATAAGAGCGAAGGTCACTTCTAATAAAACAGCTTTCATATTCAACAGATCCTTCAACAAGTTTAGAAAAATCTGGCTACCATGTGAACTATGCTAGTGTTGACTATGACTTTTAAATACTTAAATAGCCTGAAGTTGGTGTATTAGAATGATTGCTTCATTTTCTGTGCTTGCCTTCAATAGCTGTAATCAGCACAGCCTTTCAAATGAAATCTTCTTCATTATAAAAAACAAAGGAGAGGGAATAGGAAAGCAGATACAGCTCCTGGACCCTAGAATTCTCTCAATTTGATCTGAAGATATCTCAAACTAGTACAGTCTGAAAAAAAAAAAAGTTATCTTCTGAGGGAGTCTTTGAAGAAACAGGCAGTATGAATCCCAGATGAAGAGAACTGCAAACTGTTCGAACAGACTGGCACAGAATTCATTTTGTATTACACGATTTTCCTGATTGAACTCATAAGAATGCCTAACAACTTTGGTTAGTATTTTTCATATAAATAAAAACAGTTAAAATTCTAATTTTAGAAGGCTTTATACACAATTATTAGGTCATATTCATGAGAAAATTAATGATTTGATAGCGTTAGTAGCAATTTCTTTCAACAACTTTTTAAAACATCTATGAATCATTTGGTAGTACTTCTTAAAAACTAATTTCTGCAAATACTTTGTCAAGATAGATATTTGTTTCATGTAAAATATATCCATCATGCATTTTTATCAGTTTATGTCTGTTCTTTCTGGTTGTAAAAGAAAAACTACACTACTGCTTCTGATCAAAGTAGAGAGGGAGCCGTTTAGCCTTCACAGTCTCCATACAGAAGAGTAATCTTTTGGGCACTACTGTCTAAAGCAAGTAGGATCTTCTGCCTCTCCCTGGTAAAAGACTGCCTTGGAATTCACCCATTCACTACACTGGGGTAATAAGGACCTGCAGTGTTGTTTTATCATTCCTGATTTAAATCAGCCTGATAAAAAGACTTCCTGTAAAATCGCAGCATCGTTTTATCATTGGCTGCTGGGAAAAAGTCATGACTCAGGCATTATGTATGCATGACTTGAGTTGTGAGAGGAGTTAACTGTCCCTGTGTAAAAGCATTTATATCTGCATCTTAACCATAAATCTGTTTCAAAAATTTGAACAGAAGAAAACAGTAATTTCATATTCATTAAAGAATGTTGACCAAGTATGGAAATTATGATGACTCAACCACAGATCGGAATACCGAATACTGACTGTATGTAGTCTAAACATCCTTCTCTCTCAAGCCTCAAGATACTAAGGAACTACAGAATACTGTAGGAACGTGGTTCTTAAGTACAGTAAGAAACTGCCTCCAAAGCATGTAATAGTTTTATCCATCAGTAGACTTCAAAGTATTTTCAAGGTTTTAAGAAAGAGTAAAAGAAATTACAAGTCTTACTCTAACAAAGCCTTCATTAAAAATTCTTTCATAAACTGAAAATTTGAATTTGGAAGAAGATACCTCAGTGTTTACTACTAGGACAATATAAATAGGCTAAAAAAAAATATATATATATAGGAAACAAGGTTTAAGCAGATGCTTTAGAAAACTTCCTGAAGATCTGAATGCTCAGGAAACAGGAAAAGGTTGAATTTTTCAGAAAGGCTCCAGCTACAGTTAACAGTATTCTCATATAAAATATTATAATACTGTTTTTCAACATCTCCATAAGACTTTTCTCTACTCTGGACTGCTCAGTTTTGGTAACAGATCTTGTTTTTCTGCTGTGGTCATATAGCATATCAGAAACAGATACATGCTTTTTTGACCCCTTTTGATTTCTTTGTACTACTCTCTTCACTATTCTTTAGTGCAGTATCAACAGTATTTAGAAAAAAAAGATGACTCCTGCTTAGCCAATGTTTGAAATTCTAACATAGGTTTTGATCCCTAACGTAGTACAGAAATAAATTCAGAGAGATATAGACAATATAATCCCAATTTTTCTGTGCAGGAGAATACAAATAAAAATTTCTCAAAACAGATTACAGTAATTATGATCTATGATGAATTTTTAACTCTGTCTATCATCCTCTCAGCAAAATTTACATTCTCAATACCTATTCCTATTACCCTCTGTACTCAGCACTGGTGAGGCTGTACCTCGAGTACTGTGTTCAGTTTTGAGACCTGCACTGCAAGAAAGACATCGAGGCCCTGGAGTGTGTCCAGAGAAGGACAACGAACCTGGTGAGGGGTCCGGAGCACAGGCCTTTATGAGGAGTGGCTGAGGGAGCTGAGATTGTTCATTCTGGAGGAGAATCAGGGGAGACCTTATTGCTCTCTATAATTTCTGAAGGGAGGTTATAGTGAGGTGGGGGCTGGCCTCTTCTCTACTGTAATTAGTGATGAGAGGGAATGGCTTTAAGTTGTACCAGGGGAGATATAGACTTAATGTTAGGAAATACTTCTCTGAAAGAGTGGTCAGGCACTGGAATGCGCTGCCCAGGGAGGTGGTGGAGTCACCAATCCTGGAGGTATTCAACGAACATTTAGACATTGTGTTGAGGCACATGGTTAAGTGAGAACAATTGGTGGTAGGTGGATGGTTGGACTGAGTGATCTTGTAGGTCTTTTCCAACCTTGGTGATTCTATGATTCTATGATTATAATTATTTGTAGACCAAGATGATTCTTCAGGCCACTTCTATGACTACTAGTTTTTTTACCATTACTTGGAGGAGTCTCTAATCATGCATGCTATTAAAAGTAATCTTTCAAATGTTCAAAACCAGTGTGTCTTATTTATTTATTCATTTTCCATAAAAAACTCTCAGTGTTAGTTAGAAGACAATGAATTTAAAAGGAAAGCACATATTTGAAAGAAGTTAAAAACCTTGAAAACTTACTGGTCAGGAAAGAGAAAAACTGGATGCATGATGAGTGGCACAAAAGGAAGACAATGGAGAAAATGTGGCAGCATGTAGGAACTAACAAAGTCATTTTCTCAATTAAGCTGTCTTTCACTGCAATGGGGATGGCTGTAGAGATTGTAAAAACCCACAATCTACTTCACATTAGTACCATGTTCATAACTACTGAAGGTATTTGTATCTGCCACTATGTAAAATAAATTCCAGTACAATGCAATCAGACACTTTACTGAAGTAATACCAAGCAGATCAATTTATGTGACAAAGCAAACTCCAAAACAAGCTGTAGGCAACATCTCAGAAATACGTTACACTGAAAGAATATTTCAAAAATCTTCGAACTTTTGAAGAAAGCAGCACCAGGAAACTGATAAAAAGAAAAGTCTGTCAAGTTACACATCTTTTATACAATATCAATTAATCCTCTCACAAACCTCACATTAACGGAAATAGGAGAGAATGAAGACTAAAGACAATACACTGTTGTACAAAGTTAAGATTGGAAATTTTTTATCATTCTGATTTGCATTTCAATTAAGTACTCTAGCACTGGTCAGTCTTCATTTCAGAACACAGCAGCCTACTACACAGACAGGTCACTGCAAGTTTCAGTATGCGGAATGCAGTAGTTGTCATCTGAGAAATTTACTGTCAATTCACTAAAGAAAACAGCAAAGAGAAAAAAAGTCTCAAAAGTGGTTTGAAGCACATTATTATCTATTAATGTGTATGTCTTGTCATTAGAGGAATCATACTGCCTTTCTTTTGGTCTTCTAGTATTGAAAAAATCTCATTATGCTGAGCTAAAGTGAATGCTGCCATTAACTTTATACTCATAGTTACAAAATATAATTAAGAAAAAATAAAAAGTCATGTCACTTTGAGTGTTAAATTACACACATGCTTGTTTGAAACAATTCTGTTTTTTTGATTGGATTATACTATGCTGAGTGCAGAGATCTTGTGTGTGGTTGATGTGATGACACTTTAGACCATTTGCTACATTTATTGTCCTTTCAGTGCGGTGACAGCCCCAAAACAATTCACCTCATGATGTATAAATCAGAATACTGTTCGGGATGCTTGCTCTTGTGCTACCTGTTGAAAATGTCGAAGTGTAAATTATGGATGGAAGGCATTCCTGATCTATTAAGATCTTGTTAACGTCACGCTGACAAAATACCCTGCCTATGCATGTGCTTAAAGAACTCATGTATGCTTAAACTGTTTTCTGCATTTAGAGAAGTGCAAAGTAGGCATAGACCCAGCAGAGAACTTGATCAATTTTTAGCACCCCCACAAGTATAACAGACAGTCAATAAATGTAATATCTAGAAAATGCATTTAATGCATCACTTGTTGAACAATACTTTATAGATACACTTTTTAAACAGATAAAATGAATACTGACAGGTATGTACAGAGGTCACAAAGTAGCTCAAAATCAGTAATTAAGATAAAATAAAATAACAAAATAAAATTAAATAGGATAAAACATCACATAATAGCTTACTTCATTTTAATTTAATTGCATATGTGGCATGCATTCTCAAACTAACTCCTCTGTGATTTCTACTGTCTGAAATTTACAGCTTCACAAATATTCTTTATCTCTACTTGGAAATACATTGAAAAAAATTGGAAATAAATGCAAATTTGTTAATCTACCTTACATAAAACTAAAAATTGATAATTGATCTAAGAAAAATTTCTAATTGGTGAATAAAAGGTCTGAATGCCCCATATTAAGTGGAGATACAGCTAAGACTAATGGAGAAACAGAGAATCAGTTAACACACACTTGAATTCTTTCCCCTTGATATTTTTTCAGTTGAAATACTTCTACTTATCTTTAGTAAACTTACTTTGAACTCCATGGGAGCGAACTATCTTCCAGGTTTCTGAGGCTACCTCTTTTACATCCACTTGGTAATGATGAATGGGCACGCCTCCATGCGAATCTGGCTTAATGAATGAAACCTTGGCAGTGGTTTGCGACAACTCTAAAACTCGTACTCCATAAGGATTTGATGGCACATCTATAAAAATACAAACATTAATTTAATAATAAGCAGCAACAAGACACACCTAAACTAATAATTACCCCGAGAAGTCTGCTTAGCATCATGAAGGGAGAAAAAAATGTACTGAATGTGATGAAATGATGTTCACATGGTGTAAACAATTTAAGCTTTTTAAAACAAAGCTACAAGAAAGATACATATATTTTCTTGTATGCAAAAATATTTTCCATTTTTTGATTATATTTACATTCTTTGATAATATAAACTTCTTCATGATTAACTTTGTCATGGTCAAATTAAAATGTTGATTGATTAGTTTGTTTGATATATGGTTATATGAAGGAGAATAACAAAATTTAACAACCAGGACAATGACACCTAAACAGATCATTCAGAGTCTGAATTTTTCTAAATGACATTATGACAAGAAACTGCAGAAATCATTTGGTCAATTTTTTTAAACTGAAGTACAGCTGAAAACATAAGTTTTTTATTGTATTTGGCAGACTGGATTCCAAGCTACTACCAAGAAATATTAGAGGAAGGCTTCTCTTTTCAGTTTATGAAATAATTTTTATAAAAGCTTGCAAGAAACACATTTTCTCTTTAGTCAAAAGTAAGTGCATAGCTTCTAAAATAGAAAAAAAAAAATAAAGTAGTTGTTTGTAGTGTTGTAGCTATTGTAGTAAAATAAAGGTGAAAAATCAATCCTACAGTCAGTACATCTTCAAAAATGCAAACATTATTTTATTCTAACAATGTACACCCAAACTACTGCACAGAAGACAAAAGACTAACTTTTTTAATTGTTCCAGGTTTTAAAGCATTAAAATAAATTTAAAAAAAGTGTACTGAAAATGCTAGGATGAATTTTAGTTTTGTATAAAGAGTAACAAGAATTTGAAAAACTCAAATCTTCTGATACATTTCACATTTACTTGCATATCTAATTAAAGATGTGACGTTTCATTTGTCTCCCTGATATGGAAGATATGCTTCTAAAGAAAAGCAAGGCCTTGAGCCAGAGCTGATCAAGCTGATCATTATGTCACTGAGTATTCAAACATTTGAACCACTCCGTTTTTACTCAAGGGCTGTCAGGCAGCTGGGAATAAAAAGAATCAATCTGAAGTTCAGCCAGTACTGCTATCTAAATGAAGATGAACCAAAAATTGCTATAATGTTCTAAAGAATGGGCCTCAGCACATATTCAACCATGAATTCACCTGAAAAGGTTACTTGGCAAAGACACTCTATAGGGGCAGATTTATCAAACACTTTAACAGTCAGGTACCTATATCTTCCCAGAAAAATTCTGTAACACTTAACAGAGTTGAGCATCTGAATCACACTTCTGCGAATTCCTACAATTAATATTTCTGACAATAGATCTCTTGAAACATCCAGTACTTGGTGCTTATTGGGTTAAAAACACCATAGTTTTATTTATATGGACATGACTAAATAGTTCAGTGAAATTTAAGAGTTGGGTAGAACACAAATCTCATCTTGAAGGATTCAAACCTCCAAACACTTTCGTACACCAGGAAACTCCTATCAAGAGGATACAGGATGCTGCAGGAAAAGTTCACCCCTTTTATGGAAATTCTATTATTATGCATAAAGGAATTCAAGGTTTATAGTCAGACAGAGCATGGCAGAATGTAACACAGTATTCTGTGCATTCAGGAGATGCTTTGCTTAGGTAATCAAGACATCCACAATTTAAAATTGATCAAAAGGTGATTTGTTTTTTAAGAAAAGGAAAACCTAAAAAAACAAACAAAAAACCCCACTATTTTTTTCTGTGATCACACAGAATAACAAGCTATATGAGTTGCTTGCTAAGCACTGATCTCAAATTCAGAGGATAAGGATTAATACTAGATTATGACTCCTCTCCTGCAGATTCTCCTACAGCTGAGAATACTATGTTTTATTCCTGCAAGCACTAGTGACTTAAGAACCATCTCATGTCCTGCTCTGACAGAAACAGCAAAAATCCAGCATTTGTACATGAATAAAATAGTCCAGGACAGCAAAATGAAGCAACACAGTACTGTATGAGAGATAAAGGTATCAAACATGTGGAAAGATGAATAAGGCTCTCCAGTGAAGAAGATGAACAGCCTTAACATTTAATTATGAGCTGCTATGGATACCCACACTGTTATGAATAGTTCCTGAAAATTTTTATTTCCTTTTCTATTGTTAAAAGAATTCAAAATAGAAACAAATTATTTTTATAAGGTTGAATGAATATTTAATTAGTTTAATATTAGTTTCTGTATGTTCTTTTTATGAGTCAATTCACTGTTATTTCAGTTTGTATCAAAACAATTTTTTTGGTCAATGGTGTGACTCAAACATTATTTATATATCCACTCTGCTTGAATTTCAACATGTTGAGGATATCTCTTTTCCCTGTGTATTTATGTCTGCATATAATTAAATATCTGAAATATGGCATTGGGAAGCAGACATCCTTAAAGAACCTTTACGTTCCCCTCTGCAGATTCAAGTATGATTTATGCTATACAACGACATGGTTCCATTTAGAAATAAGCAATAAACGAAGCTTCAGTGAAAATCTATTAAAAGATCTGGCATAATTAGCATAACATAACATGTTTAAAACTTATTGTGAAATGCATCCACAACATTATTTCAGATATGCATTCCGTAATCCAAGCTACCCACACATGTGTAGGTATCATTCATGCGACTTGCAGAGTTGGACAATATCAGTATCTCATTTCAAGAAAAGGAGACACATTCTTAGTCAAAATGGCAAACAACTAATAGTAACTCCATTGGGGTAGAATGAAATACCTGCTGTCTCTTTCAGACTATGTAGCATGATGAACCGAATCCAATTTGGTAGTTCTATACAGAGAATGAATTTGATCACGCGAAGTAAACAGCCCTCTGGTCCTGATCTACGTTTCAGCATTTGAGCTGTTTGTCCTATCAGTTGAAATTATTTGGAGCACTGCCACGATACTGTTTTACAATTGTAGGGCTCTGTCTCAATGATTAGTACAAGTAAAGAATAATCTGCAGGGCTGTATGCTGTACTCTCCACGTGGAGAACAGTGGGTGCTTGTTGTTCTTTTTCCCCTTAAAACCAAACTAACCAGTCAATTTAAGAGTTTACCTACAGATAGTGATTAGGTTTTTTATATCCTGTTACAGATATAAGCTCTAGTAGAAAATATACAGCAGAAAAAAATGAACTGTATGATGTTGAAGTATTAATTAAAATTAAAATAATAATAAAAAAACAATATGTAGTGTTAAGTGTGATGTTGCACTTCACACATTTCATAGTCAGTGTATAAAGCAGGTTAGCACAAATGAACTTTGTGATGCATTGGCTTAAATTAAGTAGAATTGGTTTAGTTCCAAGGATAGTACTGCAGATGATAAAAAAAATACACAATAATGCGTATGTATTTATCTCCACAGCCATGTAAATGCTCTTTCATGTCTATTATGGTTTAACTAATACATTTAATAAACAACCAGTCTTTATCACTGGAGATTTTTTTAAAGCTATTTCTTTGATAGTTTTACAAAAACAATTTTCCATCAGAGAGTTTAGTAGTAAAAATGGAGGAAAGAAGTGATGGTGTGGGAGCAGGTTGTGGAATTAGGTTGTAAGGTCATAGAATTATATTCCAGTCAGTTTTTGTCTCCTTATCTCCTGTCAACATGTTCTTACTACTTAGTTTTCTGCAGCTTACAGTTCTGTCACTCAGAGAAAGTAATTATGTCTAAATGCTAAATGTAAGTAGTATCAGGACCACAGCAGGAAAAGAGCTGGGGAGTACTGCCTTGATGCCTTTCATTGGTGACAGCTACAACAGATTTATTTTATCAAATTACTGAGGGTTCTTGAAAAATAAGGAACGTATTAGGAAACTGGACGAAAGCTAGCAAATACACACATAAATAGTAAATAAAAATAAAATATATGCACACAAAGCAAAAAAAAAACCCACTCACCCAGTTGTTTATTAACAGTTTCCCTCACATATTTATAGAAAATATGATGGTGCTTTTTCTTAGTTGACGCTACTACAGTAGGCACACATGGTGAGTTTTAGGATTGAGATCTGCATTTTAGATCTGTCTACATTGTATGAAAATAAATGGCTTTAGGCAGCAGCAAGGTACAGTTTAAACAAAAAAAGCAACCCACCAATCCTAAAAAATGTCAGTAAGATCAAAAAGCACTGTTTTGGCACAGAACATGCTTTTGTTATGTTATTTTCTAGGGAAAATAAAGTACTACTTCTTTGATTGTGTTTTGCTGTGTGAAAACAGGAATATATAGAGAAACAAGGAGCAACATCCATTAGCCAGAACCAAACTGCCAGCATCAAAAATCCAGATAAATAAACTGTTACATCTGATGATGTAGTCTTTGTCACTTACAGGTCAATCTTAACATATCTTGAACAGGAACTGATTCAAAAAAAAACCAAAACCAAGTTAAAGAACTTTTGTGAAGTACATTTATTGTCTTTCCCATGCATTTGAAATAACAATACTGAGAACATGACAGAAATGAAATACGCTTTACTTGTTACACCACCTCCCTAAAAGCTGATAATTCACATTAACTATGACTAAACTATATCTGGGTAAATCTAGGAATATCTGTGCTCACCTCAGGCTTTGAAAGCCATTGAGACAATCTGTCAAGCTCACCTGGCTTGTCATAGACTAAGCCTGTCATGGAGAAAAAACAGAGTATAAGCAGACTTCTAAAATAAAGGTCGTGGATGTGATGTGAAGTAATTTATTTGCAGTGGCAAGAAATGGAAAAGACTGTGGTTCTTTTTGTATTTTATTATGTTACTAACACAGAGATTTAAATGCTTAAGCAATAAAAAAGATTACGTCACTCTTTTGGAGTTGATCACCACCACTCAGGTGCTGAGCACATCTAAATAGGTCTTCAGTAAGCACTGAAGATTCTCAGCATTTGGCAAGTAATGGTCGGGACCTTTCAGTGTGAAACCCTGAATATACTACAGTTCAATTGTTGTGAAAGATTTAAATGACAATATCTGAAGTTCTGGCTAATTTTGTAGTTTTGTATAATTACAGGGAACACGTATAGTTCTCCTGTCACACAAAATGGCAAGTGTAAATTGTGAAAGAAATATTCTTCTGTCAATAATAAGCCTAATTTCTTATGGAGGGGAAAAGAAATAAAGAGTTGTGCTATATGATCACTTTTCAGCTAGCAGCAAATTAAAAAGAAAAAGGAAAAAGAAAGAAAAAAAGGAACAAAGCACGAAGCAACAAGTCATTCCTGCACAATTTTAAGAGAAAACAATTCAGTAAAATGATTATTTGTAAAATTTACCATAGCAGGATACTCTGCTTAATACTATTTCCCAGCTGGAAATAGTATTTATTTTTCCCTGACAGATCCATTATGAAAGTACATTACAACTTAGCATTAGTACTTACAATCAAAGCCATAGGAAATGCAAGTTGCATTTATATGTGTGAAAATTTTTATAGGCTTTTTAGTATGTGAAATATCAGTCATTAAGACTTTTTAATTTACTGAAGTAAAACAGTAGAGGTAGCAAAACTAGGAAGAAAGTTGCATTCAACATTTTATTCCTGTAGTTATTGTGATGGTTTTATCATTGGTCTTCCTGGCGATTTTGTAATTCTGTAGATGCTAGTTTAAATGAAGAAATTTCAACAGTTTAACTACATTTGTTACTTGCTGTTCCCCCCCCCCCACCCACCATCAAAAGTGTATTTAGGAACAAATGCTAACAATGTCAACCTTTCCAGACTGTGAATGTTACTGTTATAAGTAGTACCCAGCATAGTGGAGTCCTTGTGACAATCTCAAACCTCATATAAATACTGCACTAAAATTATATATTAAGTATATATGTTCACAGTAATTGTTACAAAATATAATTCTATTTTCTATTTCATTTCATATTAAAGAATGTCCATATGTGGACCTGGTGTAGGGAACCTGCTTTGGCAGGGGGGCTGGATTCGATAATCTCTTGAGGTCCCTTCCAACCCCTGTGACTCTATGATTCTATGGCTAACGCTTAATACAACAGCTTCTCTTAGTTCTTTATTTGTTAGTTTCACCAAATTTACACTAATTTTCCTCCATTTGTTTATAACATCAAGAAATAATTTTCTAAAGTGATGATAAATCTTCTGTAGAAATGACTGAAAAATGTTGAACAAATTGTTATAAGAACAGAGAATACTGAGCTGTTTGAAAACTACAACTGGAGTTACTTGCTCTCATTTCAATTTCCAGGGGCTCTCTGGTGAGACTTAGCTGAAATAAAATGTGTAACTAAAATATCATGTTATTTTTCAATTAATAATGAGAATTGTTTTGTATTAAGATCAATTATTTATAAAAGCAGGAAATAAATACATAGCTAAAATAATCATCGTAGTATCACTGAGTTTTGATGTGTTACTGTTTTGTAAATCTAGGAATAATTTAGTACTTACAAAATAGCTAATGAGATGCTGTAATAAGTATACACATCCTTCTGAAAAAAAAAAACCAGTGCACAGCAGTAACACAATCTGACTGCCACTATTTCCACTGGCACAACTGCTTCGTTTTATCATCTTTTGTCCCATGAGTTAAGACAACTGAGGGAATTTCCCTTACATTTCCTAATATCTTTATTCGTGGCTTTAAGAAAGACTTCTATTGGCACACTTTCTGTTTTTGAGAATAATTGAGAAACCATTCTAAGAAGATTTCATGCTGCCCTTTTACTGCTTTTCTCTTCTGGTGAATCCTTGTATGTATCAAACCTTAGAGATGATACTCCAGAGGCCAATGTAGCACTTAGCACACCGGAAGGACAGACAGAGCAAATGCTGGTGCTGATTCAAGAAATGCATGTGTTACCACAGAGAAAGCAAGGCTGAAGAGAAATAGATGTAACCTGACTAAAGATAGGGGGTCAGGTGCATTTCCTTAGTCTGATGAATTTAATGCAACTCTGCAAATCCCATGCCACTCATTAATATTTACAAAATCATGTCCTGAGTTTTCAGAGGGCTGAACCTACTTCTTAAATTATGACAGAATCGATTGCAGTGAAGTTAGTTAAAATGCAGAGCTTTTCTCTTACTACTTCTATTTTGAACATCACAGGAATAATTCATTTTATACATTTAAAGCCACACATAGTACTGATGTACTATTATAGTCCTAACTTTAGCCTTTTTATGGGAACTCCAGTTTTCAAGTAGATTCATTTAAATAAATGGGACAAACTATGTAGATGATTATGAACATGAATGAAGATTCTACAACCTGTTCTCTTTTAGAAATTCTTTTCTTATATACATGCAAAAGATATGTTGAGTATGGATTAAATTGTCATTGTCCTTAAATCGGAGAGAGATTTGTGAGACAGAATACAGATAATTTATAGTACAAAATTAGGACTTAGTTGAGACAAAGGATATTTACATGCAAAAGGAAGAGGTAAGATATTTTCATTAGTAACATGCAGTTATCTAAGGAGGATCAGATTTCCAATACAGTAACTGAAAAACGTTCTCAAAAGGAGAATCGAACTCCTGGATGATACAAACCTTGCCACATCAAAATCTGTTGTTTTTTAAGAGAAAAACTACATTCCCTATTTTAGGAAGCTCAATCATTTTGACCATCAAAAGACAAGAAGAGTGTAGTATTAATGGTAAACGGTGTGCTAGTAACAATTTCCTTAGAGATAATGGAAATAAACTACAAAGCTGTGATTTCTTATATCTAAGGAATTTAATAAACAACTATTTTGTATAACTCTTAAGAAACTAAAAGAAAATAATTACCCTACTGAGTAGTATTAAAAATAAAATATTAGGTAGTGTAAGAGAGGCTCCCTTTTATTAGACACACACATTTCAGCTATGCACCCAGAAAGGTCCTGCTAGAATGGGTCTAAAGAATTTATTTTTTTATTTCAAAAAATGTAACTAAAAGTTACAGCTCAAACATTAAAGATCATAAAAAAATATACAAGTCCAATTAAAAGTAAACCAGACTGGAAATGCTCTAATCCTTATTTCTACCTCTACCCTTCAAATACAACTGTCAGTTCAGCACTGCAGTATGACCTTACAGTTCCATGATCGATAACAACACATCACAAGGGATGTAAAGCACTCTGTTTGGTTGAACTTTTGTTACTGTGAACTACATTTTAACTCCATAGATGTCATTAAAACAGGAACAGTTTGCATCACCTATGGATGTTGATCAACATGTTGGGAGACCTCAAAGCTTGCTGAACAAGCACTGGTCCATATCACAACAAAATATCACTGAAAGAAACGTTAAGAAGCTCTCATTTACTTTCATTTAATAGTTAATTCTGCCAAGAAACAAAGATACAGTAAGATTTTTATTACTCCCCTAAACAATGATTGATGGACCTAAAAATATTAGAAATTCTCTAACTGGGTCTAGAATATTTCTGAGCTTATATTAATCCAATCTAGCATTCTAGGTCAAATTCTGCTTTTAAATAGCTAGAACTGCAAATGATAGTAAGTATTCAAAGTTTTTTCACATTCTTGATTTCTCAAGAAAATAAAGGCAAGAAAAAGGGAAAAGTCTTTCCTAATCCCTCCTTATTTTTACTACCTGATTTTTTTTTCAGTTTTCAGAGTGTTTTACATCTAAAGAAGATTCATACTCTGAGTGAACTGGCTTATTTTACATTGTACTAATGCTCTAGTTTTAGAGGATTAAAATTAACTGCAAGAATTCTACTGGAATAAAGTAAACAAAAAAAAGTCTGAACTTTATTGTGATGAGAATGGAAGAAAGGTTTAAATAAACTTAGAAACAGTTTTAACTTACCAGCTTGACCGAGTGTGTACTCCTGATACTTTGTTCCTATTCTGTTTGTAGCTGTACAATTATACTGTCCAAAATCACTGTCAGATGTAGGAGCAATCTTTAAAATTAATATAAATTGTAAATATTACTTTCTAATCAAGTACATTTATTTTAAAAAATCAGAAATGCAAACATTCTATTTAACCAACATTCAGATGTGATCTTACTTCAGCCTATCTGATATACTCCTCAAAATACAGACCTAAATTAATGGTTTTTCATGTTAAACTCCCTCTTTTCGAATTGAAATGTGGAAACCAAATAATGAGAAATTGAGCCATTATTCAGTTTTACAATTTCTCTTCTGAAAAAGGAAGAAAAACATCTAATAAGCTGCACATTTGTTCACAAAGATAATATTTGCACATATATTGGACCAAACTAAGCAATGACAGGTCTGAAATCTGCTGACTCTTATAAATACGCTAAGGATCATATTTTACTTGTTATTATTTACAAGATTCACAATAGATATTCACAGTAGATATTTAGGGGGAAAAAAAAAGGTATAAGTATGTGACTCAACTCAGGCTAATATGGATAGGAGATAGAACGGGTAATGGATATTGCAATAAGTTAGGGTCTGATTGGAATCCCAGCCTGTCCAACTGTTCAGATGATAGAAAAATGGAAAAGCACTTAAAAAACTATAGGTTGTAAAGCGTATTTTGTATTGTTAAGCAAAACTTCTTCAAAGATTTCCTTTAAGTCAAGAACTCTAAAGATCAACTTCAAACAAGGCTAAGACTATGTCTCTTTAAATGTACAACCTCTTTTCAAGGCTCATGAAGAACATAAAAATTAGAATTCTACTGTTAATCTACATATGTGCTTAACGACAATATGATAGACAGTAAAAACTATTCTCCTAGCCAGTATCTTCATTTTCACACACTGTACACAAATTTTAAGTAATTGTAAGTACCATGGCTTCCTACCTGAAGGAAGATATTTCAAGATCTTTTTAAATCTGTAAAACCCTGAGCAAAACATGGAAAGGGAAGTGTTTCCATACACGTAAGTTGTCAGGGAGGAGTAAAAGAAGAAAAATAAAAGAGAAACTGCATCATAAAATCTTTATAAATTTGACATATTTGTAGATAACTAGAGGCTCTGTAATATTTCTGCTAGGTTATATTAGCCTTTATTGATATGCCAAAATAGCACCCAAGGGTGGATTAACTGCCAGTCTATATAAATGAACAGATTTCAACGACAGGCCAAACTTTTCTTTAAGGGAAATGTAGCCATTATTTCACAGAAAGCTGTGGCTTTGGAAATGTGAAGTAACTGCCTCTTTCCTCTATAGGATTTCATTTTTGAATCAGATAGCCAAAAGTTGATGTTTAAATTATGTCTTTTATTTTTTTCTCCAGAATTTTTAAGGTTACATTGATGACATTATCAGTCAAATAAAAATAGCTGACAGACTGCTTCCAGAATACTTTGAAAGTCTGTAGGAGAGATTAATGATAACATGATGCACTTCAGATGCAATGTGGTCAGTATCATACAAAGCATGGTTATGAACACTCAGCTAGCCTGAGTAAATTCAGGTACCTATGCCTTCTCAGGCAAAACAAAGAATCAGTTATTAGAATGACTAAATACTTCCTTGCTTTTTCCTTCCCACAACACAACATAGATCTAAAAATGTGTAATTAATTTCTGTAAGAACTACAGAAAGCAGAATATGATTTGCTATCACAGACTATTTCTCATCAGACAAATGACCAGAGTTATCAACATATATGCATATGTCAGCTCGTCATTTATTTTAAAACAATGCTCTTTGGCATTGTATTAAATAATGATGCACATTCTGTCTTTCCACTCAGCCCCTATTTCCCATGGGACAATCACTTAACTTCTCATGGAAAAGTAGACATTTCTATTACAATGTTTTTTCTGAAAGCAACAACAAAATAACATACTTAAAGTAAATTTGAAGAAGTTCATTGTTTGGACTTTCAGAAGAAGACTTGATATCAGTACACCACACACACCTCTTGCTTGGGATCTGATGTAGGTTCCCCCCATTATAGGATTAGCCCTACAGCTTCTGAACTATTTTCCTATGACAATTGAGAAAGCTAATTTCCTCAACACTTCTCACATTCAGTGACGAGAGAATATCTA